>CM025656.2:1155485-1212056 GCA_014621495.2 Entosphenus tridentatus
CAGCTCTGTTCTTCACCTGAGGACGGCTGCTTGTGTTGTGGCCGAAACGTCGTGAGAATTTTTTTGTGTTATTTTTATTATTTTATTATTTCCCTTCTAAGTGACTATCATTTGTGGTCAAGTCGCTTCTGAAAAAGAGCTATAGAGCTCAGTGGGCCTTACCAGGTAAAATAAAAATAAAATAGTTTTAGTTTTAAGTGTACCTCTTTCAAGACGCCTGGACCACGTAAAGGGTTAGACCCCACACCCTGCAGAGTTTGCTTGTGTAGAGACCCCTCTGACAGCAGTGGCGTAATCAAGAAATTGCAGGGCTGCGCCTTCAATTTATTTAATTTACGTTAGGCAACTGTAATTGTTTTACATTATGTACGGTACCGTTTCCAAGGTTTCCAATTCACTTTATATACCGTTCGTTGAAATACTACTTGTTTGGAAAATCACTCGGATGGACACGCATTTATGAAATAACAATCTTCTTTCGTGTGGCTGCTGATGTAGATGCAAAGCAACGACTACAATTTCACATGCAGGTGGTTAAGCCCAGATAACCGCGTCAGGAGCAGGGGAGTGTGTCATCGCTGTGATGTCTCCCTTTGTGTTTGTAGATCGGGGCATTGCGTCGTTCCACGTTGTACGGTCTGTTCTGGTTGACCACAGTCGCACGCTACTGGAGAGTTTATTTTTATTTTCCATTTGTGCATCAGGTATCCGCATCTGCTGCTGCCATGGGTTCGTGCAGTGAGTGCGGTTGAGGGTGGACCACGAGCGTCGTGGAAGAAATAACGGTGATCTGCTTTGTCTCCACTGCTGGATGAAGGCCTCCCCCACACCCTGTTGGTTGACGGGGGTTGTTTGATCACACGCTGCTCAGTGCGGGTTGGTGAAGGGATGGTGGTGCCGAGTAAAAGTACACAAATATATCACTCCGCGCCACTGACTTGGCCGGCAATAGAACTCCAGTCGTCCGGGGCTGAAGAGCGCGGTGCGTTAATTGGTGTCACACGTCCTTACGAAAGCAAAATGTACGCCGCCCGTGAACGGGACGAACGTTTGAGCGTCCTTTACGCTCCGTCAAGTAAACGCATTCGGTGAAGAAGGTCCGAGTTCAGGTAAAAGCACACGTCACAGATCCCGTGCAATCGCAGGGAGTTATCGTCGGCAAGCTTGCTGTCAAAAGCGACGCGTTAATCTCGGCACGTGGCTCCGGTCATGTGCCGTTGTAAGGGAAATGATTTCACTTGAAAACAATAGGGCCGCTCCTCAGCCTCTACTGAGTATTCTAATACACTGACTTATTTATCTTATTCATGAATGTAAATCCATCCATCGGTATACTTATCAAGTAGGCAAAGCCAATAATCATGTTATTGACATACAGACCATTGGGTCAAGTGCTGTTTAGCGAGCACCCATTAGGGGCTGAAAGGCATACGAAGGGGTGATGTGGACAGCAGCAATACCGTAAACACGAGAACCTGGCCCCGTGCGTGTGGATGTGGACAGGGTGAGGGAGACAACGTCATTTGGAGGTTCCACTCTCAGTGGTGGGACCCTCGGATCGTGCAGTGTCCGTGCAAAGGTGCAGGTGATGGTGCAGGTGAAGGTGAATGTGCAGGTGCAGGTACAGGAACAGGTGCAGGTGCTAAATGGGCGACTCACAGGAGGACCGATGTCTCCTTGGTGTCCTGGGTCTCCTGGCTCTCCGTGCTCCCCCTGTCGACACACACGCACAACGATTAGCACGGTTGGCTACGCACGGTGCGAAAGAAGTTCAACGTGCATACGTACAAGTGCGCGACGCAACACAAAGGAAACGACACGAGAACTCGGCTCGCAAGCCGGGCGCGGTGGTCGGTTGTTGGACGCTTATAATCCAGCTAATCCAGGACGTGTTACGGTAAGTGGGTTCGTGAACCCATCTGTGCTGACCACAGATGGGTTGACGGGGCGCTGCGGTGGCTAGATGTTAACTGCCTCGCCTGGTATACAGGAGGTCGTGGTTTCAATCCAAACCCTGACGCCTGCTGTATATTTGGTGTTTGCGGTGTCTCTCTCCCGGTGGTCGCGTGGATTTTTCTCCGGGTCCTCCGGTTTTTCCCTCCAAATTTAGAATCGACTTCACGCGGTCAGAGCATCTGGCTGCTGTAAATGTCCACGTGAAGATCAGCCACTTTCTTGAGCTGAACATTTGTGGACCGGTCGCTTCTGAATGAGAACGATATAGCTCAGTGGGCCTTACCTGGTAAAAAACAAGTAAATAGTAGTAATTCTTATCCCCTTGTATATGTGGGTTTTCTCCAAGTACTCCGATTTCCTTGCTCTTGTGCATTGCTTTAATTAAAAAAACCAGCAAGTTGGCTGAACATTTTCATGAAGGAGCCTGCTGAATAGTTTTTTTCCTTCAGAGAGCAGTGATGCTTTTCTTGGGTAAATTCATTGTTTTATTACGAAGCATTTTTTTGCGTGAAGGCTATCTCTCACCGCAACGACAAAGCGGAGACGATTTACACTGAACGGCACCGCCCACGTCACAATATACGACTGTTTACCCAGGAAAGGGTCGCCGCGGCTCAAGACGACTCTTTTTCAGGAGGGTCATGCTAAGTTTTTGCCGTGCGGGCGATGCTTGCCATGTGTTTTCCAATTAAGAAATTTGCCATTAATTATTGTTATCTGGTAAATATGGACCATGACATGTCCCCGGGTCTGCGAAGCGGACAGTGCGCGGTATTTTGTGGTTAATACATCCGCAATATTTACCAGGGCGGCCTGCCAAAAACGCATCGCGAACCTCCGCAACGAGCGGCGAACGCACTACGGCTGGGCCATGTAACCGAGGGTTCCCACAATGCACTGACTCCATGGTGACCATACACTCCCACAATGCAACGCACGTTGTGAAGCAGTCCTCTCCCATTGCAGTGCATTATGTATGTCCGTATGTACGTTCAACTTCTTTCGCACCGTACGGAGCCAACCGTGCTAATTGGAGGTGTGGGGGAAGGACAACAAACTATAGCACGCACGCAAAAAACAAGTCGAGTAATGCATCTAATAAAAATGTCCTTTGCAATTCAGAGGCGCGAGTCAATCGTTGCGAACGATTCGTTTGATTTCTTGAGGCTAAGTGGTACACACGGTTAGTGAATGGGGTGAGTGGTGAAGTTTGTCGTTTTAAATTCACCTTCTGGCCTTCGGTACCCATCAATCCGAGAGCGCCGCGCGGACCAGGGGGACCCTGTTGAGAAAGAAAATGAGAATGAACATCACGGAGGACAAACTGAGTTACAGGGGAACACAGGCTGGGGTACACAGAGTGGCCGCCACGGTGGCGAGATGTTAACTACCTCGCCTGGTATATAGGAGGTCGTGGGTTCCGACAAGGCGGCTGAGCGTTAATAAAAATTTGCTGTTAAGATAATGATAGAAATGTATTTATGATGCTGATGATGCTGATGATGTTGCTGCTGCTGCTGATGACGGCGGCGATGACAATAATGCACAGGGCAATTGCAATTCGCTGCTGTAATCACTTCTAACCGATGATGCAGCCCTTGAGCGAACGAGGCAGCTGAATATAAATCACAACGCTGCTCCTGATGATGACATTGATGAACATAATTACGATGCCGATGTTGTTGCTGACGATTATGGTGGCCATGCCGATGATGGTGGCCATGATGTTACTGATGATGATGATCCTGATGATGTTGCTGATGATGACGATGATGATGGCCATGATGTTGCTGATGATGATGATCCTGATGATGTTGCTGATGATGGCTATGATGATGACTATGATGATATACATGATGATGACGATGATGATGGCTATGATGATGTTGCTCACGACAATGATGATGATGGCGATGATGATGGCCATGACGATGCCGGTGGGTGACGGCTCTCTCCGGAGAGGCCGCGTTTTTGACAACGGATGACGCTCACTCACCTCCCCTCCGGAGGAACCGGGAGGCCCTCTCGGCCCTGGTGGCCCAGGCGGTCCCTGCACACGGAGACAAAGAGATCGTCGCTTAGGCCGTGCATCGATCGCTTCGCTCGTCCTCTCTCTCGTCCGCGTTCGTTTTGAATAGAAGCCATTTCGCTTATGACGTATGACAGCCCGGAGACAAATATGGGTTCAATTTCAATTAACAAGAAGCCCCAGGAAAGGAAGAGATTTTCGAGACGGGCGGAAAAAAACCCTATACTCATACGTTTTACACGTGTGTATATTTACACGTGTATCTATTTCCAAAAGTTAGAGCGTGCTGCTTTCGGGAGACGCTGCCGTTTTTTGTTCAGAACTCCGGCGGTGAGCAGCTGCACCAACTTGCGTCGGAGAACAACCTCGGAAGAAGGCATCGCAGAACCGTTTCTCGGGTCCCACTCAATTGCCCCCGTGTCCACATCACAGGCACACCCTGTAATGTGCATCAGTCAATGATGAACGAGATGCGATGGTATTCTTGTGCGGTCTATGGTAACTGGGTCGAGACCCATCACTTTGTTACACTGGAGTGGTGTTTCTGAAATTCGTTTTGGCCCGCGGACCAATCGACCGATGCAAACATTTCCACTGACCACCACCCAGCCAGCCCCACCCCTTCTCTCTCTAAATACCACCAATACAACATGATTCACATTACTGGAACATATTTACTTTTTTTAAACGTAGCCGTAAGGTTTTTTGGGGGACGGGATGAAAGGGGGCATTTCGATTTTAGGGTTAGGGTAGTCTAATCTGGGTCATTTACCGAACTTAGTTTTATTAATTAAACTATTAACGTCCAAAACACAAGGTACAAACGTTGCCATTCTTGTCGGGATCAACCTGCGTTTGCATCAGAGCCCCGGGGAGCACCTGGGGGAGCGTTACGGACAGCGACTGGTGGAACCGGAGGACCGCACTCTGAGAACCACCGCTCTAGAGAATCCAGGTTTTTTGTTATTGTTAATTTGAAGGTCGCTGACAAAAGTTGCGAATCAGTCGAGAACGTGGGCGTGAGCAGCGCCGCCAGACTCGCTTGCGGCGTGCGAGAGTGGTTTGACAACGATCCAGAAGCGCCGTGGAAGGGTAATGGGGTGCGAGACGGATACGGTCTATAAAGAGCTTCTGTGTTGATCGCCGTGAGGTGTGGGGAGGCGCGGAGGAGCGCCCCGGTGCCGTGGGGCTGGCGAGGAAACGCGAATCGCGCCTGGAGATGGAGGGAGGCGAGTGGCACAAAGCGAGATGACACGGGGAGAGACGAGGGCGAGAGACAGAACGGAGAAACGGGAGCGAGAGACACGGAGGGAAGGGAGGCGAGAGAGAGATGGGGCTGGATAATCAATACAATGTTGACAAGCGTTTGGTCGTCCGTTCGCATTGTCGATATCGCACTGAAAAGTCAATAGCAAAATCACGAATGTTAAAGCGTAGAAGTCAACGTGGTGCGTTTGACGGTAGTCGCCACTGTTGGGGGCCCGCAGTGGAAACGTAACGCTCTCAGCGGTGCCACGATTGGGGTGGTGATGTGAGTTCGTCCCGTGTTGGTGCTCCTCCAGGCTTGCCGCTCACGCGTGCGCGTCATTGTTTCTGTCACGTTGGTGACCTCGGTCGTTCTCGCAAAGGAGACTCTCTCTTGAGCTTTCGCCGCCTGCTTCATACAAATCGATTTGAACACTTGACAATGGCTTGGTGCGAATTGTAAAAAATCCAAAATTTCATATTGGGGTTTTTTGTCGTGCAGTTATTGGTGGTTGGACAGAGGCCATCAAACTCGCACTACTTATAGATTTTAGCCATGTGCGGTTGGAACCTGGATTATTTAAAATAACCTGAGGGAAATGTCCCCTTTGTTTGATAAATAAACCAACGCTTTGGGGCATTTTTATCTCGTTTTTTTTTACACAAGCAGCCACATGTTTAATCATGGCTGGCTGCAACCCAGGAACTGAGTGGTGGCGCCAACTCAGTGTATTCATTATGACCATTGCATGGGAGGTAAAACTGATTTTTATTTTCTAAGAGCTGGAGTTGGCTGAAATGTACCCACATTAAGGGCAAACTTAATGATGGCGTCTGCAGCCCATTGGCAACTTTTATTTAAGTGCGTTGAACTTCTTTCGCACCATACGTAGCCAACCGTGCTAATCGGAGGTGCAGAGGAAGGACAACTAAACACAAAAAGCAATTCTGAATAAATAAGTTTTCAATCTAGATTTAAAAGTGCATTGCTTTAATCGCTTCCTAATATCGAAAGGAAGAGCGTTCCAGACGGTCGCAGAAGCGCATCTGAAAGGGCGCGATGCAGTGGCCATCTTTGTTCGATGCCTCGCCAAAAGCCGCTGTGAGGATGACCATGGGTCACGTGACCATTGGCCTGCTAAACTTCAGAACCCACATTAATCATGGATCACTTGCCTGGGATTGAATCCAGAATCTCAGCAGTGCCGGCTCAATGTCTGAATCATGGATGTTGTGAACCTTCTGTGCCATCCAACCCACTGCAATCGTGAGCCATTTCTCACTGCTTTCAAACTGCAAGGATCGGTTAAGGATATAAATCACCGCTGAATGTAAAAATTAATGAACGATGCAAATATCGACGTCTGTTTGTTAGTTGCGGATTGTGAAAGACGTGTTTAATTAGTGCTGCTCTTACATCCATTTAGATTGTGGGAAGATTGCAATTGATTGGAATTGATTTCAATCGATATTTATAAATTGCTTTGAGTTCACTTGTTAAGTGTTTTCTGAAGTCCGCTTCATGAAGCATGGGGAATTGTACAGCTAGCGTCCTCCGTCACTTGCATAAATATCACGAGATGTCTGATGCCGAAAATTGTAAAAAATTTAAAAAATGTGAAAAAATATATATATATTTCCTTTAATTTAAGCTGGTGAGAACCAATTCACATTAATAATCTATCTGGCAATAATACAAATGAACGAAAAAAAAATAGTTGAAATTATCCTGGTGGGAAAAGCTGAGATTATTTCGATTGCAATTGTCGCAGTAGATTTTCGTAGCAAATTGCTCACGCTGAAATAAACGTGGGAACAACGTCGCGAGTCCACGCCTGGTGAGGCACCGTTGAGGCAAGGGTTGGTGGATCACCCAGACTTGTTACGACCGACATCTGCTGAGCCGCAAGGTGGCCAGGAGATGCAAGCATACAGCAAGTGGGTTCATGGTTCCATCCCACACGCTAATGCACGTGGCAAATAAAAACGAAGTAGGTTTTTTTTTTCACTCAGGTGGCAACAGAGATTCAAAACGAGCTTTTCGCTGTAGCTTGTCCCCTAAGATCAAGTCAGAACATACGTTGGACTTCTTTTGCACCGTACGTAGACAATCGGAGGTGCGGGGGAAGGACAACAATAAACAAACCAACGCCTTAGATGCCAACAAATCTCACCGTCGCTTCCTTCGGCTGACATTCAGCAACCAACTTGCGAAGAACTGCCTCTACAGACGCTTCGACAACGCCTGCCCAGAGGTCTTCCCCTTGTTACCGGTGTTAAAGTTACTCGTCAAGAAAGTAATTTTTTTGTTTATATATATGATGTCTCAGGTAAGGATAATTAATTACTTTCCAGCCGCGAAAGATTTGATTATGACGAGAACAAATCCAACACCTCTGAGAGAAGACGCAGACGAAGATAATGTATCAGTAATGTTGTAACAGAAATGCAGTGCATTGAGGAAGACCACATATGTAAATTGGCTATATATTTTGCCTATATATGTGAATACAAATTTTTAGTGAGTTCTCTGATCGCCTTAAATGACAATAATTGGGGGGAGGGGGTGGAGGTTGGGAGGCAGTAGAATTGTGTGCCTCTCACACCAACACTGAATAACTGGGAGTGTTTTACTGCCCCTTTGACCGCCTGGGTCGATTACACGAAGAGAATGACTGCATTGAACCCACTGCATGTATGTACGTTGAACTTCGTTTGCACCGTACGTCGCCTACCGTGCCAATCGGAGCCTAAATACTCTACGGGCTGTCGTCGACTAGACTCAGACGATGACAAAGACGCTGACCAAAGTATAAACGTTCACCAGTTGAACACTGCCTGTGAGACAGTTTACAAATCACTCATGGAACCGCTCTCATAGCCTCAAAAAATCAGCATCAACATCGGCTTCAGGTCTTCTCTTCCCCTTGGCCGGTGGCCTCTGGGCACCACTGCAGTGCCAGTCTCGGTGACACCTGCCCTTCTCGACCCTGCGCACGCGTCTCGAGCTTCTGCTCGGTCCCAGAGCTCCGCTCCGAGGTCACGGATGTGTTTCCCAAGCGGCCGTGGTCGCAATGAGCCGATGCTCGCGACTCGACTGCGGTCCCGCTCCCCCTCGTTCTAATTCCAACAATGAATTAGCTCTCCTCTCGAAATTTACCCAAAATCCAGTGCAGATGAACTCGCGACTCGACTGCGGTCCCGCTCCCCCTCGTTCTAATTCCAACAATGAATTAGCTCTCCTCTCGAAATTTACCCAAAATCCAGTGCAGATGAACGCTGACGTTGCAAATGTATTTTACCCGGCGTGATTCTTCAAATCGGTGATGCATAAACGGGCGACATCAGAAAGCAGCGCGATATGGCATGAATAATTTATTTGCTGGTTAATTCTTTTTTTTTATGCCTTTCCAATTACGTTCTGTGTTTCGGCGATTATTAGTACACGTCACACGGATTCAATAGGTGGCGGAAAGCAATACATCCTTACCAATGTTCCCACGTCTCCCGTCTCCCCCTTCTCGCCAGGAGATCCAGGAAGACCCTGCACAAGGAAAATGAAACACGTACGCAAACAAAATGCCATGTCAAGCATACACGTACGTACGTAGGTACACGCATACACAAACACAAAGATCCCGCAAATAGCCTACATGGGTTGTTGGAAATCTGGGGCAAGTGATGTGAGCGAGCACCTATGAAGTCGGGCATGGCATGCAATGGGGCGGTGTGGTGAGAACCACAGCTGCCCAACTTTGTCTCTCTAGCGCCAAAGTTTACACAGCGTACCGGTAAAGGATTTAAAGCAGAGTTCACCTCGGGGAGGCCCAGTGCCAGTTCAGATATCGCTCGCCACTGATGTTAGCCGTGGCCAGGAATCAAACTCAGGCAGCTGGATTCAGAGTACAAAGATCTAACCAGAGCAACTGTGATTCAAAATTATACACACACACGCGTGGATTCATGTACACACACGTACATACTGTACCAACACATGTATGCATACAAAGACACCGCTCCCTACTGTCTCTGTCCTTTCAAATACACGAAACGACAAAAGATCCCCGTATGAGCCCTTAACAAGCTGTCAGGGCAAGTGCTGTTAGCGAGCACCTATTTAGGCTGGGACAGCAGACGAGATGTTGAGTGGACAATCCTACACCTGGCCGCCTTTGTCTTCCCAATGCTGATGTTTACACAACCACACCAGGTGCTTCTTTAAGGTTGAATCGACCTAGGGGAGACTCGGGACGGGTTCAGATGCTCGCCACTGATGTTGGCCACGAGCGAGATTTCAATATTGTCGTGCAAGTGCGCTAACCACTTGCATCACCACTCCCCGAATACACACACGCACGTTCCTGCACGCACACACACACACACAATTTGGCACACGTTCACACACACACCCAGGAGGAGGAGGGAAATAAGAATGCAATTAAGGAAATCTTTAGAGGGAATTAGTGAAATTGAGATTAACCTCTCCATCAATTCTCATTTGTGTTTTTGTCATAGATCCAAGTTGGACACTCGGTATTTTCCCGGAGTGGCTCTGAGCGCGCGCACTCCGCGAACACTTGCGAGTCCAGCAGCTTACGGATGGAGCCATCCGTGCAGTGCATTACCGGTGCAGACAACGCATCCATAGTGCGCGTGTAGCAGCCGCGCCATCCATCGTGCGGGTATTAAGACGATATATTTCAGGCGGCGTGAATAGTGCCGTTGTTAGCATGACACATGTCCTCTGGCTGCAATTAAACGTGAAGCAACGCCACCTGGCAGGCTCTCCCCTTCTCCGTTTTAAATTGCTCAATTTTATCTCCGGGACAATGAATGAAATGCAACGTGGCTTTGTAAACGCGTAGCCGTATCTCTGAGATGGGAACAAGCGAATCTGTGAAGCTGGGGAGGGATGATGTGGTGGTGGTGGTGGGGGCTTTTTTTTTTTCCCAGTGAGGGTAAATAGGGTCGCGGGCAGAGCAGTGCAGCCGAGAACGAAGACCGCTCGTAAGAGACCGCCACTGCCGGAGAGGAGAGGCCCGGCTCCACGTTGACCGTTCCTCTATCCCCCAACTTTACCGCCACTGCCATGTCCGCCGACGCCTCGTCCCCCCTAGACGGACAATCCGCTCCGATCGCTGGCACGGCGGTGCGACGTCGTCGTCTTTAGAGAAGGGCCCACGCTAGCGGATGTCACAGAGCTGATTCGGAAATCCCTTCCGATTGACCCCCTGGCCCACGCAGTAATGGGGGCGTCGCATATTTCCGCCCGCCCTGCTACAGGGAGTAATGTTTGTTGCATTCCCAATTTTAGATCTGGAACGTAGTCAAATTAAGTGCGGAACCAAATTTGATGTTTTTGTTGTTGTTGTGGTGCAGCCGTTGTTGACCGGGATGAGATCATCAACTCCATTGTACTTGTAACGTGGTCTAAGCACAGGCTGGCTGGCTGGATTTGAACCCAGGATCTCAGCGGAATGAGACTCGGGTTGGCAAATTCACTACCTTTCATAGGTGCCGCATAATTTACCACTGCAGTGTCCGGTGTGCAAAGTCACACGTTCTACGTTTGTTATATGTTAGTTATGCAAAACAAAATCTGATATATCTTGCCAAATGAGCATTGCGGCAGTGCTCATCTCCCGTTTGCAGGCCTAATCCAGGGGTGGAAATTCCACATTACTGTGACAGGGGCAAGTCCGTTAAGAGGACAACCACAAAGTGGCACTCATTGAATTTGCCCCCGGGGCGATGATGGGCTGAGTCAAACCCCAACCAGGATCTGAACTCTCAACCTCCCAGTTTTGAGCCGCTTGCTCTGCCGCTTACAGAACCGCACTAAGCACTGCCGACGGAACCCCTCAAACACTACACCTACCATTATTTGCAAATGGCTATAGGCTTTTGACCAAAACATAACAATCATTAAAATAATTTTAAACTATTCATTAAAAAAGCACGTTTGATCAAAGACAACATTAAATCAGAAATATATATATAAAATGTATAACCCCTTAAATTAACTGACCCATTTCAATGGTGAGCTAAGGCATCTATACATCTACCCTGACACACTATTACGTTGTATGCTCAGTGGTGCATACAATACCACACCACGTGGATTTATAGCCTCTCAAACGCAACTGCACCTATGGATGCCACAGAGAACGGTGGTGGGACATGGGCGTCCTGGGGAATGGAACGCGCGTCTATGTAATTATTTTCTATATAAAGAAAGGCAACCAGTTATAGAAAGAAGGAGAGAGGAAATATTTATGCCGGCATTGTGCGTTGAACTTATTTCGCAGCGCACGTAGCCAAGCATGCTAATCGGAGGTGCGGAGAAAGGACAGCAAACCGAACACAAAAATCAATGCTGAATAAATTAGTTTCCCAATCTCGATGATTTAAAAGTGCACAGCTCCAGTAGCTTCCTAATATCGTAAGGAAGAGTGATCCTGACGGCCGGACAGCACGGATAGCTGAAGGGAGTTCGGGGCCATGTGGACAGCAGAGGAGAAAAAGCGACCTCTCACCGTGAAACAGATCAAGCCGGGTCAATTGTATTTCTTCAAACGTTATGTTGAAAGACATTTCTAAAAGGTAAGGAATTTAAAAAGAACGTGTGACGTGCGTTCACGGGCATGAGCGCAATTATCGTCGCAGTGATTGGTTTACGAGGTGCTTGAAATGACAAGGAGAAATTATGAGCACGGAGGTTTTGCCTGTAGCAGAGATTAGGAACCAGGGCAAAATAAATGTATAAAATTAGATATAAACAAATGACAGTTATCGGTCTGGACGTGACTGTTGCTAATGATCTGCAATATTTAGCGGCTGCGAGTTCTCGAGTGGCTCAGTGGTAGAGCAAGCAGCTTGCGATCGCAAGGGCACGAGCTCACATCCTGGCTGCTGGGGTCGACTCAGTCCACCATCACTTTCGACAAAATCATTTTATATTCTTGGTTCTTTCGGTAAAGTCACGTAGAAGGGAAATAATAAAATAATAAAAATAAAACATGTTTCATTTTATTGTATTACTTATATGTTTTATTTTTATTATTGTATTATTTCCCTTCTACGTGACTTTACCGAAAGAACCAATAATATGAATCCCTGCAGTCACGAAAGCTTTGATTCGAAAAATAATTTTAGCTTGTGAGGAAGTCAAGGGCGGTTGTGCTTTGGATAGATTTGGCCCCTGCCATGGGAATGTGGACTTTCCCCCATTGGCTTAGTGCTGTAAATGCGAGATGTGCACCACCTGAATGCTCAATGTTCACATGAGCTGTCAAACACTTTAAATTGTATCTAGAATTACATAAAGTGGGGAGTAAGAGTGACGTCATCACGGTGATGTCACCGGTGACGTCACCGGTGATGACCGTCAGCGTGATGCCATCACCATGTCACCACGCGTGGTCACACACACGCACGCACACCGTGGCTGCTGCACAAGAGGCAGCGAGTGGCGAGATTGGCGGTTACCAGGGTGACGACTCACCTGCAGGCCGATGGGGCCCGGCGGCCCTGGGAAGCCCCTCGGACCCTCATCTCCCTTCTGGCCGAAGGGGCCCTGGGCTCCACGTGCGCCGGGTTCACCGTCCGCGCCCTACAGAGACACGGAGGCAGAGTGAGGCCAGAGGGCCCAACAACAACAACGGCCATTCGCCACTAAGTGGCGGTGACGTCACCACGGCGCTTGTGACAGGCTATGTGCACGTTGAGGCCAGGTGAAGTGTCGAACGCCCGCTGGCAGGTCACGGGGCAGACCCAGGTGCCATGGGTCGATTGAGTCAGATGACTGGCCGATGCACCACCTGTGCCCCCTACTGTGCCAGAGGGCCCGCACACATACACGCACACATGCACACATCGCTCCTCACAGACTATCATTCATTTTTATTATTGTTGCTGTTACTCTCGTTTACCCGGGAAAAACTCAACAAGTCGCATGACTTCATGGGGAGGGTCCGGCAAGGTTTTTGCAGTGGCAGTGCGATGTTTTCCAAGTGTAGACCTCATTGAGGCATTTGCTGGGTTTTAGTTGGTTTCCACAGCAGTGGAACGTTGGGGTCAAAACCAGGTAACCTCGCCCACGTGTGTACGTTTAGCTACCGGGGGAAGACCGGAGAACCCCGGAGAAAACCCGTGCCGAACATGGCGAGAACGTACAAACTGCACACAGAGAGGCGCCCCTGACGAACCACACCAGATGCTCGTTTAAGGATCTGCAAACACAGCTCGTTCGATTCCTGGCCACGGCTAACATCGGTGGCGAATGAAATCTGAATCGGTCCTGGCTCCCCCCTACCCTTCCCCTTCTTCACCAACTCGCACTGACCAGCATGGTGAAGTATTATATTTATTTATTAACCGATTTCACTTGGAAAATCCACTGAGCATCCCATTTGCAAGAGCGCCGCAGGGTGACAACAGACGCACATAGCGGCCACGTGAAAACACGTGTACACACACACTTAGAAGCTTACACACGTGTACTAGTATGGCCGAACAGCCTCCATAGCTGACACGGCAAGGGGAGCACGTGACGCAGCAGTCGAGGGACAGGGCTGGCTGTAAATGAATTAATTAAAAATGGACCGAGCCCCCGGACTGCTGCTTGATATGCCTTTGGGACTGGCGATGTGTACAGCTGGGTGATTGGGTTCATACGAACCAATGTAAAACCCACTGCACTCCACCAATACCCCCCACATACACACAGATGCGAAGACTGCGATACAATCTGTGCGTTAGTCATGCCCCAGCGTATGCACTCGATGGTCAGATACAAATCCTGGCTCTAAATGCTATCGAGCAAGATTTTTTTTTGTAGGATCGGACAAATAAACCTGCACAATACTTCAATATGTATATTTAATGGCACGTTCGAATTATTTATTCATCAGTCATATTCAAGACGTCCCCATGAAAAATGTATTCACCGTTGACATTTTGCAATACTTCTTGACCTAATTTTTGAAAAATTTCCTTCCCTTTGTAACTCGCTGAAAAATGGCTTCACGTTGTCGCGTCCCAATTCATGGCATTATTATGACAAAAAAAGAATGCAACACAAGGAAGGCCGCCTAGATTACAAAAACAAAAATAGGACTATAACGATGAGCAAAACAACGTCAGATCTTTTTTTTTTAAACAAGAGGCGATAGAAAGTTTCCTTCCCAGAACTACTTTCGGGGATGGCTCCCGGAAAATGACGTCACAGGAACTACTTCTGAGTCACTTCCACCACCGGGCTCTCTCACCCACCCTCTAGAGGGCACTCGCTTATTCTCTGTAACCACGTGGCATTTACCTGACACTATATTTATACGTTTCGACCCTCAAGAGTCAGGACGCACGACATTGTGTGATATACAGTACTTACAAGATGAATTGATTATATTTAAATGTCAAAAACATACTTTACTTGATTTGTAAGACTGACGTTGACTCACGTGCTGATAAAATTCACTTTCAGGGAAAGCAGCCCGCTACCAGCTCGTGTTGGAGGGATGGCTTTCGGAAAATGATGTCACAGAACGACTTCTGAAGGGATTAAAAAATAGGCCACCGATTCCACACTAGGGTGGTGCACCCTGCAATGAGTGCATCACGTGGCAAACAAACTGAAGCTTTGAGTCGGTCACAGTTGGCATATGGCAAATTAGTAATAAAAAAAACGTGATGAGTTTTTTGCGCGGTCGTTGGTGACCAAGCTGGACGGCGTTATCTCGCTGCACCGGAGAATACCGTTTTAATCACGGGCGACTGAGAGCTTGGCTGGAATCCAGGATCTTAGCGGCGCTGGCTCAGTGCGCTAACGGGGTACGGAGGCCCCAACGAGCCAGCCGGCTGCAGCGTCTATTTTGTGCCGTATCCATTGGTGGCCAGGCCGAACACATAAAATTGCCAACCACTTGAGAATGTGGTTTAATTACTCGCCGCTGCAAACAGGGTTTAAACCGAGGGATCGAGTTGGTTAATGGGCTGGACAATGATGAGAATGACGAGTGGGAGTAGTAACGCAATAAAAAATATATAAGATCGCGGTGACATTAAGTTTTCCAGTAAAATGGTCGGAATATTCCGTCGCAATAAGAGATAATGATTTTCAATGGACCATAACCTGGTTACAAAAACGACATCGATGAATCAATAACAAAGATCATGCTATGCGAACGGAGGCGGAAACGCGAAACCGTAAAATACTTGCAACGATAAAATATTGGGACGGTAACTTTGTTTTTATTACTACTGCAGGGTGCTGCTGTTTTGATAGTGGAGTCAATACAATATATTTTAACGACTTAGTCAAAGTTGAGTAATGTTTTGCTTGCGTGTGCTTTTATTTATTTGTGAACGTACGTACGCACGTGTCAATTGGCACGCGAGCGAGTGCGTGCGTACGCGTGTGCGTCAGGTTGTGCCCAGCGGTGGTGCTGGTGGTGGTGCCATCACATTTTGTTGTGGTCTCTTGCCTCTGCTCGATCTCACCACAGCTGACACCCACCCTCCCAGGTCTGCTTTCACGACACCTCGAGCCACCATCTGGCGTCAAGCTCCTCTCCATGTACGTGATGGACACATCAACTAACGACTGCTCTTACACCCCAAGCCCTTTCCCCCAATGATTTTAATTCCTTTTCCCTTGGCCTTCTCTTCCCCCGTATTCAAACTCGCTGCCCGCTGCTCGCAGTCCCTACGCGAACGGGGGCAGTCAGCCCCATCCTCCTCCCCTTCCCAGAACCTAGGAGCACTGAGTTCAGACTTTCGTCGTCCGTGAAATTTCTGTACCCCCCCCACCCCCTCTACTTTATTACGATTCGTGCCCTTTAACCGGCAAACTTGTCAAGCAAATAAATAAAGGGCCACAGGCGCTATTGCAGTCGGCAGCATCCGGCTTGAGGTCTTCCCCTTAGTTGCCAATCTCTGGGCGCCACGGCAATGCCCGACCAGGTAGACTGCCTGGCCTGCCCTCCTCCGCCCTGCACGTGTGTCCCAACCCTCATTTTCCCCTCATTACTTCCACTCAAGATTTCCTTCCACGCTCAAATTCCAAAGTTCAGTCTAGGGATGTTCGGTCAACACTGGTTACATTGTACGCTTCATTATTTTTCAGCTACGAGAGGAAAGTGGGAAAAAAAATTCGTGCAAACCCGTGCAGAACAAAGGTGGAGAATCATACAAACTCCCCGTGCAGAAATGTCCCCGGGTAAAGAAGAACCCAGGGCCTTCTTGCCAAGAGTCAAGAATGTTACCACCGTGCCACCCACACTGCCGAGTGGAGCTAAGTGATCCACACAGTGGCAGTGTCTTTAGCCTCCTTGCCCCGGCCCCTGTCTCAAAACACCCACAACCTCTTTCGCTTTGTCACGTGACACAGTCGCTGTACTTTACTTGAGTTGCTTTTGTAATGAGTGACCCCCCCCCCCCCCCGGGGTTTATCCGCACCTGCGATTAGCGCGGGTTGGCTACGTACTGTGCAAAAGAAGTTCAACACACGTACAGGCAAACAAATGAGCGTGCCGACGGCGGGCTGACGTTGGTTGGCACGTGGTTGGAACCGTCGCGGCGTTGGCTCATACGTTCCGTGTTCACTGGGCTGGTTCAACGAAATCAACTAAAACCGTGTTAGGTCAACCAACCCCCTGTCCTCCCAAAGTGGTTCAAGAATATCTCACCGTGGGACCCGGTGCTCCAATCTGGCCTTGAATCCCCGGTGGTCCAGCAGGGCCCTGTACAGCACGAGGAGGGAATTAACACGCAAAGTGGGTCTCGTTATTAGGATCGTGGAGGCACACATTGACATTTAATGGTTTGTTAACAGTTGCATTTTCCAATGTTATGAATTATGTGCTTCCCTTTAATTAAGTGGTTGCGACGATAATGACTAGACTGAGGACGATTCCAATGACACTCGTGACAATTGTTTTAAATAATATACGGCCGTTTATGATGATCATGATACTGGTAATAATGCGGCTGCTGATGATTGTGATGTTTGCAATGATTCTACTGATGATAATGCAGCTGCTGATAATGATGATCACAATTCTGCCGCAACTGCCCACTGGTGATACTTCTGCTCACAACGACGACAATAATCGTCATCAGTACGTTCAAAACAATAATCGATGAGTTTAAAAACCGACATCACAGCCAATTTCTATCGCACTTACCGATTCACCCTTGTCTCCCTTGCTGCCTTTCTGACCTGGCAAGCCAATGTCACCCTGGAAGTACAACGATCGCAGACGGACGGAGGTTAAACAACGGCGAGAACACCGCTTTAAAAAAAATCCATTCAGCCACACCGATGACAAACGTTGGTACTCTTCACGGCCAGACTAACCCCGTCGTGGGAATGTGTAATTTGCACGAGACGAGCACCGCCCCATTTGCTCGCTTGAGCAGGGAGACATCGCTCCACTTCTTGTCGGTGTCCCCAGGCCAGCGGTGAACAGATGGGCTACGAAACTCATTTTTCGCAGACTCTGGACTCGCGATCCAGACGCCACCCGTTGGATCTCTGGCAGTCGATGAACGGCACAAGTTTCCGAAATCCCCTCCACTGCCTCTGTCTACACTGCAGATTACTCGGCACTGGTACACCGCAGTCGATAGGCGAGCGTGGGTAATTCCACGTCCTCTCTGATGTCTGACCAGTGTGGAAGAGGAGGCCAAAGATACACTGCAGAGGGGCTCTCTCTGGTTGAGAACGTGCTGCCAGCATTGGTCTGAGAAAGTTACTGCAGGGCTGTATCTGGACTATTGCATTTCCCGTACTCCTATAAGGAGAGTCACCTCCTACTTACAAAGCAGAACTGTTCCTCCGTGGCTGAAAGCAAGATCCATGCATTGCTTTCACAGCAGAATCCAGATTATCGTGGCGATCGGAGAGAATTCTACAATGCAGCCGATTTATCCACATTCGTTCACTGCATACATATTTACCAAAGATAAAAAGAAGATGTGTTTTTCGGAAGGATGTATCGGGTATTTTCCATCCGTGCCATTACACAAACAATACTGTTTTGGAAACCCAGAAAACTACTGCAATGGACATGCATGCGAGAAACGCTGCTCCACGTGGCTTCCTCTTGCGTCTGATTTCCGTCGAGAGAGAAGGCCTCATGCTCACCTTGTCTCCGTCCTCTCCAGGAGGTCCCGGAGGCCCTCCTGGTCCGGGAAGTCCAACGGGGCCCTGGATGCCGTCTCTGCCTGATGGGCCTTCCTGCCCTTTCTCGCCCTAAGTTTCAAACGGCGCGCACACAAAGCGGTGTCAAAGAAACACCGAAGCCTCCGTGAAGAGGCGCGTCGTGATTCTCTTTGTCTCGGGTCGGCACCAAAAGAAATTTGACCAAACGTGACCCGGCTGGCAGCAGCGTCGGCAGCGATGCAGGGAGACAACCGGGGGGGGGGGGGGGCAGTCGTTTCATCTCCCTTCTCGCCACGCAGCGCAAAACCCCGTCGCGAATCAGCGTTGCAGCACAGGGCGGCACGGGGCAGCACAATGAAACGTGGGGCAGCACGAGACAGGGCAGGGTGGGTCTAGAATCTGGCTAAGTTGTATGACCATTGCATGCAGTTACACTGTATGCAGAACGGGGGGAGAGCATGCAAAGCTGTACACAGCAAGGCACCCCAAGTCGTGAATTGCACCCGGAGAGACACAAGTATTATCACTGTGCCACCGACTCGGCCGCCCAATGTGAATACACCTCTGTGAGACACCCTCGGCCCCGTACACGTGCATTTCACGTAAAAACTCAGCACCGAGGCAAGAGAAAAAAATTAACCTATGGGTCAGATGATTGCCTGCCACCATTAAGTAATTGGTAATTAAATATAAAAAAAGAATTCCTAAAAAGTGTAACATTTTCGAAAAAATGTTTTCACGAAAATAAATTGTCACGCACAACGAGTCTGTGTGAAAAATGTCAGCTCGATTGGATCACGGGAAGTGGGTTAAAAAACGACCGAAAGATTTGCACGGTCGTAAGCGCGCAAGCAAGCAAGCAAGTGAACTTAATATAAAGGATTTAAAAACGCAACGCCGCAAGCGCTTCAAGAAATTAGTGAACGCCTAGGATTCATTATATCCTTATTACGCACGCATATTCTTTTGGGCTCAATTCGCCATTCTATTATGACCTGGCTTAATAATAAAAAAACGGACAAAATAACCGGAAGGGTACACGTGCTGCTCATTATTATTTCGAATAATGGTTCTTTGGAGTAGGAAGAAATACCCGGTGATGAAGGAGACAAAAAAAATATCACCTTCCGTCAACGGCGCATCAAATGCGGCCGCCCAAAATACGTAACGCTGCGCAACGCCAACGCTTTCAAACCGCAATGTGCTTAACTTTAATTTATTTAATCTCTGCTTCCCGGCAATGAAATCATCCTTCTTAGCGCCACGTTGGCAGCGACGGTGAGGATTACTCCGAGCTTGGCCGCCCCTCAACCCCAAACAATTTTCCGCCGTCGGATTCCGCTGCGATAATTCGTTGGGGCCGTTGCGTCCAACCAACCCCCCCCCATCGATTTGTCAGGCGACAAAAAGGGGAGCTTGATCGGCACGGCGACAGCACGAGGCGACGCCGCTGGATTTAAATCCCGGTTTTAAAACCGCCCGGCATTGAACCACAGCTCATCCAGCGCAGCGCGATTCGTAGGCTCGTCCCGGTCAGCGCTGACCCAACGTACATTTCCCCACCCCCATGGGACGTTTTTTTATTTTACATCATCATCGTTATCGTCAACATCATGATTATCGTCATAATCATCGTCATCCTCGTCGTCATCATCATCGTCATTGTGGTCATCATCACCATTGTCATCATCATCATTATCATCATCATCATCATTGTCAACGTCGTCAACGTCATCATCATCATCGTCGTCATCATCATAATCGTCGTCATCATTATCATAATCGTCATCATCATCGTCGTCGTCATCATCATCGTCGTCGTCATCATCATCATCGTCGATGTCAGAAGGACTGAATCCCCACCCCAAGGCACTCTTTTGTCTCGCTAATCAAACCACTCACAGCTCCTCACGTCGCTTCACCACCATGATGCAACCACTTTCACTGCAAGAGCTTCTTTAGCTGCAGGGGAGACGTGCGGAAGAAACTGGGAGCCGAGTTTGGCGACTACAGTGAATGGCGAATGGCAATCAAACCTACGCAATCACCGCTCATCAGTCTAAAAACGGGCAGCTGAAACCTAGATTCAAACCGAGGTCAGAGGTGCAATGGTCCGGTGTTCTGACATGTGATAACTCCCCTGTACCACTCAGCCTGCTCTGGGAGCTGACTACCCAGTGGTATTAAATTTATCGACCTTAGATGATTATGGTGCATTGATGACGATAATGATGGCGGGTTGATAATGATGATGGATTAAGAATGGAGGATGATGGTGATTGATTTATGATGGTGGTGGGGGATTTGTGAGTAAACCCCTGCCCGGCATTCGAACTCGCGACCCTTGTGACTGCGAGTTCGAGTCCTCTGACCACAGAGTCACACGGCCAGGCCGTGGGTTGCAAGCGAAGACGACGATGAAGACGACGATGACGATGGTGGGTGTGTGGGGTGTGTGTGGGGTGTGTGTGGGGGGTGTGGGGGTGAGTATCACTCACTGGGGCCCCCTTGTCTCCTGTGGGCCCAGAAGGCCCGGGTGTTCCAGGGCGACCGGGGAGGCCGATGGGACCGGCTGGGCCAGCAGGCCCTCGCTCACCAGGCGAACCCTGGGGCCAGAGAAATCACCGCACAATCACACACACACACACACAATCACATACACACAAAATCACACACACATATTCATACACATACATACACAATCATGCACACACACACATACACTCAACAACAACCGCCATTCGCCACTAAGTGGTGGTGACGTCACCACGACGCTTGTGCCAGGCCATGTGCACGTTGAGGCCACGTGAAGCATTGAACGACCACTGGCAGGAGGTCACAAGGGCAGACCCAGGTGCCACGGGTCGACTGACTGAGACGACTAGCTGATGCACCATCTGTGCCCCCTACTGTGCCAACTTGCTGTGCATTAGCCACCCGGCGCTCTGCTCATTGTTGTGAGCGTCGCTCCTCCGCCCTCCGTTGTTGTTGGAGGGCGACTGCCTCCAACTGCCCAGTAGCGTCCTTCACGAGCCTTCTCCACTGAGGCCGATCTTGACACCGCTGGTACCGGTCATCGGCAAGTCCACTCAGCTCCACATCCTCTCATACCAAATCACTCCATCTCTTCTCCAGCCCGTGTCATGGCGGTTTAACCCCATCTAACCGGCCAAACATGCTTGGGCATGCGTTGGCTTGACATGCGGGATATATTACCCAGCCAACACATAGACACACAAACAGATACATACATACACACACACAAAACAAAGACAAAAATCTCCCGTATAGCCTTAACTGACTGTTGGGGCAAGTGCCGTTAGCGAGCAGCACCTATGAAGGCCGGCACGGCACACGTGGGGGTGGGCACCCAGCACCACATACAACAGCAAACAACCACCATTCGCGACCAAGTGATGATGAAGTCACCACAGCGCTTGTGCCAGGCTATGTGTACCACATATACACACACACACAGACACTTACATACATACATACAAACATACGTAAACACAGCGATACAGCCACCAAAATAAAAATGAATCCCGTGGTAGAAATCGACAACGACCGTGGGTACGTCGACATATAAGAAGAGGTAACGGGCCGAGCTCGACGCTTTGTACCCACCACAGGACCTGGGGGACCGGCAGGACCATGGTCTCCCTTGAGGCCTGGGATTCCCTGTGACACACACACAAATCAAACACCACATGGTTAGCCTCACACACAGGAGGATCAAGCGCTGTTATAGCGAGCACCTTTCAAAGTCAGCACGACGCAAGCGGGGGAGGGATACCAGCACCGTGCACTGGCTGTCGTTGTGTTTTCGGGCGTTGTTTTCGAACACACTGCATCGGGTCCTCAGTGCAGGTTCAGATGCCGCTCGTCAGGAGCAAGCACCGGTGGTTGGGGTCTGATCCCACGTCGCCCGGATCACAGCGTAGGGAGTGAAATTCGTTATCACCGCCCCTACGTACATAATTCGGATTTGAACACTTCGCAGTTTTGGATTTTCAGAATTTTTGGGGGGTTTCAGATAAATCCAACAAATTGGAAGCAAGTGTCTAACAAATAAACACTACACACAGGCTGGCGTGCACACACACGAGTACATTTGGAAGGCCACAGTAACGAATGACCCACAGAGGCCACTGCGGAGAAACGGGTGGCAATTCTTTCATTTAAGCTAATACATTTAGTGTAACTTTATGGGTTTTACTCTTTCACATACAAACGCCAAACTAGAATTAGTGGTGGTGCAGGCACCGTACTCAGATCCTGAAAAGGAAGATGTTGCTAATCATGTACGGGCAATCTGTTTTCACCGCGTAATCTGATTACATTTCTTCGAATGCACCGATTAATTACTATTCATCGTGACTTTTTGTTTATTATGAAAACAGAAACAATTAGGGGAAATTAAAGTTATCAGTAGCTTGGTTTGGTGTGAATAGAGCAGCAGCAGCCAATCTGCACACAGACCATCACCGCAGACAGACCACAGTATCTGCATTTCCGACATGAAACGTTCGTTATGAGACATCGATCACGGGAGTAATAAGATAATTATATTTCAAGCACGAAATGTGGGATTAAGTCACATTAGCCTCACGATCTCAAAGAGTCAGGAGTCTAATGACGATTCGTATATCACCCGCACAACTCGAAATATAGACACAACTAAAACGGCTGCATAAGGAGCTGATTGGCATCAATGTAAACTTCAAACTGGGAGGCTTTTGCCAATTGCAAGCATCGGGCCCTTTCAGACGCGCTTCTGCGGCCGTGGGGAACGCTCTCTTCCTTCCGATATTCAGAAGTCACATGGGAGCTATGCACTTTTAAATCATGTACATTGAAAATTCATTTCTTTAAAACTGCTTTTTGTATTTTTAGTCGCTGTCCTTTCCGATTAGCACGGTTGGCTATGTGCCGTGCGAATGAAGTTCAACATACAACCGATCTGCGCCACTGGGTACTGCTGCCCCTGCCGTTGGCAGTTCAAGCCACGACTGGCAGAGAAGAGCCTCGACTCGAGGGCCCTCTCGGGTCAACTCTGGGGGCTTTTTGGGCCTCATCTTGCACGCCAAAGAGACGTCGTGGAAGAAGCGGGCGTGACCCACACTTCACCGCACGAGAGCCAGTCGGAGGAGATTTCAGAAGCTTGCACCATCGTCGCAACCGCCACGATCGGGAGACGGAATCGAAACGGAGACCTCCAGATCGCAAAGCGCAAGCGTGCGAACCGTGACAACCAGCTGTGGCAGCAATCGCTTTGCGTATTTTAATTGAAAGATGTTAAGGGGAGATACGCAGCAAGCAAAGAAACAAAAACGAATGGCCGCGAGGTTATTCTGTTAGCGCGGCGTGCGCGGATTCGCAGCCGCTGTGGCAGTTTTGCTCCACACACCGCGGGCGCTGCCGTTAAGTGTCGCCTCTGCCTTTAATAACGGCGACTTGAGATTTGTTGATGCAAGCAAACCGTTCATTGCGCTTAACAATTGCCTGGCTCGAAACCCCCTACGCTGCATCCACTACAGCCTGCATCCATAATGAGGGAGCGGGTGGTGGTGCAGTGGCTGGGGCGCTGCACCGGGGAATTGAGCAAAAAAAAAAAAACCCGAGTTTGATTCCCGGCCCTGGCTATCGGTTAAGCGGCCTGCGCCCCCCCCCCCCCCCACTTCGCCAAGCCACGCTGACCAGCGTGGTGAAGTATGGTCAAACAATCCACAATGGCTGACAAGGCATGGGGTGGAGGCCTTCATCCAGCAGTGGATCTGCCAGGTCTGTAAAATTGTTATTACTGTGATGATACATTTTTTTTAACGATATTCTTTTTATTGTTATTACATGAATAATAATAAGCACATTCGAAAGCCATGAATTCAATCGAACATGATCATTCAAAGCAAGGAGAGCTCATTGAGACAAGGCAGTCCCGGTACCGAGAGGGGATAAATAAGTTAAATACTAAGATCGTATATATTGTCACAGTTACGTAAATTACTGCCACACGCGTTAGATAATGAATGAAACTGCATTACTTAAAGCTGCGCGCACAGTAGCTCACAAAGGTAATGCAGCAGACGGTAGAGAAGCTATGAATGAATGATATATTATTAAAAAGTTCACGAATGGATATTTTACAAGGGTCAATGTAACGGTGATAATTGAAATAGATATTTTTTTTTTAGTAGTGATGGCTATATTCAACTGATGTTTTCGATTATGAAAATGTCACACTTTGCAAATCACTGACTGAATCAGGGAAATGCGATTAAAGGGCAGAGACAGCGGTGTTTGAAACGTTTGAGATTCAGATATTCATTTTTCATTGTTGGATTTTCGAGGAAATATTTCTGGACATATTTTAGATTTTCAGATTATTTGGCATGACGTTGTATATCTGCGTACCTTTGATGGTGTCAGGTGGTACCGTTTTTGGCGGCAAAACAGCGAAAGTGATTGCCATATTGGTGACGTTACTACCATGGTCATGAAAACTCTGACAGGATATAATATTGGTATCAACTTTACAAACCTTACTAATTGGCTATGTCGGGCGGTGGCGGGTTTCACGTCACATTTATATTTTTACGTGATCTAACCCAAGAATCAGCTCTTATAAAGATATAATTTATAAAGTTTGTTCAAAATGTTGTATTCAAGGGCGAATTTCAGATTTTTATTTTCCCATTGATCTAAAAATCAGCGGCACATCCATACAACCTAGGCCCTGTGCATCACAGGCTGTCCGGGGTAAGTTTAGAGCTTCAATAATGAGGAAAAAATATCCATAAAAAAAACATCTTTGAGCTGTAACGCTGTGGTACTGTAACCACATTGCTGCAGTCACATATACATGTTTAATAAACATATGACAGGGACACTGGCGGTAATTAGTATTTATTGTTTTACCAGGTAAGGCCTAATGAGCTACATATCTCTTTTTCAGAAGCAATCCACAGAGTGGCTGATCACGTGGAAATGTTTCGCAGCCCAAATACCCTTGATGCATGTTTCTAAATGTGGAGGGGGGAAAACGGGAGAGCCCGGAGAAAAATCCACGCGATCACGAGGAGAGAGACACGCAAACTCCAAATATACAGGCACCGTCGGGGTCGGGGTCGAACCCACGACCTCCCGTATACTAGGCGAGGTAGTTAACATCTCCTAGCCACCGTAATGTCACTTCAAAGTCTATTTTACCCTCATCCAATGATGCTACAATCTCACATTGGCATTTTGCCCCTGCCCTTCAAATCCTAGGTGAGTAGCTGCGAGAGAAGAGCGGTTTACTTTTTATTGTTGCCAGGGTTTAGCTTAGCGGAAAATGGACTGACAAAATCTCCATAGGCGCCTCGCAAACAACAATAAAACCACGTTTTATTGTTTTATTAACAATAAAACCACGTTTTATTGTTGTTTGGTGGAGGGTCGCGACACATGTATACTTACGCGATCTAACCCAAAAACCTTTATTATTAATAACACTGGTCGCGGAAGCCTACGTGTTAAACCAAATAAAACTACGTTGTTGTTGTCTCTTCTTGTTGCCAGAACGAGAGAGGCGACGCATGATCAAAGAATCTCAGAGCATCGGCAGCTCAGGAACTGCGCTGCCGCTGGCACCGAGTCGATGTGATACGCAGATTGGCAGCAAAGTGAGCCTCTTCAAATGAAAACACGTAAAAGGGCAAATATATATTTTTAAAAAGTCCAGAGCGTATTCTATAATTTAATCGATCACGTTTCTGCTCATTTCCTCAACCCCCAAGTGAAACTTCTCATCAGTTTTCAAAGGCAATGTTTTATGAAGTGTGCGTGTGTGTTTTAATCAATCCACTTCTCTGAGTGAGCACCTCCTAGTACATTGAAAATTAAAGACACAAGCCGCAGTGGTGCAATTGTGTCCACGCAACCCACATATGGCCGATACCGTAAACCACTGTACTCTGCGCTATTTCAACAGAGGAACAGCAAAAAACTAACCCGTAAAAACAAAGTTTTTCACTATAAATCCTTTATATGCGTGGCGGCTAGTCCTCTCGTCCTCTGGATTGAGATGGCTGCCACCTATGGGTCAGATGATTGCATGGCAGCATTAAGCAATTGGTAATTAAATATAATATTTTTGTCCTAAAAAGTGTAAAATTTTGGAGAAAAAAAATTCACGAACATTAATTGTCACGCACAACGAGTCTGTGTGGAAAATGTCAGCTCGATTGGATCACGGGAAGTGGGTTAAAAAACGACCGAAAGATTTGCACGGTCGTAAGCAAGCAAGTGAACTTAATATAAAGGATTTAAAACGGCACGAATTCTCTCCTGAAGCCCTCCCGTTGTGGCCAACAGCCGCAGCAGACCTTGACATCGGCACCTAGCTCCTGAACGTATTGCCTCTGACATCATGCGCAACAGTCCCTGTGGCAGCAACGACCACGATTACTGAATTTCTGTGAGTCGCCACGTGAGTGGCACGACTCGCTCCACTCGGCCCGAGTTCATTGCTGAAACAAAGAAAGTGGCTCTGCCATGACCTTTTGAATCGCTCGCGTTCTCGTGCGAATTTGGACGGATCTTTCCCCACGACCCAGCGTGCCCGACCCAGGCCCTCTGGCAAAATCGTGTCGCCACCCTGCGTACGTGCTCTCGTCTGTGTGTGGCTCGTGTTGTCTATCGGTGTGATGCCGAGCGTGCACCTCTCCCACGATTCTTTGCCCACAGGAGCATTCAGGCATTGGTGCTCGAGTCCTGTTAACAGCCGCGAGCCATTCCTATGACAGGGGAACGTCTATCCATAGGGAAAGCAATGTTGACTTCAAATAATTACAGACCCCGGAAGGATGATAGTGTGAGTCAACCCTCAACCGGGATGCAAACTCATAACCCTCCGATTGCAAGGTGCTCTCGCTCTCCCACTGAGTCACGAGGCCGGCATTTCGAGTAAGCCTTTCCCAGAAATACTTGTGAGCTAAAGCTCAAGGCTGCCTTGCCGACAAGATGAAATATTAAATACAATGTTGAATTCAATACTTCCTGCCACTCACAATATTTTTGAACGACGTGCGAGTGGCTGCCTTTCCGGTCTATCTGAATCCTGACGAAGGAAATTCAGGGCAGTGGGTGAGGGGGGGTGGGGCACTTCGATGAGAATTCAGCACGAGATAGGGGAAGCCATTCGTGTTCATCCTCGAGTTTCAGCGGCTCGCTGAAAACGCGACGTTTGATTGGCTGCAAGGTCAAGGTCATTCACCAGTGATCTCAGAGCTTAGCAGCAAAGATACTCCGACATTGTGATTACGCGCTTCTTATATTCAACTTGTTTGAGGAATTCATATCGACTCAAATTTAAAGATGAAAATTCCTCGCCTTTGTTCATACTTTGTATCTATTTAATCGCAAACGATATCCCAGCAGCGCCGCTATCAAGAGTCGCGTCCGTTATGTGAGCAACTGTCTCCTGGTGGAACGTCCCTCGGGCAGGAAAGCTGCCCCAGAAGCTGACGCTACAGAACTACTATCGAGTCACACCGATTCGGGGCTCTCTCACCCAACACTGGACGGCGCTCCTTCAAGCTTTGCGGTTTGCCGCAATCCTCCAACGTGTGGATACGTTTGTGTGAAAATCACACGGACGACCGTGGGCTATGCGCAGTGACTGGATGGAGACCAACAACTCTCTGGACTTTGAGAACGTGGATCAAGCACGGATTCACACCCAGGGTGTCTGCAGCGTTGCCTCGGCAGCTCTCATCTGCCCATTATCAGCCCCCCGAAATATATTTCTCACATCTTTCACATTCTTAAATAGGCCAGTTCACTATAGCTGCACGGAATGGAAATGTACCAATGTTCTCCCCACTCTGTTCCCTCGACCGTACGTCACGGGAGTGATCTCTTTGCGATTGTATTTTGCCCGAGTGTTCTCAAACCGCTATTATATTCCTGCCAATGCAGCACACACGAGCACGCTCCTCGACACCAATGTCGCCCAGTGTGCGGGAGTCCTCGGCGCCAGTCGGGAGGGAATGCTAATGACCCTTGTGAGGCGACTGTCTAAAAGTACCAACGCAAAACACTCATTCAAGGTGCTCCATCAGCCCAAAGAAAACAAAACATATATATAATGAATGGGTGGAGTACTGCACAGAACACAAGGTGATTCGTGATTACAATTTCAATGACCCACATCATTAAAAAAGCATCTACTTATTTATGCTGATTAACTGTACAATCTGCACAACACATTCGCGATATAATGTTAATTAGAATTTAGTGCCTATGTGATGCAGTGAAATCAACATGCTTTGTTAGCTGCAATGTCGTATTATTTAATTGTTTTTCGTTAATTACACCAAGTCTGTAATTATGGACATCGCAGAGGCTAGCGCTGTCAGATCACTGAGCCTGTCACGCTAAGATCCAGGGTTCACAACGGCCATCTAGATATTTTCATTACGGTCGGGATTAAACATTCACCATAACACAGACGTTATTATTCGTGCATAGCAATGATCTTCAGTACCGTTCTAAACAATTGGGATAACTGAAACACGATCAATCGCTCCTTGCAGAGCATGAAGGATTGCCATCTCGAGCTGGGTGAGAGAAGCCAATAGACGTGACTCGGGAGTAGTTCTGTGGCATCTTCTTCCGGGGCTACTCCCTGACACAACGTGGGTCAACTGCGTTACATCCAACCCGTTGACATGACTCTGATGACAGCGGCACAACTGGGCTATGGTTAGTGGTAAAACAACGTGTGCGTGTTGAAACTGACCCACAGGTTCTGCTTACATAGCCGATGTATGGTCAGAAATTTGAGAAGCATTCAGTTTCACAGTTGGACGTAACGACAGGTTTTTTTTTTCTCGCGAGTGATGGCAGAAAAAAATAATTTCAGGAGCCAAGTGAAAATGTCGAGGACTGCTGAGCACGAGAGGAGAGAGTTTGTGTGGTTTGGCCGTTCCTTCTCCTCCGCTGAAGGAGCGGAGACCACAGTAGTTTACCGTACGGTCCGTAGTTTTAGTTGCACTACCGCAGCTTGTGTCTATAATTCTCAATTCATGAAGGAGATGTGCACACCGGCCTGCCGATGGTGCGATGGGGTTCATGTGTCACACGAGCGTCTTCGAGGAGTGTCTAAGCCAGGAGGTGTGACGTTTGTGACCTTGAATAATCACTGCTTTTTTTAAATGGAAACAGTCTTCTTTTAACCACTTAAACGAAGACAAAATTCCAAAATGTGAAAGGCTCATTTGTTTGCACATTCACACGTGGGCTGTGGCGTGGAAGATGGTAGCCTCCACGCAGCTCACTCTGTTAAGTGAGAAATCACAACAATGTCATCGACCCGGTGACCGAACATCGATTAACGATCTCGCGGCCTCCGGGACAACAACTAAAGCACTTGAGCCTGTGTGGCCCACAGTGCCCAGCAGGAGTTTCATGCTTGATTAAATGGGGAATAAAATACTTTAGAGTGACTTCAAGGAGTTCTCCAGTGACATCATTGTGTGGTGCCTTTTATTTAAATGTATTAACAGTTACAGTGCAGTGACATCACTACGGTGATCGTGAAAGTCACATTGAAGTAATTTTCTCCGTAATAAAGATGTAAAATAATAAATACTACATTCCAGCCATTGCCAGTTGAAGGCCTCCCGCAAGCCATGTCGGTCAGGGTTTTTCTTTACCATACTTCACCACGCCGGTCAGTGCAGGTTGCTGAAGGACAGGGAAGAGGACCGGTTGCGATATCACATCCCACCGATGTTGGCCTTTGCCGGAAATCAAACTCAGGTCGCTGGGTTCACCAACGACTGTGCCACTGTTCCACAATCGGGCAAATGGTGTAGCAAATGGTCAAAAATATATAATTAAAGTATATATTTTCTTATAATTAAAGACATCAATAACGATGTACTTTTATACAATTAGGATCGGAGTGGCTTAGCTCTATGCTGCACGCGCTCGTGATGTGAAGAAGTGAGAGATTGTGGGTCGAGGGTGGGGTAATCCGGTGGCAGGGGTTGGCCTACCCTACATACGTCAATGACCCTGCAGGGGAATTTGCTGACGTCAATTGTAAAGAAAAAAAACATTTTACACTGAGCGATCATTAATGCAGTCTGAACTAAAGTAGATGCAAATGAAACGTTGGTGACGGGACATCGAGAGTCTCATTCTTGATTGTGCAAGGGCATTTGCTGTCATTGCTGCATGGACGAACAGAGCCGCGTGTTTTTGCACCAACCGCTGGTGGAAATGGGTGCGCCAACACAGAACCCGATCACGTGATTGATACTCCTACTGATACTCTTGCTGTCATGGAGTGACTCATGCTGCCAGCTATGGCTGCAAAGTTTGGTCGTACATGTTATGTATATCGTTGATTTTTTTAATTTGAATCACAGTTCCTATTATCACTGTTACGTTTTTTATAGCTTTATTTTGGTGATTTTGAAAACGTTTTGGTTTAGCCATGTTTGTTTGTTGTAGTACAGAGTAAGACTGTTAACTTTAATCTAAATTGTCTTATGGTTGGTATTGTTTGACTTGCATCCCACTGGGATTTTTCCACACAGCCTTGAAATACGGTGTCTTTTCTGGAAGACTTTGCTATTTTTTCCAGGATTTTTCTGTTGCGTGTAGTCACTTTAAGAAGTGTCTTGTTCATGTTTTTGTTTTCATGCGGTTGCACCCTAGTCAAGAGCCACATGGCTCACAGGGTTATACCTAATACATGAAACTGCATTGAGAAGCCAACACTGGTTTCCCAACGGCAAAAATCGGCCTCTCAACACGGAGCTGTGGAATTTCCTCTGCTGGCAGGGATGAACGGCTGCCCCATGCAGGGCTCGAGTTGGAGGACAGCTCCACCTTGACTTCGTGGGGGTAAATCTGAGAGGGAAGCTTTGGGGGGAGGCTTACCACTGGGCCCGGCAGGCCTCTCTCGCCAGGAAAGCCTCTCAGGCCGGGTGAGCCTTCCTTTCCTGGAGGTCCAGCGGGTCCCGGGTCACCCTAAAGAAGAGACGACATCAAAACAAAAACTTTACTAAAAAAAAACACAACACAAAGCGTTACAACTGCAATTGCCCAACTTTGCAATGCTGAGAAGTTACCCGCAAATTACTCAATTGGGATTTAAGCACAACAGCAGCAACATCGGCCTCCCTACTGCAAGCCCTGAAACTAAACTATGAAACTATTTTTTATTTTACCCGGTAAGGCTCAGTGAGCTTTACAGTTCTTTTTCAGAAGCGAAATGGCCACAAATGATAGCCCAACATAGTGGCTTATCGTGTGGAAATTTAACGCAGCCAAATACTCTAAACGTACATTGATTCTAAATGTGGAGGGAAAAACCGGAGGACCAGGAGAAAACTCAACGCGACCATGGGGAGAGAGACATGCAAACCCCAAATATACAGGTGTCAGGGTTGGGATCGAACCCATGACCTCCTGCACACTAGGCCAGGGAGTTTAACATCTCCTAGCCACCGCGGCGCTTGGCAGGATCCTCCTGTAAAAGAGCCTTGAGACTCGGTGAGGCTTTCCTGGGTAAACGAGCGTACAACTAATAATAAAAGGCAGCAAAAACAACAAAAACAATGACAATTAAAACTCTGCAAACTTCTTGTGCTGAGAGGTGGCCGGGTAGGTGTCCCGGACGGACCGTGGGTTTGTGAACTCGGTACTCGCGTGGACATGTGACCATTGTTCCCTAATGTGGCTGGGGTTTTCTTAGGGGCACTTGTGATTTCCTCCCGCAGGAAAATTCGTCGTTGAAAATGACCTCGAATACTTATTAAAAGGGAGAAAAAAGTCGCTGGTCGTTTAAAAAATAAGTGGAAACGATTGGAGCGTTATTTAGCCGGGCAGTAGTGGCGCATGCCTGTAATCTGTGGAGGCAGGTGGCGAGGGTTGGTGGATCGCACAAAGATCGTGAAACTCCCTTCCCAGGGGGCGTTGAGGATGAGTCGTACCGCTGACTCGCCAGGCGAATGCGGTTGAGCATAAATGTGGACCACGCCTGTTTCGCTTGTATGGGGTAGAGTGTTTCCCCTCCGCACGCGTGGACTTTATCCAGGCGCTGTGGTTTCCTCCAATATGTAAACACTCATTAATTGGCTGATGACCCCTTACTATATAGAGGACCGCAGAACTTGGGAAATCGTTGGTGCTGGCTCATCAAGTGGCTCTGCTGCCTTCCCGCTCGTGTGCGGTTCCTCGCTCTGCCGAGTCACTGTCTCTCTCTCCCTTTACGAGAGCGAGCGAATACTGTGCAGCACTTTTACAAGTTGAAACGATTATATTACCATTAACGCGCCAAAACAGGACCAATCGGCATCAGCTATTTTGTGCCACTGTCGAATCCAAACTCTTCATAGGACCCTGCCATGGAAATGTGAAATTTCCACCACCCAGCACAGAACCGACTGTGGAAATTAAGCCACCACGAGGTTGTAAGAGTAGCAAGATCGTGGAGATTTTGATGCTTTTTGGATTCCACATGCTTAAATAAAACCAACAGCCCGCCTTCACAACGCACGCTGTGCGTTATACAACACGTTTTGGTTGCACGATTTGCGACGTGTTATTTTACATTTATCCGCACATGAATATTTAATTGGGGACGTATGACTTTGCTGTTTCACATGGTAGAAGTTTTGTACCATTAACTATGCATGCGGCTGATTTGTATGTGCGACCCAAGTTTTGATTATTCATGACTTAAATGTCCTCTCTCCGTGTTGTTGTATTTTTTGTAATAGCAACTATTGATTAAAACCTTCAAAGTATTTTTTTTTCTATAACAGCTGCTGCATTCTTGTAAAGCTGTAATGATTGCCAGAGCAAAATAAATAATTCTGAATAAAGCAATGAAATTTGCATGATCCTTTATTAAGACCGCGCTCTCAGTGATATTAAATTGTATTTTTTTTTCACGTCGGGTAGCTCTGGTTGGTTCAGGGGAATTATAAAGGCCGTGTTCGAGGCACTGAGTAAGCAGTGTTGAGATCTTAGTTCAAGCCAATTAGAAATAAAAACTTTTTATTTATTTTAGCAGGTAAAGCCCACTGAGCTACGGAGATTTTTTTCAGAAGGAATCTGGCTACCACGACTTATAGCTCAACGAAGTGGCTTATTGCATGGAAATGTATCGCAGCCAAATACTCCAAAGGCACGTTGATTCTACATGTGGTGGGAAAAACCAGAGGACTCGGAGAAAAATCCTCGTTTTTTTTTTAAGCACCCTGTATGTCCCCATCACCGCGTCTGTTACCTTCGTCCCCTCCTTCCCGTCGGGCCCAGGGAGGCCAGGCTCCCCGGGGGGTCCCGGGGGCCCTGGGTGACCCCGCTCGCCGTTCTGGCCCGTCTGACCTGTGGGCCCCTGCGTGGCGGAGACAACAGCGCGCAAACGGGAGCTCGCAAACATTTTCCCGCCGACGACAATGGTGGCAAGTGGGCACGTGCGTGGGAGGGTACACAAACACGCGCCGTGTGTGTGTGTGTGGTGAGTGCGCTCCACATGAGTACACTGCACGTGCAGGCGCAGTGTAAGACAGCTCTACATTTGATTCGCTATAGAAATCCACAAGCCACACTGGTACGGAAGCTGGCTCTGTGAGACTGGACATGAACCCCGAGAATCATAGCGGACACTTTGTTTGGTTCTATGGGCCCTGTAGGACTTACACTCGATCGCCAAGGTCCGTATTCTTAGTCACTGATAGGCTTAGGCTTGGCTCTGGGCTCAAAGTGAGCTGCCTCAAAGCCGTGCTCAACTTGAGCCGCCTATGAACACGGCCCCAGAAAAGATTTCCATGAGCTGAGCCTGAGCTGAGCCAGGGCTAAGCCAATCATGCGTCTTTGAGAGCAGCTGAGCAGCCCAAGCCCTGAGCTGAGCCAAGCGAAAGGGCGCAAAGCATCCTGAGCGTGGGAGTCCAGCTCTCTGAGCCTCGGGAATTATGAAACCTAAAATATAATTGATGCCAGTATGAGTTTCACTCGAATTAACACTGAATCACGGCTCTCTGAGCCTCGGGCAAGGTGCATGTCGCACGGCTGACTGCAGATGAGCTCGACTAATGGTGAACCCGTTAAAAGTTTCTGTGCTTAAGCACATGCTACTGGTTAGCACAAGTCTCTGTAAGGAATGCCAATAGGCTGACATGCTCCACATATATCTTCTCATTTTTTTTTCTTCTGAAGTACAGAACGGAAAGTGATTTATTTCGCTCGTGTCCCACAATGGCGCGTTGGGGCGAGGCTGCAGTCTTGCCCCCGTGAGCGCCCCCCCCCCCGGCATTACCGCCCTTGTCCCTTGTCTGTGCCGAGCGCTGCTCCAACAAACATCGCTCTGATGTGTCTCGGTGTTTGTCTGCTGCTGCGGCGACACAGCAGCAGGGTCCAGAGGCTTCAAAGCCGCGTTGCTAAGCGACGGAGCACCGCTGCAGCACGCGCTAAATAAATACGGGCAGCAGCAGTAGCAGCAGCTGCTGTATGTCGGTGTACGATAAATAACGCCGTTGAGAACTGATCGTGTTGTAAATTTTGTGATTTTTATTTATTCATTTACTTTATAACTGAATACATCTAACGTGTGTGTGGGTATATCCGTCATTAACACTGCGGCCTGAACAGCAAAAGTATTTCGGTGACATTTTGGGTAAAGGAGTGTCCTCGTTCATACCATGTACATCTGTGAAGGGCCGTTTCCTCTTAAGGTCACAGTGTTACTGGTGAATGTGTTGAGTTGTTTTTGTTGTTCACTGTGCTTGTGCACCACCGTCAACACGACAGCAGCAGCAGCATCAGCGGATACTGCGTTACCTATCCAGGTGCAGCGACACCCCGAATTCCGCCCTCTCGCTCTGCGTACTTTCGCTACGGCGTGCTCAGCTTACCCAAACACAATCCCGTTTTTGTGTGCTGTGGGTACCTCGCTATAGCGCACTCGAGATTTACGGACTTGACCATTAAGCCCCAATATTTTTACGTTTCACGACCAACATTTAGGCGCCAGATGTCGTCAGGCACCCCAGCGTGATTCGTCCCTGACTGGCTGTCATAATATCTTCCACGTGCAGTCTATTTTCTTTTTATTCCCCACGAACATGCTTCCATTTAAGTATTTTTTTATTTACATTCTGCTATTCAGGAACGCATCCTGGGTGTAAAACGGGGTTTGCCTGTATTACCAATGTCGCATATGCTAGGGTATATGACTATGTCAGTATCCATTTCACCGCATGTGTACGTGCATAATTACTGCAAACATTATTCGCAATGTGCGGTACTTTATATGCTTTACGGAACACAAATAGTGGAACAACAACAAAACACAAGGCAGTAGAAATGCCAAAAAAAGAGTAATTTTCATTTTCACTTCAAAAAGTTTAGGCATGTGAAATGAAATCATGGAGAAGCGAATAATGATGTTGACGATCATTTGGGTCGGTATAATGGCTTCGGTCCTTGTGTGTCTGAATTATCAGCCAGCTTCCAGCATTACTCACGCACACGCACTCGGCATGCATACAGAGCCAGAGATTGTCAGCGCTCGCTAACGCGTCAAGCACCCAGTTAATGCCAAGCCTTCCGTCAGAGCAGACAACCCTTGCGTGTGTGTGTGAGCATGTCTCTTACGTGTGTGCAGGGTTGTGTATGTGTATGTTAGTATCTGTGTGTGTGGGAAAAGTCGTGTAAGCGGGTTAGTGCGATGCGCCATGAACCTGGTGAACCGAGTTCGATTCCCGCTGATGGCCAACACCAGTGGCAATTATATTATCTGAACCGGTCCTAGGCCTCCCCTAGGTAGACTAAGCCTCAAAAGAGTACTTGGTGCGGTGTGTAAACATCGCCACTGTGGTATTGGCCACCCACCCACAATGTGGTTTCAGACCTGGGCGGGAGTGAACAGATGCCATATTCCCTGTCCGACTGCTACAACGGAAGGTGTAGGGAATTTCAACAGGACCGACATCTCTGCTCTATTAACCTGGTGAAGGCCTATGATACCATCAACAGGCCAGGGGTCTGGGTTATTCTTTGTGCTTCCAAGGTCCCTGACCCTCTGCTGACAATCATTGAGATAATTTATGATTGGTGGGCAGGCCCGGGTAAAGCTGCGTTAGAGCCATTTTCTGTTCACGTTGGGGTGAGACAGGGATGTCCTCTGGCCCATTCACCATTTAACATCTTCTTTGACCACATCGTTAAAACATATTTCCATGGCTATACCTGATACATTTTTATCTGGTACAGACACAATGGGGGTGCGGTCATCGGATGGCTCCCTATTGGTCAGCCATGTTATTTATGCTGATCTGATGATTATTATAATTCTAATTTATGCTCACTTTGAGAAGAAGTTGCTACTGCACAATCTGGAGCATACTACGAAGAGATGGGGCCTTACCATCAGCCCCACAAAAACGAAGCACCTGCCTGGGTACTTTGTGCCATCGAATGCTCCACCCTCTCCACTCCCCATGATTGATAGGGCAGTTTTGCAAAGAGTGAAGACGTTTCTGTACCTGGGCAATTTGGCAGTGGAGGTCTCACTACGAATCAGTCGAATGGCATCGTTTCATCAGCTGCATAACACTGTGTAGAAGCTACCTGGCCTGTCGCTCCATAGGGAGCTCCAGGTCTTTTCGACCTTCTCTTCTCTTTGTTTGCGAAAGTGGAACCCTTTAAGGGGACATCTGTGCCAGTTTGAAACACTCAGGCTGGCCTGCCTACGATACATCCTGGGTTTAACCAGACTGGCTTGTGTGAGGAGCTCACCGATCATTGAAAGGTCCAGATAAGTCTCATCAGTGAGCTCCTCTAGCAGGCGAGGCTGCATTGGCTGGGTCATGCAGCTTGCAGCTTGCAAGCACAACCACTGCATGTCCAAGCAGCTTATGTCACGTAGTTGTGAATACCAGTTGTCGTTGTTGTTGTTGAGCGTATGTGTGTATATTCACAACACGGAAGATTTGTATGCTTATGAGTGTGTGCCTTTGCATGCACATGCGTGGAAGTACGTGCGTTCGTACCTGAACGTATGTGTGTATTTACCTGCTTGTGTACGCGTTCATGTGCATGTACATATTTATTTATTTTGTCTGCATGTGCGCATGCATGTCAAATATAGGCGCATGGATGTATGTGTGCGCACACGGACGCATGAATGCGTGTATATATATATACACAAGGCAAAAAACAAAGATCCCCCTTGTAGCCTTAACAGACTGTAGGGGCAAGTGCTGTTAGCAAAGAAGCACCTATGAAGGCCGGCACGGCACAGGAGGGGGTGGGTGGCCAGAACCACGCCTGGCCGCCTTTGTCTCCCCAGTAGCGATGTTTACACACCACACCAGGTACTCGTTTGAGGCTGAGTGTATCTAGCAAAGGCCCGAGACCGGTTCAGATAATCATCACCGGTATAGGCCATGAGTGGGAATCGAACTCGGGTCGCCAGGTTCGTAGCGCAACACGCTACCCGCTACACCACCGCTCCCCTGTATATATACACACACACACACGCACGGAGAAAAATGCGCGGCACGTGTGTTGTCTGTACGATTGGCTTGGTCGGCGCGAGCTAAAAGGTCACGTTCGATCAATAGTGCCGGGGAAATGCGGCTCTCGCTCGGCCGTTTGCGAACATTTATCGTCAATCAAAGTCTCGCTGCTGCCGCCGCTGCGGCGGCTCGCACCGCTCGACGTGCCGAGGGCCCCTCCGCGTTTAAAGGCCACCGACACGTCCGAGAGCGCTGACCGCCAAAGTTAAAGGGTTCTGCGCTACCGAGCACCGCTGGGACTCGTAATGGCCATGTTGGGGAGACATGGAGCCGGTGGCCGCTGAGGATCATGGGTTTGACTTTGGGGGGGGGACGGTGGTGGGGGGGGGGGGGTGATGGAGTTGGTGGGCAGCACTTGATTAAACTGGGTGGAGTCGATTTGATGGTCAGTTAAATCGAATTTAGTTCTAACTAAATTTACAACTTGTGCCGTTAACAAACAAACAAAAAAACTACTCAATTTGCTGTTAGTGCAGCAGGTCTAACGTACGCTGGTCGGGAGAGGGCAGTCCCGCGAAATTTACCGTTGTACCGTACTTCTACGCTCCCCCGTATACACGTCTCACCTTCACCAACCCTAAACTGACCAGCGTAAAGTATGGTCAAATGACCGCAATGATCCGGCACAGTTTGGGGAGGCCGTCATCCACGAGTGGGTTTGACGCGCCCATTGCTCATTGATTTCTCAGAGCATTAGTCTCGCAGCCAGAATGCCGTGAGTTCCAAATCGGGACGAGGATCCGTTGGGCACATCGTCGCCGTGGGGGGGCGGGGGGGAGGGGCTGTTGAAAGGGGGGCACCGCTTTGCAGGCACATCAGCAGTGTGAAGAGAAGGAATGGGCTCCCCCATCATGGAAACGTGGAATATCCACCACTGGCGAAGGGTGACCGGCGAAGGGATACGACCGCTGGGAGACACCCTGGATGCCCCATCACAAATTAATCCCTTGGCATGACCCTCGACTTGCATTGACGACGCGCGACCAATAGAATATTCGGCAGAAGAATCAGCGCTCGGGGCTATCCAAGGGATGGAGGTAAAAGTTGACGTGGATCATGAGCACGGTGGGGGGGGGGGGGAAGAAAATCACGATAAGTTAGTGGCGATGGCTGTGAGTCATCGTTGGGCTGTGTCTCAAATTGATGGACACGAGACCCCGAGCATTGAACAGGTCCCACGAATGGACAGAAGCCGTAAAAACGACTCTATACGCCGTAAATTATTGAAGGAAAAAATGTTAGAGTCCCATTGTGCATAGCAACAGTGAACTCTTAAGATCAGTCGTATTTGTTTAGGCAAAATAGCAGAGTATATTCGATTAAGAAGCAAGTGTCAGGCTTCACACGCCTAATGCCAATCAGTAGCTGTCTCGCAATGCTGTGTTTGCAGGGAAAATGCAAGGCAGACTGAGGTATATAACGACAGCATTCTTTAACGTTGAAAATAACTACCAGTATTAAAAAGTGCACTGTGTTAAATTGGTAATTAAGTCAAGAAAAATTCGTCTATGGTCATATAAAAAGGGCAATTGTTTTCAGGCATTTCTTTTTAGACCACTTACCGGCGGTCCAACAACACCTGTAGGGCCTGGAGGCCCAGTCTTTCCTTGGAATCCCTGCAGAAAGAAATACAAAGATGATGCAACGGTGAACACGACAAAGCCACTTCACGAACCTCGCCGAGACTGGAAAGGAATTCTGCAGCAATCCGGTCGGGGTGGCACCGCAGTTCGACCGAGGCTTGCCACCTCTTTCACCACCGCAGACCAAACCCAGACGCTGCTCCTCAGTCGGAACGAGGTCTATTGTCGGAACTGTGCAGTCTAACGGTAGCTAAGTTCCACAGCGCGACACCGGTACCAGATCTCGGTGCAAATCAATTCCTGCCACCCGACACACAGACTGCCAATTCCTGTAGGAAGTCGACAGTGGTGATCCTTGTAAGGGACTGGTTCTTGCCATGGTAATGTGGAGTTTCTACCACCGACTCGGGGCACCACCCCACACTTGTTTGAGCAGAAGGAAAATTATATTGAACGTGCGAGCGAGCACCTGTTAAAGCCAGCGCAGGAGACAAAGGGGTGGCGTGGAGCTGGTGGCTTTTGTCTCACACGTGGTTATGTTCACGCACCACCAGATAGTCATTGAAGGCTGAATTGACTTACAGGATGCCCACAAGAGGTCTGAAGGCCAATTGCCACTGACAAGGCATCATCACCAAAAATAGAACACAGGACGTGGAATCACTTGCCCAGCCCATTTACACACGCACGGACACGCACACATTCACGCGTGCACACAAGCGTGGACACACACGGGTGCACACACAGGCATGTCCAAAGACAAAGATCCTCCCTATAGCCTTTACAGATTTTGGGGCAGGTGCTGTTTGCGAGAACCTATGAAGGGCAAATACGCACACATGGACACACGCACACACACGCACACAGACGCACGCGCACGGACACCTGCGCGCACAGACAAAGACAAACGCATATGCTTGGACACACACGTACTCGTATACGTGGACACACACACAGGCGTGGGCACGCAGAAACGAGTGGGTCGGCAGGTCATGTTTGTGTCATGATGCGAATGTCATTTGGCCTGCGATCAATGGAGGTTAAAGCGACCTGGGACCCGCTCTTCGAGAAACCTGGTAATTGCAAAGCGCATTATAGGGAGCTCTCATCCGTCATCAAATCACTGGGGGCATTTTGTCGATTCCTGCTTAATTCACCACTGATTTTTTTATATATATTTATTTTCCCTCCACCGATTTACCCACGGGACAATCAATTCTTCTGCGATTCCATTTTTAACAGGTTAACCGTGGTTTTTGCCCAACCAATGCGGCAAGAAATAAAATAGCTTCAAAGGTTGCTGCGTGCAACCTTTGAAGCTATGTTAATTACCTCGCCTGCTATACAGGAGCTAGTGGGTTCGATACCGAGCCTGACGCCTGCTGCTGTATATTTGGAGTTTGCATGTTCTCCCTGTGGTCGCGTGGATTTTACTCCCTCCACATTTAGAAACACGCGTTTAGAGTATTTGGCGGCTCTAGATTTTCACACGATAAGCCATTTCATTGGCCTTATCATATGTGGCCAGGTCGCTTCTGAGAAAGAGCTATACAGCTCAGTGGGCCTTACCTGGTAAGATAAAAAAATGTTTTTTTTTGGATAGGGAATCAACGTGCACAACAGGTTGTCATAGGATGCTGCGTGGCTACGCGGTGGGTGGCAGAGGTCAATGCAGAAGAATCCGTTGTTGGTTGTACTGTACTTCTACGCTCCCACGTCTATGCTTCCCCGCCTTCACAAACCGTGACCCGGTCGATTAACCTCCACAACCTGCACAAGCGTGCGGGAAGCCCTCATCCAGCAATGAATTATCAAAGAGGCTGTACATGATTGTTTCTGATTATTACTCGTTTTTTGAGTACGTTTAAACGCATTATTATTTTGTGCTGTTTTGCTTCTCACTATGTTCCAATTGCTAATAGGGGTGTTACGTCTTGAGCCAAACAAAATTCCATTTTCGAAACTCTCGCAAGAGAGTAGCGGACTACGAATGACCCAGGATGTGTCAGAGACGTCCGGCTGAGACCTGATCAATAGACCACCCTCCTTACCCACGGCTAGTTGGTGCCAATTGTGAATTGTTTACAAAGGGTGTCTTTCACCGACGTGATACTTATAGCCACTGTACTAGGCCTGATAACCAGGCTTAAAAGCAGAATTCAAACCCAGGATTTCACGAGTGTGGGGTTGAGTGTCCTTGACATATGATCAGTCCCTCGAGTCTCCCAGCCAACTCTCCGTCACAACTAATTAGCATTTAATTAAACTCCCAGACCAATGGGGCTAAGGAAACTGTGAAGGAGAAGTTGGACTACCTCAAGTGATTTCATTTTAATATCAACACCTTTACATTTACGTTTGCATCTGTGAATACTGATTTAATGAATCCAGATTCATTATTTCGCCAGCTGATTAAATCCATGAGATTAAAGATGCACCTTGAAAAGTGTGTGGCTACGTGCAGAAAACGTACAACGGTGTAAATTAATTGTGGGTGACATTTTAAAGGTGAGATATTTTCTGATATTAATATTGTGTTGGTTTAGTCCCCATTGATGGAATGGGCATAACTTTCCCACCTAGCCTGCTAATATTCATCGCGAGGCAGTCAAACCGATACTTTACATACTCAGAGTGGGAATTTAGTCAAATGAAGTGGATAAAAAAAAATAATGTCAAAGGTATATTCGTGTAGTCATTGGTGACTGGGAATTGTTATGATTCTGGGTAACAATTTATTTAAATAACTGATTCTATGTTTTTGTCTTGTTTATATAATCTGTCTGGTTTGCATTGGCCTGTTTTGTTCAGTTTCATATGTTTCATTATCCTAGAGGTATTTTAGCCGATAATTTGCATAGAGTCTACATTTTCAATTCTTAGATGTATGGTTCAATGTAAGTAATGTGAGAACGATAATTGATTTTAATGGATAGGCCACTATGCTCCTAATCATCGTCATTATCGTCATCATCAGCAGCAGCAGCAGCAGCAGCAGCCGTGATCAATCCACTGCTAGATGGAGGCCTCCCCAGGCCACCACCTCTGCCATGTGTCTGCGGCATGTCCGCCGTTGATACTCACGATCTCTCCCCTCTGCCCCGGGTGGCCTGGCATGCCCTCCTTCCCGATCGGACCCTGCAAAACAAAGCCACAGTTTGTGAGAAACATCGTGTGGAGGGCGCATTTTTGAAGTCCGCTTCTGACACGGAGCAAAGGAAAAGTTCGGCTGACACAGCAAACATGGCGAAGTGTCCATGCGGAACTCACGGGGGGACCCTTGGCTCCTGGGAATCCAGTGGGGCCTTGAGAACCCGGGAGACCCTGCGGAAAAATAGAAAGATGCGCGGGGTTTTTCAACATCAGTCGTGAACGCGACCGATCACTCAATCAATTCGAGGAACACACGACCTAAAATCCAAACAGCTCGATTCGATACGTACCTTTAGGCTATGCGCCCGTAGCTGTCTTACATGAGTTTGAGACTTGGTAACAACATCATTGTAAAGCAATGGATAGGAGCACGCTCATGACAGCGTGATCGAAAGAATGGCGAAGATGCCACGGTAACATCACTCGTAAAAAAAATCGTAGTTTTTTTTTTTATCGCTAAATGAAGGAACAGGTGGAGCGGTGGCACAGTGGCTCGCCCATCGCGTCGTGAACCGAGTGACCTGAGTTCGACTCCTGGTCACGGGTCCCATCAGTGGCGAGTGATAACCTGATGGGGTTTTGGATTCCCTCCAACTCACAAATCTGCACAAGAGCAGATTTGTGAGTTGGTGACAGTTGAGCATCCTGCGATTCAGACCGTTGCTACATTTCACACAGAGGGGCTATCAATGGTCCAAAGCAGTCTGAAATCACGGGCTAAACCTATTAATCAACTCAGCCCAGTATCTGTATGCTTACACGGACACCTTTAACCAGACAAGTGGCGCTGTGCTCAGAGAATTTGGCTCTGAATTGGGAGAGGTCACGAGTTCAAATCTACCCTGTCATTATCATCATCATCCTGTCTTCGAGGTAGATAAATGAACACCCCTTTGCTGCAAGTCAACACTGAGATTGGGCCCATGTCGCCATGGTGTGGAATTTACCACTTAATCTCAGGACCGTCAACAGAGAGGAGTGCTAAGCGCTCGCTTCTCGCTTGTGCAGGACATCCCTCGCGCTTTTTCATGAACGTTTCCCAAATCAGGATGAAATTGTGTTGTTGTTTCGATTTAAAGCTTTCGTGACTGCAGGGATTCATCTTCTTGGTTCTTTCGGTAAAGTCACGTAGAATTGAAGTAATAAAATAATAAAAATAAAACATAATAAAATAATTATTTAAAAAAGAAAACATAAAAAAATAATTATTTTATTTTATTATGTTTTTTATTTATTTTATTACTTCCCTTCTACGTGACTTTACCGAAAGAACCAAGAAGATGTGTTGTTGTTTTTAGTGCGACTCAAAACGAGCCCAGTACAAGGTGCCGGTCACAGTGGGGGGGGGGGGGAGTACCCAAGTGGAGACCGAAAGGGTGAACATGAACGCTTTTATGGGGAGGGAAGGATCGGATGGAATTGTCCATACATCTACTCTGTCCATGCATGCGTGCGTACGCTCCTCTGTCTGTAAAGGATGGGCCCACGGTACCTTCTGGTAAAGACGGTGCGATGTGAATTAAACATCAGCATAACAGCGCTTTGCTATTAGGGCCTTGCCGTTTGTTTGGAGGTGTAACGCAAGGGAGGCGTTGGTGTAAACAATGATCATGATGATGATTTATTACTGTGGGTGTATTTGTAGAGGTGTTACGGGAGGGCGAACAAACACACCAGGGGTGGTTATGGCCGCACGCGGAAGGATGCTTACATCCACGTCCGCATCGGTTAGCCCTGGGGGGCTGAAACGGCGCTGGGATCCCCCACGGCCCCACCCCTCGGGGGGAGGAGTTGCTATATAAGGCGGTGAGCCGGTGGGCTCGGGGTTCAGTGTTTAGCTTAAACCAGTGAAGAAGGAAGACCGGCTAGATAGGCCCTGGGACTCCCCTGGATCGCCGTCCTTCTAAGGACCGACCAGGGCAAGCCAGCGGCGTGGCCCCGAGAGCCCAGAGCCGATGTTCTTGTAAGAGCCGGTCTGGTGACTCAGGGTGCCGTGATCCCAGCTTGGCCAGAGCTGGGTCAGCTAGCCTCCCCTAGCTCTCGAGTGGAGGACCTGGGAGTAGGTGAGCCGGGATAGAGATCGTGGGATCTCCCTGTTAGACGGGTGAAGGGGCCGATACCCCTTCGAGTGTTGTATACCTTGGCCTGTATAGAGTGGAACGTTGAATAAATAAGTGTGCCTCCGACTACGTCGTCCAAGTCTCTTTGAACCTACTACGTATTGACCGTAAAAGTAGAATAAAAAAGAAACGCACGCGCACACGCACGGCAGCGCGCAGTCTGCGTCGCATCGGGACGTTCACCGAGCGGGGTCCGTTGTGTGCCGCGGTCAAGGTACGCATTATTCGAGCGATTTTTTAAATTACCTGGGAATGACTCAATTGGGATTCCGCACAGCAGCGGCAACATCGGCACCTATTGTGAAACGACCGCAGACCGTGTGTATGAATCACAGGAGCGCCTTCCTTCCTTCCACCCTTCGAGATAGCCCCGCGCTATAAGAATGGCCCTAATACCGGATGCGCTAAATTATTATTACCGTAGATACACGAGGCAGTGTATGTACACACGAGAATGTAGAAACGACACGGTGTTATGGGACAGGACGCATTCACTCGCTGTGATAATAACGTCTGCAAATGGTCAAGAAGTGTAAGAGGATTCTGTTATCATTTTAGTTTATTCCTAACAAGAATCTTAAGACGAATTGGGTTATTATTTATTATTTATTAAAAGTTGTAAAATAGAGAATACATTTAGCCGGTGAAACCACTGTAAAATGGTAAATGCTAACGCGGGCCGCAATGAAAATAAAAAAGTGCATTCTTGAATCCGATCACAACCTTTGAATCGTGAAAATTAATCACATTGAGAGGGTAAATAACAAAGATGTAAAAAAACATGCCAATTCATTGATAGGTCCACAGAGCTGAACCAGCAACACACTAGGCACTCATTGGCACGCTCTGTTTTCGCGACAACCCTTACTACCTTTGTCTCCGCAGTGCTGATGTTTACACACTACACACTCATTTTTAATGCTCAGCCTACCTACGGGAGGTTCAAATATTCACCACTGTTATTGGTCGTAAGCGGAAACTGACCTCAGGGTCACTGGGTTCGTAGCGTAGCAAGCTAACCAGTGCGCCACCACTCCCCACAAACATAAAAAGACAAAAATCCCCCGTACAGCCTGTAACAGACTGTTGGGGCAAGTGCTGTTAGTGAGCACCTTGCACACACCATACACACACACACACACGCACTCAAAAGTGGTTGGTCTATGGAGAGGTTGTCTCCTGCCATGGGAATGTGGAATTCCGACCACTGGCTAAGGGCCACCAAGAGAGATGAGCCGAATTTTGTTGCGAAGCATCTCCCTTCTCTGTTGAGAAGGGAAATTCTTGGACTTCACGTCCCAGTGATAGATGTTACTTTTGAAACACCCACCTAGCTACCCCCACACACACGCACGCACGCGCGCGCGAGAATCAAACGCTTGCACGCCTCGCGACACAGAGAGGCTTCAATCAAATCGGGCACTGCCTTGCCAATCTACGGGCGTTGAGACTCGGGGGAAGAGCGCCATGGCTGCACGGGGAGCAGGAGCCTGGGACCCGGCACGTCCACCTTGCCCCGTGTGTTGTGAGTAATGAGTTTCGAGCTCGGTGAGCCACGGGAAAAAGAAAAAAAGCGTTGAGACGTGGCTGGACGCCGTCATAGCCGCCCACGGATGCTTGGAGCCCCAGCCGCCCAGAATCTGAGACGTGTGCACAAACGAAATCCGGACTCTGTGCGAGACTATTGGATACGGCGGGGTTTATCATTCACGGTTTCGACCTATCGAGGGCAACTTCTTTGCACACCTATTTGGCTATCGCGGGGTTTAGTTTTTGGGTTCTTTCACGGGTATACCGTAGACGGGAGTACGGTATCATTGGCTGATAGGTGCAGGGTGGGCGAGGGACGCGAGGCAGTCGGTGGCATCTCAACCTTTGCCGTGCAAGCATCTCACGGACACAGACAAAGACCCCCTTCCCCCCATATCGCCTATTAACGGACTGTTGGAGCAAGTGCTGTTAGCGAGCACTTATGAAGGCCGGCACGGCATACGAGGGTGTGAGTGTCCAGCACCGCGCCTGGCCGCCTTTGTGTCCCTAGCAGCGATGTTTACACACCGCACCAGGTACTCATCTGAGGCCGAGTCGACCTAGGGGAGGCTCAGGACTAGTTCAGTATATAGGCACACGCTGACTGCTCACTGGGACGAGCAACAGTGGCCGTGTTTAAGTTTAGTGGCGGCCTCGAACCAGTGGCGGGAGAGTCCCACATGTCCATGGTAGAGACTTCCCACAAAGTGGTGCTGCTTTTTTTGTTGTTAACGATTGACCCTGGGGGAAACAGCGATGATGATGATGCTGACGATGGTGCTGGTGAGCTAAGCTGACCCCGGCCCAGGCGTTGAACTCTGAACTCGCGACCTTCGTATGTATCTCCATTTCGTTCCCGTGCTCTTACGAACGCTCGCCTTAGCGTTGATTTACAAAATAATTGCAGCGTCTTCAGGGGAAAGTGTTAAACTGTTCTGACAAATTCCAATCAGATGCAGCAGATGCTTTATGTGCCAGCGGGGCCCCATCACTTTGCACACAGTGATCGAGCTAAAGTCAAACACTTTCTTCCCAAGGATAATCATATGCTAAATATGTAAATAAAACTGTCTGTGTTTATTCTGCGTTTTGAAGTAACTGTAGCCGCCGTACGAAAAAGAATCGCAGTCACGTTAATTAATTGCGAGGCTATTTCGACCGAGTTTTTGTTTAAAACCCTCGATCGGTGCCCATCGAGAATCGTTATTCACAGTTCCACAAACTGGCCCTGGGTGAGAAAAGTTCAAAGTAAAAAAAAAGGCAGTTGCGTAAGACGTTACGTAAGAAGAGTTGTGATGCAAAGTGCAATGCCGCCCCCCACACCGTCACCCCTCCCCGTATGGATGACGGATTATAAATTGACCCCTGCCCTGGGCTTTAAACACATCACACCGCACGAAGGTCAATCTCTTTCCGTGACCTCTGTGCCACCCAGCTAGACAAATAAATTCGGGTGCAATTTTATTTACAGCAGTGTCGTAACGTGCGCAGCCTGTGACCAAATCGCCCGGAATGCGCGCAACCTCAATAGATCTCAGAAGCTAAGCAGGCTTGAGCCTGGATATTGTTTGGATGGGTGACTGCCATTTACAAATGGGTTGCCATAGGTGTTTGTAGTGGGGCAGCTCCCACTTCGAGGCTGCTTGACTTCACCAACCCACAATGACCAGTGCGGTCAAGTATGGTCAAAATACTCGCACAGCTTGCGTGGCACGAGGAGACCCTCATCCAGCAGTGGATTGACTTGTGAGGTCTCAATGTGGGCTGAGTGGCACTGTGTTTCGAGCACACGGATCACGATCACAAGGTCACGAGTTCGAATACCTCTTAGGTCAATAAAATTGGCGCCACTTTGCATTGCTCAATACCAAGCCAAGCAGCAGTCAGATAGATCAACTCAACCCATCATCATCATCATCATTCTTATGGGGGTAGATAAAAGGAATCAATTTGAAGGTGAACTCAACAGTGGTTGTTCTATGTAGACGGCTGGCTCCTGCCAAAGGAACGTGGAATATCCACCAAATGGCTCTGGGCCACCGAGAGAGATGAGCGCCACCCCGTGCTCATGTGGAAAAGGGAGAAGCGTCGATTTTGCGTCCCAGCGAATGTTCTCATAGCGGTGGCTGAGTGGCTCAGCGCCGAATGAGACGTTACTGAGATCCTGGGTTCAAATCCGGGGTTTGCCAACCCGTGAGTAATCAACCAGTTGCTCTCAAGTGCAGTCAGTTGATGTTCTCAGAACGGTCACCAATGATGACGTAAAAAAAACCATTGCCATATCAAATTTAGTTTTTCCACCAAATTTGACAAAGACTAGTTTGGAGAATGAAAAATATCGGTTTTGGTTCGTCATGTGTGACGAACATCTTTCTGCAGCAGCGCATGGGAAATGTTAGCGCCCCTTTTTGTGTGGATAAGAGGTCCCCCTTGAAGAGATCTCAAAAGTAGTTCTCTGACATCCCATGCTGGGGGGCCATTCTCTAACACGGGAAATGTGCTCGTTAGCCAGCGTGTCGAATAGAAACGTTCCATTATCACTAACGTTACGCCGATGGCACAAGTGGAATATAATTTTTAAATATATATATAAAAAATATATATACCGCATTTCCCAATTATATTCCGATCGCGCTCTCAGGCGTCTTGTCTTGAGATGAAGAAGCATCCCATTTTAATTCTACAGTGAGCAGTGCATCACACTGTGTCAGAAAACTGTGCAAGAAGGGCTGGGAGATGGCAATGTTTGTGTGGTCCATCTGCTATTCGGCCGAAAAGAAACATAGGTGTTAAAGAATGGGCCCTTCATCTTAGGAACCACTTCACAGCACCAGGCCTGTACGTCCACCAAGTGAACACTGAAGCACAATCACAAACGCGGGTATAGATCTTCGAGTTGCCGGTCACAATGCCGTATGCGAGAAGAAGATATTGCACGTCAATCAAGCTGACATGTTTACGTGTCATGCGTTGTAAGTTAGCCAATTTAAGCAAAAACCCAAATTTCGCGCGATTTCTTTTTTAATGATGCATGCAATCATTGAGACCATCAAATCGCTGGCGTCAGAGAACCCGGCCGCTCACCACGAGCGGCTGGCTGCCTGGATTACCAACCCAGGATCTTCGACGATGGCAGCTCAGCGCGCCGACCTCTGAGCCACCGGACCCCATCTCCTTCACGGACGCTTTCGATAAAACGACAACTCGTGTCCCCAAACGCTGCGTCGCGGTGCCAATGCGGCACCGCTACACCCCGGAGACGCCGGCGGAAAGGCCGAGTGTATTTTTCACGGGAACAATCTTTTTTTTAAGGTTATAAGTGCAAGCGCGCCAGGGCTTCGGGCTGTTTTTCCACGCGACTGCACGCCTAACAGAGCTTGGCTCAAAATGTGAGGGATCGCGGGAGCCACGGAGCTTGCATTATAGGAAAGCAATTGCCCTTAATTATGATCATTTGTCCCTGGAATGCTCCAGTGCACTTTAAAAGGTAACTGTTATTTCGTGACACAGGCTTAGGCAATGCATCACGGGGTACGCAATAAACTTTGTGAAAGGCTATAGGATTAATACAGCGTTACACGCGACAAGCGTGGCGTAAATGTTACGTATCTGGATAATAAAACGAAAATCAGCCGTGATGTCAAGGGCAGTCGTGATATTGGAAACTGGCTGTTGTAGCTCCGTGGTCGTGCAAGGGAGCATTGTGTGCTCTGAGACTCCAAACTTCCTGGGCTATGACGGTGGCAGCAAGTTGGGAGTACAGCAAGTGGGTTCCTGACCCGTCTACGCAGTGGTTTTCTGAGTATTATCTCCTAAACTGTGCGGGGGTTTCTCCGGGAACTCTGCTCCCAGATATATTTAAAATATATATTAAAAAAAATATATATATATTTTAAATATATATATTTTAAAAAGCACCTGGCAAGGGAATTTGACAAAGATTCCAATGCAAAAAGCAGAATATGAATACTCAGCAATGTGTTCGTGTAGAAATATTATCGTCAAAAGTCAAAGTAAGCAAATACAAAAATGAGCATTCAGCCATTGGTGCTTCTCTCCTGTTTACAGCCAGCGGTGGTAAAAAAATGCCACATTCTTATGTCAGGAGTGGGCCCATCCAGCACAACCAGAGGTGACGTCCGCAAAAAGTGGCACTAATATTTACCGACCCGAGAGGGATGATGGGATGAGTTGAGCCCCAACCCTTGATTTGAACTCGCAACCTATAAACTATTTCTAATTTCACCAGGTAAGGCCCACTGAGCTATATAGCTCTTTTTCAGAAGCAACTTGACCACACATGGTAGTTCAACAACGTGGCTTATCACGTGGAAATGTATAGCAGCCAAATACTCTAAAACGCCAAGAATGCGAAGGTCTAGACCAGGGGTCTGCAACATGTGCCTCCGGAGCCGCATGCGGCTCTTACGGACTGCTACGTGACATTATTCACATTCATTTAGGCTCTTCAATTGCGGCTCTTGTCATTTCCTTTCTGGTGTTCCTCCCCAAATTCCCAACTCTTCTCTCAAGTTCTGATCTGCACTAATTTTTCCTGAAGCTATTTTCCGCAATATACATCTGTCACCCAGATTTACCGGGTAAGGCCCACCGAGCTATCTAGCTCTTTTTCAGCAGAAACCTGGCCATAATTGATAGCTCAACGAAGTGGCTTTCATATGGAAATATATCGCAGCATGATACTTTAAAAGCATGACTCTAAATGTGGAGGGAAAAACCGAAGGACCCGGAGAAAAATCCACGCGACCACATCAAACGAGGCATGCAAACTCGACATATTAAGCAGGCGTCAGTCGGAATTGAACCCACGACCTCATGCATACCAGGCGAGGTAGTTGACATCTAGCAACCGTGGCAAGTGTTTCATCAGTGCACACGCCCGCTTTGATGTGAGGATCAGAAACACGGAACCCAACGCAACGGCGTCACCAAGTTGCATTCCGGCTGACAATTATTTCAAGACGAAAACCTCCAGTAAAGCTTCAAAAGCATAACCATAGCGGCCTTTCATGGTGATGACAGCCTTCGTGCTGTAAGAATGACGAAAATAACAGAGGTATTTTTTGTGTTTCATCTCTTGCTTTGTTAAGCAAAGTTGATGCACGTTATTGTTTTGCATCGGTAATTATCGATGCAAATTGGGAATTCAAATGATAAAAGCTGGGTCACTCTTTCCGGTGTGGAGGTGTTTCACGTCAACCGAATTCAACGCAGGTGTTCGCCGCTCGTCCCCAAGTTTGACGAAGGTCAGCTCCACACGCACTGCTCAGAGCGTGGCACGGAGATGACCTTTGAGTGCGCGAAGTCAAAGTCAAGTGAGAGTGTTAATATGATTGAATCCAGAATCGTACTGCAGCCTCGAAATCAGGGATGAATGAATGACTGCTTCCGATTGGATAAACGGACACAAGGCAACCAGCCAATCAGGAAGTGACCAAATCTAGAACGCACCGCACATTGATATATAACTTGCATAGTCAGCTGAATAATCTGATCGGAATCTGATGTTTTTTTGTAACGAAAATTTTTGATTATTTTCGATTCGATCGAAGTCTGAACTGATCACGCACCAACAGCACTGAAAGTCATATATATAAATGAAATAGCACATTTCACAGAGTAAATTTTGTAATGCAGAACGGTGTCTTACCCTCTCTCCTGATGCCCCTGGAGGCCCATCAGATCCAGTGTTTCCCTGCAAAGTAAACAACATTCCTTGAATAAGTGTGCAATAAAAAAGAAACACACACACTTGCCCTTTCAGCCGTAAAGACTGCAACCCTGTCTCAACAGGAACTCGCGTTCGTCCGAGTCGACCTAACGAGGTCTCGTGCCAGAGGATCCGCACGGCAATTGACAGCAGATGCGAAGCATTGGGCAGATATCTAATCCCGTGGGAACGTAACGCAGCTGGTGGACTACGAGATAAAGACAACGACCCCTCCCCCGTAGCTTCTTCGAGCTGTTGGGGCAGATGCTGTTTGTGAGCACCATGTTTATTCACTTCTTCGGCATCTCTTAAGGGAGTTCAACGTTTGGCTTCAGACTGACGACACCTGAAAGGGAAGGAAATCAGGAGGGAGGATCTCACCTTCGGACCAGGCTTCCCCGTCGGACCTCTTTGACCCCTCTCTCCTCGTGGCCCCTAAACTCACACACACACACACACGGCTTTAATGACCACAGAGGTGGGCGCTGTTAGAGGGCACCTCTTAAGGTCGGCACGACACTTGAAGGAGGTGGTGTGGCCCGCACTATGCCTGCGAGGCTGGCCTTGTCTCCCGAGTGCTGGTGTTTTTACACACCGCACCAGATACTCATTGAGGCTAAGATGATCTAGAGGAGGACCAGGTCCCATTCAGATACCACTTGGTGCTGATGTTATCGTGGCCAGGAGTCGAATCCATGTTGCTGGGATTCCAGTTCAGTGCACAAGCCACTGCACCGCTCTTCCAAACTCAAACACACCTACTGTATACACAGCGAGATGGTATTTGCTTTTTGTTCTCTGTGGGTGTAAAAACAATTGATATGTATCAATGATGAATGAAGCTGTGTTGACTCGTGGCAACGTTCACCAATGGGTGCAACGGCTGCATTTAGGTTAGCCAGCATGTCTGTGATGATGACGGGTCAGTGGTAGGCCAGCTGATAGTTCGACTGGAGTCAATGCTGCTCGTGTTTTGGAGGTCGATTTTTGGTGACAGGCAAGCGGAAATTGAGCCGCCTACCCAGCGGCCGCACGGATACATGCGGGGATGGTTCATTCAATAATCCGTGACAAGTTGTATTTCAAAACGGTGTGTGTCCTCTTTTGGTGTGTGAAATTATGAATAGTGGGTGGCCACAAAGCAAACGCGATCTGTACTTCTCACGCCTTAACCGAACAATCCCTACAAGCTGACAATGCATTTTGGCCTCAAAACAGCCATTCCATCCCAATTGTGAAAGTTGCCCCCGATCTTGAAAGCCGCCACCGTGTCGAGGGTTTATTCCTCCATGAATCTCGCCTATCTTTGCACCCTCGAAGGGCAGACAGAAAATATAACAAATAATGGCTCTTCCGCTTTTCTAATGTGCCCCTGTGCAAGGGTGCCATTATCTTTTGATCACTTGATGCGTTTGCCATCTAGTGGTGAATGAAGAGAAACGTATTTCAAATGTGTTGCTGAAATCACGCGGCATGCACCACAACATATTCACTCCATAGTTGTTTTTACAGAAATCGCACAAGCACGGGTTTAAGGATTATTATAAGTGCCCTTTACTCAGTGAAACACACTTATCATTAGATTGCCAGTTTTAACATGCTCTCTGAAAACATTATCGATCACTACTCGGAAATAACACAAAATAAATATATTTCAGGCACAGACATACTTCTTCAATGTATATTATGCAATTTACAAATTAATGTTTATCATGTCTAAATTATTTAATACACATTAATCATTGTTAGGTGTGTTGTGCGCTTTGACATCGAATTTTATGAATTGTTAATTGCCGCATTGGAATGTTTGCTTTCTTGCTTTGCTGATTTATCCCAGATCTCCCTTTGACAAGTCGACTTCTGCCCTCCATTGGCTCTTAACCATTTAAAAAGTCAAGTTAATTTATATATATAATAATTCACAGCCCTTTGTCAGTCCACTACTGCATGAAGGCCTCCCTATGTCTTTCAGTCATGTGGGGGGGGGGGGGGTGTTGTTTGACCATACTTCACCATGCTGGTCAGCATCGATGCAAGTTTGACCAATTGAAGGTTGCATCCAGGATCAGTTCAAGATATCACTCAGTGGCTAATGTTCACAGTGGCCAAGAATCGAACTCGGCTCGCTGAGTTCATGCTGCATTCTGCTCACCGCAACGCGACTGTGTCCTGTCGTGCTTTGTTCCTCTGGCTTTGCTTGTCGTGTGAGTGAAGGCACCCTTCACTGTAGCTGGCCTTATTCTTAACCGAGTACATCCACACACATGGACTTAAAACCAGACGAGTGCCCATTAGGACAGAAGCCCCTTTTTGCAAGAGAGGGTACAAAAGTGCTTCAGTCCAGCCTCCTGTTATCCTTGTTGTTGTTAATCCCAAAACGGAGCTATTCAAAGCACTGTGAGTGGGTGGCTATTTAGGCCCGTGGGCCACAATGGGGAGCTATTGCAGCCAGGAACATGCACACACCCAGCCACCTTTGTCTCCCTGTGTCGATGCTGATGATCAATCACACCAACGTGGTGTTCAATTTAAACGAACAATTGTTTGGAGGATTTTTTTTTTGGTTCCCTCTTAAAATATAGATTCGGTTACGTTTCATCAAAAATGTGAATTCATGCCCCGAGGGCTTAACGTAAGCCCATTCGACCGCATACGTTTAAAAAACTGCGTCACTCGTTCTTAGTTTTGCAAAAACATGGCACGGTGCAACGGGCGGTTGGCGATTCCGCACGGCGTGTTCAAAGTTGGTGAATGCTCTTACCCCGGGACCTCTTTGACCTCTGGTTCCCTGCTTCCCGGTTTCTCCCTACAAACAAACAAACACAAGAGACATCGAAAGCACGGCGAGTCAAAACGCGCGCCTCGCACGGAGACAACACGGAGGACGTCCATGACCCCGTGGCGCTACGGTGACAGCGCTGCACTCGCACGCGGAATGGTCGCGAGTTCAAATCGTCCTGGTTGGGGATTTTATCAGCCGACCACCGTTATGGTTCCTCTCGGGTGTATACGCTACGTTAGCGCCACTCTGGTGGGGAGAAGTCAACATCGGTTGTCCTACCACAGGTACGTGGAATTGTCACTGCTCGCTCAAGGCCAACCGAGAAGACGAGTGCTCGTTCGAGCGTGGACAACCATGGACTTTTGATGATGACAAATGATTGATTCAAGGAAAAAAGATGGTTATCTATCGGCTTAACTCATGCTAATCTCCTGCCCAACCACCCGTGACGCCACACGGCTTGCCGCATGCCCCTCCCCCTCCCCCTTGGCTCCTCCCCCCCCCCGAGTACCCAATATAAACACGTGTCTCTAAATATCTCTCTTCATACGCTACAGTAATTTTGCTGGAGCAGTCACACCTGATGACGGATGCTTGTGTTGCTTCCGAAACGTCGTGATTAAATTTGGTTGTTTTATTTTATTTTGTTTTCCCCTACGTGACTGTACCGAAAAAAACAAACAGTATATGGATCCTTGCAGTCACGAAAACTTCAAATCTAGGATTGTTAGGCCGCCAGGCCAGTGTTTAATGGGGCTTCTAGACTGTAGACTGCGAGCCTGGTCTCTAACCTGGCCTCTACATGAGAGGCCAGGCAACAGATGCAGTTGGGCTCCTTAGACAAGAGGCCAGTGGACCAGTCTCAGTAGGGGTCTCTAGACAACAGCATGACAACACTGGCCTCTGATAGGATCTCTGGACAATCGACAGTTAGACCAGTCTCTGATGTCTCTGGACACCCAAAGACAAACAGAACGGTCTCAGACGGGATCTTTGCCCAATAAACTGAGAGTCCTTCCTCATAAGCTATTGAGGTGCAATTATATGTGTAGCCGTGACCCCTTCTCAAACAATGATATACATACCCGTGTCCCCTTCTCTCCATTGGCACCAGGTATTCCATTCAGTCCCAGAGAGCCCTGTAAGACAAACACCGCCAGTGAGTTTGTGTCATGCATTGCGGTGATATGCATATACCGCGAGAACACCTATTCAGCCATACAGACCATGAGTCAGTGTGCCAATCGTCACAACACATAGACATTCACACACTCATATGCAAATACAAAGATGCCCTTGTACAGCCTTCACAGACAGTTGGGGCAAGCGCTGTTAGCGAGCACCTATGAAGGTCGGCATGGCACAAATACACAGACAAAAGTCGAAGAACCCATCTTTACTCGTAAAGATGAGCACATAATTCAGATTATTCGTATAGCTTGAGTGACGTATTTGCGTTGCTTTGACCGCAGTGACTGGATCATAAGTGCTAGTGATTGGATATCATTTGTCACGTGGAGGTCATTCCCACTGTGTCCTACATTAATTCCTAAAATTTATTTTTTTAGATAATTCTCAAATTTTTAAGTTTACTTTGTTTAAGCAGGTGAAAAATCGAGCAACCAAGAGTGACCTGGTGGGTGGGTGAATGCGTGAGTGGATAGGTGAGTGAATGGGGGAGTGAGCGAGTGGGT
>CM025656.2:1212066-1229387 GCA_014621495.2 Entosphenus tridentatus
AGTGAGTTGTTGCGGCCTGCAGTGCCGTGAGTAGGTGGGTGGTTGAGTGAGTTGGGTGAGTGCTGTTGTGACCTGCGGTGTGGTGGTTGAGACGAAACAGCCAGCGTCCGGTCGACCAAATCCTCAAATGGTTCAATGGGTCAAGTTCACGGGAACAGTAGCCATGGCAGTAGCGTAAGAAGAGTGATAATGAGACGGCTGACTCAATCAATCTTCATTTTGGTTTAACACGTAGGCTTTGGCGACCGATATTATCCCTAATAGAGGTTTGTGGGTTTGATCGCGTAAAATATTTACGCGATCTTTATTTCACATGCCAATATCGCCCTCGATGACTGTCGCTGTGCGAACGACTGGAGTGCATCAGTGAGTGCTGCACCATCGATCACCCTGACTGCTGCATTACGTTGAAGCAACGCGGTGGGGAGCTGGGTGCTCCAACCCCAGGTATGATAACGGCATTTGTGTAACGTAAGCCTGCATTCCATTTCGAATGTAACACAATGCGATTGCCCGGCTACTTTGAAGGGTGACTATCTTGACGTAAAGGGGCGTTGGGCTGGGGTAACCCGCGGGCGTAGCGGCGCTGGGCTAGTGCGACAGGCCCCTGCGGTCCGATTTTGACAGCGCCGCTGCTGCCCTCTCAGTGACCCATGCTGCCCCACGTCGTCATTTAAACCCATTTTGATAAGATTTTTGGAATGTCGTTCGAATTTTTTTATGGAAGTTAACCACGACAACTCATCAACCGCCATGTGCTAAGTGACAGTAATCTAATGTGATTACATACAATAAAAATTGTTAAAATATTTGATTACGGATCTTCCTCTGTTAATTGCAGCAAGAGTTACTGTAATATGTAGAAAAAATATGAATCAGATAAAATACAATTTTGCTCAGAAAGGGTAAAGCCAATTCTTCAACACAACAAAGCCTATTCTTAAGCACAATAATTTCACATTAAGGGTAAATACTATTGTTAATATTTAATCATTGTGATACTGGCAAAAAAAACATCCCCAGGTGTTATCAGCCAATTCATGAGAGTCTATGCACGTGGGCGGAAACCAGAGCAGCCGCAGAAACCCCACGCATGCGAGAGGGGAATCCTCTATCCCATACAGGTGGAACAGATGGAGTTCACGTTCTTGCTGTACCGCCTTCTCCTGGCTCCTCCTCAACGCCCATGGGAAGGGAGTTTCACAACATCTTTGTGTGATCCGCCAAGCCTCACTGCCTCCACAGTGCTGGATTAGAGGTGTTTGCCACCAAAAGCTTGGGATTACCACGATAGCGGAATTTGTAATCGGATTAAAATAGCGTGTAATGTATCGCTTGCGATTGCTAATGAACAGCAGTATTATCGAAAATCCTGAAGGTAACAAAACATTATTGCAGTATCAGTGCGCTGCCTCTGAGCCAGATTGGCTAAAACTCACGACATCGCGCAAATAAAATATAAATCACCTTAAAGAAATGCCATGAAAATAACAAGTAAATAATTCATCTGATAAATAAACAAGAATGTCAGGAAGGAGGCATTCATGATAAATAAGTAAATATTTATATATGCATAAGCATGTACACAGACAAATGTCCCCCCGATAGTCTGAAGCGATTCATCGGGCAAGTGCTGTCAGCGAGCACCTACGAAAGCCAAAACGGCACACGAGGGGGTGCCTGGTGAGCACCACGCCCGGCCGCCTTTGTCTCCCCAGTGGCGATGTTTTACACACAGCACCAGGCTACTCATATGAGGCTGAGTCGACCCAGGGGAGACCCAGGAGCGATTCAGATAATCGTGACTGGTGTTGGTGGCCGTGAGCGGGATTCGAACTCGGGTCGCCGGCTTCGTAGCGTTGACCCAGCGCACGTCACCGCACGAAAGTTGATCACAATTTTGATGATTGCTTGTGTTGCAGTCGAAACGTCGTGAGAATTTTTATTGTTTTATATTGCTTTATTATTTTATTATTTCCCTTCTACGTGACTTTACCGAAAGAACCAAGAAGATGAATCCCTGCAGTCACGAAAGCTTTAAATCGAAATTTAGTGGCAGTATTGTTTGTAATTGAATGAGGCTTGGTGAAATTGGCGCACTGCGATGAAGGGAAGTGATTCAGGCCATCGGGCTCCAGCATTAAGCTACTCACAAGATGCTAATTTTGGCAGACTTTATTAAAAAAGAAAACAAATTAAGGAATGAGGGCCTCCCCACACCGGGAAGGCCATGGGGGTTATTTGACCATACTTCACCACCTTGGTCAGTTCATGTCGGTGAAAGTTGGGAGCATAGGACAGTACAATAATTGATTTTGTTCAACTGCCCTCTGCTCTCCACCACAGAGAGGCACAGCAGTCCATCCAAGCACTGTCCGGCCTTGATCCTGCTTAGCTTCCCACATCTCAGGAGACTGGGTTGCACTCTGGGTGATTTGATCACAGGCTTCTCTATTCACAGTCCATGCCTATTTGTTGGCATGTGTTCTCTCTCTGTGTGCGTGCGCGCGTGTGTGTGTGTACAATCCCGCCAGTTGATTGCAGTGTCGCGACTCATACCTTTGGGCCTGGTCGTCCAGGGTAACCGAGCAACCCGGGCACTCCGAGCTTCCCCTAAACGACAAGATGACAGCAGCCACGTGACGGGTCAGGTGACATCCCCGCTCGTGCGCCACACGCCGTACATCCAACGAAAATAAAACGGCCAAGGGCCACATCCGTACTTTGACAAAAAATCAAACGTGAGGCACAACGCCTTGGCGATTTGCCCCAATTTAAATTTGACCCCGTTTAAATTTGACACGTTTTCACGAAAAAGTTGGACCAAAAAAAAAAAGAGATATTCGGCAGCGCAGGGATTCGGATTCGTTGGTTGGCCGCTCTCTCATCAGCAGTGCACACACGAGCGAGCGGTCCAGTCTCCGTGCACGTCGTAAGCACTCTCAGCTGGGCCCGGCCGCATTAGGGTCAGAGCCACTGCGCCGGTTGTGGCATTTGGCAGAAGGAAGGAAGCTACGGGGAGGTTTGTTGGCACCTATGACATTTGTTTTTTTTGTGTGTGTTTAGTTTGCTGTCCTTCCCCCACACCTCCGATGAGCACGGTTGGCTTCGTACGGCGCGAACGAAGGTCAACATACACACGTACGTACGGTGAGTTTTGGGGTCGCGCCGCGTGCCTCGTTCGGCACGATGTCCGACGTTCAACTCCACGTGCTGGGAAACGGCTAAGCCTGCCAGGCTACGTGGAGAGAAACGCCGGACAACACGGCCAATGGCACCGCGGTCCGACATGAACGCGCACCGGAGTGAGAGAGCGAGACAGCGAGACAGAGAGACGTCAGCCAACGCTCCTTCTCTTCGGATGCTTTCCGCTGTCCGCCCTTCGCACTGCCATCTCCTCCTCGCCCCCCACTCAAGCCGAAGCTCGAGAAACTCTTCTCTCCGATGACCGCGCGTCTCTCCCCTCTCTCTCAAGCCTTCTCCATCGCACCTTACCGCTTCACCTGCTGTACCTCTCCACCCCGTAGCCTCCAACAACCTCCCCCCCACATCGCCTTCCCCTCTCACAATGAAAGAAACTTCCAACGTCACCTCTCATGCGAGTGATCCTACATTTCGGGTGTTTTCCCACCCACGCGCGCGCGGGAGAAACGACGCTCATCGCCGACGGTGGCCCTGAGCCAGTTGTGGAAATTCCACGTTCCTATGCCAGGGGCCAGCCCCGACAAGGGTGTGCTGCGCATGCACTGGGCACCTTCTCTCCCGCCTGGCCTGCGGGGCCGTTGTCTCCGGGGGGGCCCAGACGGCCTTTGGGGCCTTCGGGGCCATCTTCACCACGGGGGCCAGCGGGCCCTGCGTCTCCCTGCCGACACGGGCACACGGAGACACGGGGTCATCGTCGTCGTCGTCGTCAGCAGCAGCAGCATCATCATCAGGAACAACATCAGCTGCAACATTATCATCAACAGCAACAACTACACCATCTGTAGGAACACCAACAAAAAGTAACAGCGGCAATATCACCATGTCAGAATGATCACCACGATCATCATGATCATCATTAGTGGCAGCAGCATCATGATCAGCAGCAGCAGCAGCAGCAGCAAAAATAGAGCAATCATCACTATCATAGTCAGCGACAATATCATAATTCTATAAAAAGTTATCATCATCGTCATTGTCACCACTACTACCTCGATCGTCACCGTCATCATTTTAACTTCAGCAGTCGTAGCTCCGTCGCCAGTGTCACCTCCTCTCGCCAACGACATTCATCAACTCAACTTGGCTGCCAGTTCGGGCCGCAGCCCAATCTCTCGGGGGCCGATGTTGCTGACCGGGCCGAGCTGGATTTCCTACGTCAGAGTCTGAGCCAGGTGGAGATGCGGGGATGCTTAATTTATAAAAAAAATAATTACTGCTGTCGGACACACGGCTTTGCTCGTTGACACAAAAGTGTTTTGTTTGACATCACAGCGCCTCGCCATCGCTTCCTTCCTTCTGACAGATTTCACAGTGGGCACGATGCGTCCAAGACCCACTCCTGGTGTCATCATCACCGCCACGGTCCTGGATTTGGGTCTTTCCCCTGGTCACCAACCTCTGGGTTTGCCACTCTAATGTCCATCTGGGTAACCTGCCCTCCCCCTCCTCCTCCTCGACCCTGCACTCGCGTCCCATCCACCTCCTCTCGCTCATGGTGTCTACTGTGTTCTCCTGCCACATTCCATTCTGAACTTATAAGTTGCTCAATCCTCTCTGACCGTAACGTTCCTCACATCTTTTGCATGAATGAGACTCAAAGGCCGGCAGCTCCGTTAAAAACAAGCTGCTATAAATGCATCTCTCTACCTACCCTTTGTCGCACTTCCGATTATCACGGTTGGCTACGTATGGTGCGAAAGAAGTTCATACTCACGAACCTGCCTCTGAGCACTAAAATTCACATCTCTTCTCCTTCGAAATTCTACAGGCAGTCCCTCAAAATCCTGCTGTGCTAACGTAGCTAAGCACAATTGTCAACAACACTTCCTAAAATGAAAAGTATGTAAAGAGTCAACGTTTCAGAAAATGGCCCCTCTTCAGAGCACATAAATGTAAAACTGCCACCATATGACGTGATGACGAAATGTTGACTCCCTCGCTTCGAACGCAGGAGGTCGTGGATTAATTCCTGACGCTGACGCCTCTTGTATATTAGGAGTTTGCATGTCTCTCTCCCTGTGATTGCGTGGATTTTTCTCCACGTCGTCTGGTTTTTCCCTACACATTTAGAATCAACATCGTGCGTTCAGTGTATTTGGCTGCTATACATTTCCAAATTATAAGCCCACTTCGTTGAGCTATCAATCGTGACCAAGGTGCTTCTGAAAAGAGCTCTATAGCTCTCAGTGTGCCTTACTTGGTAAAAAAAAAGAATAGTTTGAAATAGTTGAAATTCAGGCCATAGCCTGAAATGTTGGCAATCACTATACCTTTTCCTTTTGACCACAGTGTTGTTTGGCGATTGTGTTGAGTTTGTTTTTGTCGTGCTTGTTTGCCACCGCTAACGCAACGGCAGCACCAAATAATGTCACCGGTGTTCCTTCCCACCAACATCATTACACGGGTCATACGCAGCATCCCCTGCTGTGACTCCACATTCTCACTTCCTGCTGGCAGATTTTTTTGGAAAGGCGGACGGTTTCAGGAAGCCAAGTGTGTCGACCGTGCAATAGCCAGCGGTCAGATCCAGCAGGATCGAGGTGATGGCGAGAGGTTGCCACGGCAACATCGTTGGCTGTGGTGACGTGTTGATCTGCTGCGGTGGGATTCAAGCGATCGCCACCGAGCTCACGACCAGTCAAGTCAAAGCAACGTCCTCCACAAATGAGCACAAGAGGCGGTGCCCATCTCTGTACAGCTCTCAGTCGGTGGTGGAAATTCCATACTGCTACGGTGTTAACTCCCCCACAATGTGGCACTCAATTTTATTGGACCGGGAGGAATGATGGGTGCAGTCAACCACCCACAACCAGGATTTGAACTTTTAACCTTCCGGTCCTGAGCCGCTCGCTCGACTACTGAGCCCCCTGGTCAGGGCTCATAACGCTCAATGCAAAGGTGCCGTGGTGGTGAGATGTTATCTCCCTCGCCTTGTATGCAGGAGGTCGTGGGTTCGATCCCGACCTTGACGCCTGAATATTTGACGTTTGCATGTTATCTCTCCTCGTGGCCGTGTGGATTTTTTTTTGGGTCCACTGAATTTCAAGCGTTTTAGAGTATTTGGCTGCTATACATGTTCACATTGATACGCCATTTCGTTGGGCTACCATTTGTGGCCACGTCGCTTCTGAAAAAGAGCTATATAGTCCAGTGGGCCTGACCTGGTAAAATAGAAAAGAGGTGAATTTAGTTTGATAGCATCTTTACCTTATCCCCCTTGACACCCATGTCACCCTTAAAGCCGGGGAATCCATCTTCTCCCTGTCAGAAGAAAAAAACACAGAGAGAAATTTAATTAGATTTTTATTATTTACACAATCATAATTTCCTAATTAAAATAATTGGCATTCTTGTGAATTATAATTATTTACGTATGTGTGTGTTTATAGCAGTAACATTTATTGTTTTAGTCCCAAACTGGCAAGACAGACCGCAATGGTTTAATTCACGTATATAAATATATCTTTGTACGCACGCATGCAACTACGTGTATGTGCAAACAGCAGCTTGAGTGCGTATCTCCGCAAGTCCTCTTCCTGTTAGTCCTTTGCGGCTTTCGTCTTTGTACCTTGTCTTGATAATTCCCGTTTCAATGGTTAGGGTTAGCAAGGCCTTAAGTTTGTCACAGCTTTAGGTTTTAGGTTCTACCGAATTGGACGACTTTTCCACGACGGATAAAATAAGCCAGCCAGAGTGTCTTGTTTGTTGTTGTAACGTTCTTTCCCCGTGTGCACCTACTGGAGATCTGTTAAAAAGAGCTTCGTAGCTCATCGGATTCCTCCAGCATAAATATTCAGATTCTGATATTCACGTGTCTTTTCAGTGGAATCCTTACCTTCTCTCCTTTGTCACCCTTTATACCACGAGGCCCATCAGCTCCCTGTCATAAACAACAACAACAGCAACCACTCCATCAGCACACACAATATACAAAGGCAAAGATCCCCCATATAGCCTCTAACAGACTGTTGGGGCAGGTGCTGTTAGCGAGTGCCTATGAAGGTCGGCACGAGGAGGGATGAGGGAGGGGCGGTGTGGCCAAAACCACTCCCGGCCCAGTGGCGATGTTTACACACTGCACCAGGTACTCATTTAAGGCCGAGTCGACGTAGGGGAGCCCTCATATATTCGCCACTGATGTTGGCCGTGAGCGAAAAACTTAGCGAAGTAAAGCCCATAAATGTATGTATCATTTGTATGACAGATATTCAGGGTAAATTATAGTTGAGGGCATCCCTTTATCATTGGGGGTGCTGAGACCCCCCCCCAATTCCACAATTGAAGGCTCGGGCAGCCCCCCACCCCCCATTCCTTTTCAATTCCTAGAGCCAAGCAGTAAACAAGTGTTAGTACAATATTTAACACCGGTGGTTATTTTCCTTTTAAAGTTCAGCAGTTCAGAGAACACCCATAACCGCGCTGTCTGCGAGGGCAAACGTGAACACAAATAAGCCAAGGGGCGTTGCAGCCTTTCCTCATATACGCAGGGGGTGAGGTTCCATTCGATTCCTGCGAATTATGGCAGCGGCAATGTGTTCCGGAGCTAGACGTCAATGTCCAGGCCTGCCAGCCATGACGAGAGGGCTTCAGGAGAGAGAGAGAGAGAGTTTGTGCACACACTACAGCGGTTTACCACGTGGTCCACAGGGGATGAGAGCCCGAGCGGAACGCAACGATAGGCAGAAGGATCGTCGCTCATTCTGCTGATCCGCACTAAACACCGTCACGCTAACCAGGGCTGGTTTCAGTGCGGGGTCAGAGTGAAAGCGTCTTCCCGTCAAACACAAGTGTGGGATGACGACACTCTCCCATTCGGTGGCCTCCAAGCAAGCGGAGGCCAATGGACAAACATTTTTGTCGGATCAACCGAAATGTCGTATCGAGGCCTTCGTTTTTAGGACCAACCTTAAAGTTGGCAGCACAACCCTAGTGCACACATAGCCGCACACACGTTATGATTGGGGGAATGTTCTGTTTTTAGTTATTAAAGTCAACCCAAGATTAAAGAGTAAGTAAAATAATTGTGTATTTACAAGCAGCTGATTTACCTACGTACCTAAAAGAGTGGAGTATAATTATTAATGACGCATATACCACTGCATATTTTATACGGCACGATCATTGGAATATTCATACTACTTCTATCACTGCCATTGCATATTCATAATGTTTACTGACTACATCATTTATTAATATATTTGATGTTTATTTTTCCTGAATGATGAAACGCAAATAGTGTGCATGTGTTTGTCTTTCTGTGTGGGGAATGGTGGTGTAGTGGTTAACGCAGTGCTATACAAAACCTCCCGTGGCTAGAATCGATGATATCTGAACCGGTTCTGGGTCTCCCCTAGGTCGACTCAGCCTCACTGAGTACCTGGTGCGGTGTGTAAGCATCAGCATCAGGTACTGGGCGTGGTGCTGACCACCCACCCGGTTGCGTGCCGTGCTGGCCTTCGTAGATGCTACTCGCTAACAGCAGTGGCCCCAACAGTCTGTTCACGGTTATACGGCGATATCTCTTGATGTGTATGTGTATATACTGTGGATTTACACTTACTCTTGGTCAATGGTTCCAAACCATATCCGATACAATATTTGCAACACATTGGAATCGGACTGGAAAGCGTGATTGACTGAGCATCAATCGAAATGTGACCAAATTGACATTGGGTAACATCCTAATTAGCAGAGCTGATATTAAATGTTTACAGTAAAAATAAACTGTACACATGTAAATTTTGATTTAAAGCTTTCGTGACAACAGGGATTCATATTCTTGGTTCTTTCGGTAAAGTCACGTAGAAGGGAAATAATAATATAATAAAATAACAAAAATATAAAACAATACAATTCTCACGACGTTTCGACTGCAAGACAAGCAATCATCATCAGGTGTGAAATCCACAGCAAGAAATTTTGAAAAAAGTGGCGGTTTTTCCTAACGTCAGCACCACGGACAGCGATTTGGGAGTTGGTCAGATGGACGAGTCCATCTATTTATTATTTTCCTTCTACGTGACTTTACCGAAAGAACCAAGAATATGTATACATGTAATTGACAGCCTTGTACAATTAGAATTGGTGTGGATCTCCGATTAGCACGCTTGTTGACGTACGATGCGAGAGAAGAATACGGCGGTGGGACGTCATACTTTCAGCATGAGTGTGAATCTATAGAATTAACAGCAATGCACATCTACACAATCCATAGAGGTCTGAATGTATAGAATATACATAAGTACGCATATATAACATTCATAATGGTGTGAATCTATAAAATCCAGTCCTCTAAATCTGTAGAATCTACAGCAGTGTGGATCTATATAATGTATAGTAGTCTGATCTATTGCTGTGTGAATCTATATAATCTACAGCAGTCTAAATCTCGACAATTTAAAGTGCCATCAATTATATACAATCCATGTGATTCTATATAATGGGCTACGGTATGAATACATCACTACGTGACAATTTATAGAGGTGGCACATTGTTCCGCAAAAAATAAAATCAGATTAAAAAAATTCAAATGCAAATGAACTCGACTGTGTGCAAATCGAGCGACTGGATCCATGGCGTCGTGGACGGGACCAGGTAAATCCAGAATCGGTATCATGTCAAGATTCCAGCTGTGCGATTGGGAGAAACCCAAATCGTGCATTCTCAGTTGGCATGAACTTTAATTATTCATACGCCAATATGTAACTATTTATAGGTCAATTTAATAACTGTTTCACCAGGATTTTTGTTTAAATATAAAACACTTATCAGGCCCCGTGGCGTTAAGTGCAGTCTCCAACTCTTAGTATGCACTTCATCTCGCTGGTATCTATGTGTAAGTGCTGTTAATAAGTTCTATTGCCTGAATCATCAACTGTTTAATATTGATTTCCTTGTAAAGCCACACAGTGTTATTGCCGAACGTGGTGTGGTGGTTGGTTGGTGGTGCTTCACAACAGCGCACCCACAAATTTCGATTTAAAGCTTTCGTGACTGCAGGGATTCATCTTCTTGGTTCTTTCGGCAAAGTCATGTAGAAGGGAAATAATAAAATAATAAAAATAAAACATCATAAAATAAAATTCTCACGACGTTTCGGCCACAACGCAAGCAGTTGTCCTCAGGTGAAGAACAGGGCTGTCTTTCCGACAGACCTGTTCTTCACCTCAGGACTTTCCGACAGCCCTGTTCTTCACCTGAGGACGGCTGCTTGCATTGTGGCTGAAACGTCGTGAGAATTGTATTTTATTATGTTTTATTTTTAGCATTTTATTATTTCCCTTCTACGTGACTTTACCGAAAGAACCAAGAAGAAAGTGCACCCACAATTGTGGACGTCTAGGTTCAATTCCATCCCATGGTGTGCATGATCACCAGGCGTCGCGCGTGGTGGATGAATGTGGCTTCACCCTCAACTCGGTTGACTCAGCTCGAAAGTAAATTACACTATACTATTTAAACTGTTGCTTATTTTACCAGGTAAGGCCCATTGAGCTGCATAGCTCTTTTTCAGAACAGACCTGGCTATCACAAATGATAGCTCAACTAAGTGGTTTATCAAGTGGAAATTTATAGCAGCCGAATATTCTCAACGCGTGTTTATAAATGCGGAGGGAAAAACCGTGAGGCCCCAGAGAAAAATCCACACGACCACGGGGAGAACATACAAACTACAAATATACAGCAGGTGTCAGGCTCCGGATCTAACCCACGACCTCCTGTATACCAGGCGAGGTAGTGAACATCTCGCCACCGTGGCGCCCGACGTGAAATACGTGCCTGAAATTCGTGCCCGCTACAATAAGTATTGCCATGAAAAGCCAGCGCTGCTACGGTGACGTAGCTGGTCGGGCGAGTGTTCCCCGTGGCGGCCTTAGTGACCAACCGACCATCTTTCGGCTCTGTCAGAACAAATGAGTTCACTGTCACTGAGCGGTATCTTGGGGATGTGGCCATAATTTAGACGCCGCATAAATCTGCATCGTATAATTGTACAGAGGGACAATGAGAGACAGCTCACGAACAGCATTCACTGCCAATGGCGAATCTGGTCTCAAGAGAGAGAAAGAGTGAGAGAGAGAGAGATATCCCTGTCGTTATATTTGCGTGCGGCTCATTGGTTTCAAATTCGGGTGTACGTACGTGTCTCCGTATGAAATCTCTCATTAAAATGAGCCAGCCCGTGCCACTTAACTACATCTGTTTGTGCATCTAATCATGAGCTAATGACTCAATAATCATCAAAGGATCACTATACTGCTGCTGCTGCTGCTGCCTGGCTCTGGCGAAGTGAATTTTGTCGGAATAAGTTTCTACTTCAAAAGGCAGCATTAAATTGGATGCAATTACATAGATATATTTTTTAAAGCGTGACAAAAGTTTTTTTAATCGAATGAAACACATCATCGTTGTCTTTGCTCAAACGAACGCGAGGCTTTGCTGATCCCTGTTGGTTGCCCGAAGGTAGTGGCGTAAATTCCGTGTTACTATGGCCGGGGCCAATCTCCCCGTCGCACGATCCAACCTTGGCATTCAGTTCTCCCTTGAAGCGCCACTGCACTCTCCACCTGTGCGTGAATTAAGTTTTCCTGCGAACTCATGAGTCGTTCGTTTTGGGGGGTAAATCGCGTGGCTATAATGTCCTGATGGTGGTGGAAGTAATTTCGAGATGAAGGTCAAATTGCAAAATTGTCAATCAATTGTTGCCAATCAATTACATCTGATTGGCTCTGTCATGTGGTGGAGGATTAGAGTAAAACATTACAATGCTTACACTATCAACCGAAAAGATACTAATATTTAATAATACTGGCTCTGAACGCCAACATAATTAAACAATTAACAGCTTCCTTCAGTCTATCTGACCTCACACAAAGTTGTGATTATTTTAATGACTCCGAAGAGTTGAAGACGATGATGCTGATGATGACAATGATGACGATCATTAATGATGATGATGATGTGTTGAACGGGATTTAAACTCGTTCCGACTGCGAGATCTCCGATACGCTTTCCGGGTTGCGGCGCGCAAGATGGTGTCCGACGTTTCGCTGCACGCCTTCGGGGAGCTTCACTAGTAGGTCAACGGAAGGTCCCAGCGTGCGGGGCGGAACGTTGAAACATCGCGCCCAGCGACGCAGTCGCTAGACAGAGAGCTGTAGAACAGCTGGACCCGCAGACGCGAATGCGGAGATGTGCTCTGACTGCTCGTGACGGCCAAGACGACGCATCATCGATACCGAACCGAGCTCACCTTGACACCTCGAGGACCTGGGTATCCAACGGGACCCTGAGCTCCCGCAGGACCCTTAAAGAGAGACACAACAATCACATCGCCTCAATGTTCATTAAACATAATAATAATAAAATACATTTAAGTCCTTCGTAATCCACAGCGGGATTCCAGGCCACCCCACACAAAATCACTGCCACTTGCAGAGAGGCGATGATTTATGTATGAGGAAGCAGGACAGCAAGTAGGATGCTGTACAAGTTGCGTGGAGTTTTAAGTGTTTCCATTATGGATCCGAGCATTACATTCAGGGCACTGCAACAGATCAATCAAAAGCAGGACCATCCATAACTACGGACCGTGAGACTCTTTCTTGCAGTTTTTTTTATGCACAGTCGGTGTCCGATTTACTACGATCGGAATTTTAATGATTAGACCAATCAGTTTCAAAGCCGATGCATATATTACCAGAGTACGCCTTTTGTTTGCATTCTGACCACAAGTATTGTGGTTAATGCAGACATGATTCATTGTAAAAGGTTTCAGTTTGGTGTTTTAACATCTTAACACCTTGTTTGTTGCCAGAAAAAAGGGGAAAACCTATTCTCATATTTTGGTACTGGCAAAGGAGGTCCCATGATAATGATGATTAGACCCCGTTAAGTACGGCCGATAAAAGGAAAAAACACAAATCGACGAGTGATGGTCTTATACAGTTTCCACTGCTTGTGGGAGAACAGGGGTGCGATTTACGGAGAGACGGGGCTTTCCAGGAACGCACTCTGACGTCGCGAAAGCGGGGGACCGCCTCGATTACCGACTGCGTCTCCGCATCGCGTGCTGCCGAGCACAAGTGAAGATGGCGAAGGAACGTAACCGCGTAGGAACTCCTTCTGTCGGCGGGGGCCTCGTGTCGTATTGGGGAACGGCCCTGGAAGTTGACGCCACAGAACTACTTCTGAGGAGTCACTTCAGTGGATCTCTCTCACCAACCGGTAGTGGGCGCTGCTTTCAGCCTCTGTGAGGAGTGGTTTTTCCCCGGCTTGTCACGCATCCGCTGTTTTTGTACACGTATATTTTTTTAGATCTCAGAAATGAGCACGAAAAATGTCTTACTGTGGACATTGTGGGGGGCACTGCTCACGAATGGTCCCCGGTGGTTGCTGGGTAGATTACGGGGTCAGAGAAGTTCAGCCGCCTCCCCGACTACGCCACGGATAAGCGGGGCTCTCCTGCACTACGACGACTGCGTGAAATCTACACCACCCCTGGCTACCAACTCGGCGCTCAGCCGACTGTGCACTCCTGTGCAGCGCTAAGGTTCCGCCATCGGCATAACCAGCGCCTCGTTCAAAGGGGGCCAACAAAACACAAACTCAAAAATGCCACGACGCGTCAAAAAAATGTCGTGGTTGTCTCTTAGCCGTGTCTACATTTTCAGGGTGTCCCGACAGTCGCAATGGCTGCGCCCCTGGGTGAAACGCAGAGATCAAGTCCAGGATCTCACAGCCCAAATCTATTCCAACGCTTTCTGTAAATCGTGGGGAATCCCATCACAGCGAGGCAACGCGCGCAGGCTGGAAACAAATGGATTTAACAGCGCGATAAGGTGTGCTGCTCACAAACAGCAGGAAGGCCCGACTCCCCATCATGCCTTGCATGCGCGTCTGTCATGTGACCACCACATTGCATGTGCAATCCTATCAGCCTTTGTACAGACCATTCAGAACTTGAGTTGGTGGTCTGGTCAAGGCTGAGAGCATTGCATCCGATCTTGGCACTGCCGGCTCAGGGTCTTTAACAAGGCCATTATGAGCCTCTTGTTCTAGAGATGGCTGCAAGAGGTACTCACGGCTCCCCCCTTCTCTCCTGGTTGACCTTCTTTGCCTGGGTGACCCTACAGACCAGACACACACACAGGCACAAAGACGCAGGCACACGCACATGACTTAACACCTGAGTGCAAACACGTATATCCATATGTAAATACACACATACAGACAAATCCTATTAAGAAGAAGTTTTTAGTTTTACAGTTCACCTGTGTCGCTGTGTTTGTTCCAATGTCTCCTGGAACTACCACTAAACGATCATCCTAATTAGCATTCGTATATTTTAGTAGGTAGTTTGTGTTTGTATACAGCTATCATTTGAGGCCAGGTCGTTTCTTTAAAAAATATGTTAATACCTCAGTGGGCTTTACCTGGTAAGATAGAACATAAGTTCGTTTTATTCATATGAAAGTGATGTGTTTACCTTTCCTATACTTTGCACTTCTATCGTGTTTGCGTACTGTTTGTTGTTGCGACGTTCAGACCCCGTGCACCCACTGGACATCTGTGAGAAAGAGCTTTACAGCTCATCGGATTCCTCCAGTATAAATTAATATTATCATTCTGACATCAGTACGTGCACGTACATGTGCACCCTACGTACGTGCCTCCCCGAATGGGAATGGAACCACGAACCCTAGGCCCAGAGGGCCAGGCTCACCCGGAATTTGGCTGTAGGCCATGGCCGGAGACAGAATGCCACAAGTGGGGGGGGGGGGGCCCCTGCTATTGATTAGCGACAAAAAAACGCCGATGCCCGTTCTGGAACCTTCTTCTGCATGAGGCACGGGGAACATTTCCAGGGCGGTCAGCGACAGATGCTTTGACCGCCCTGGTTGTAAGCACGGAGCCACACAGTTGTACACGCCACGGGTCGCTGCGACACATTTGCACTGAATCCGTTTAACTGTGGACGGAGGGCGGGGGGGGCAGAAATGTTCCTCGCAGGAACAGAAGCACAAGGCCAGGCAATCATTGTCCCAATTTGCGAGTGACAGCTCCCTTCCTGTGATTATATTTAATGCAAAGGGAGGGATGTTGCGGTGAGCAGCACATGCTCGTGGATTTGCAAACAGTGAATGCTCGTTTCTGGACTCGGATGAACAATAAGATGATGATGTTGACGAAGCCATAACTCACCCGAACATAGACCTGACCCGTTTCACAATCTTAAATCTGACCCTAAACTGCTTGGTGGTGTTCATTCAGACGCTGTCTTTCCGACAGACCTGTTCTTCATTCAGACGCTGTCTTTCCGACAGATCTGCTCTTCATTCAGACACTGTCTTTCCGACAGACCTGTTCTTCACCTGAGGATGGCTGCTTGCGTTGTGGCCGAAACGTCGTGAGAATTGTATTTGATTATGTTTAATTTTTTTATCATTTTATTATTTCCCTTCTACGTGACTTTACCGAAAAAACCAAGAAGATGAATCCCTGCAGTCACGAAAGATTTAAATCGAAACCTAATCTGCTTGTCCATGCTTAACATCCTACAATAACCAAAACCCAAATCCTAACTCTAACACTGGAGTGCCTGGAGAAAAGCCACACATGGGAGCGGGCATCGCTGTATCCCATACAGATGGAACAGATGTAGATTAGTCCACACTTACTGAACCGCATTCTCCTGGCGAGCAAGCGTGTGGCACCTCGACGCCCACGGGAAGGGATTAACCAACCCTCGCATCCGCAGTGCTGGATTGCAGGCCACGTGCATAGCCAGCACCACCACCCGGCCATCAAAAATAACACTGGTCAATACACTTTTTCTGGCATAAGGTATTCCAACGGTTTTAATGTAATTTTGGGGTGCTGATTCCAAATCTGACATCAGTTTTTGTCTATCACATCAGGTTTTTGAGATATAAAATATTGCATTTTAAATAAAAACTGCGGAAGAAAAATATTAAATAAATGTGGATATCTACATAAAATGATATTACAAACACACTATCCTAAAAATACAGCACCATATTTTAACACTAAAGCAGTCACTGACTCGCAACAACTGCAATCATAAGTGACAGAGTTAATTTCGGGTAAAATCAATGAAAATGGGGTATGCCGATAACATAAAAATGAGATGTGATAGAGCAAATCTGAGATCAGATTTGGAATCAGCACCCTAAAATTTGTCTAAAACAGCTGCAAAAGTCCAGGCCAGAAAAAAACTATTTTTTTTTGTTGACCAGTGTAATAGCTACAGTACGCAATATCCTTCGAATCCCAACCCGATACCTAACCCTCATTCTCGTCTCCAAATTGCACGGTTGTCTGCGTACGGTGCGAAAAAAGTTCAACATACACACATAGTGATTCCAAAGTGATATTTGTTTTTAATGGGTTACTGTTGTGGCTCTGATGAAAAAATGTTCATAAAAATTTGGTTGGGAATGTTTTTTTTTACACATGTATTTAAGATCTTGTCTCTTGGATTTCTCCTCACTTGATACAGTAAATGTTGCTGTGACGGTCCCACCTGAAGATGGAGACTTGTGTTGCCTCCGAAACGTCGTGATTTAATTGATTTATTTTCATTTATTATTATTTTATTTTATTCTTTTTTACTTACGTGACTTTACCGAAAAAACCTAAGAGTATGAATCCTTGCAGTCACGAAAGCTTCAAATCTAGAATGAACGATATGATATTAATAGACATGCAGAGTCTATACAATAGTCTAAACAATAGCACATCACTTGTGAGCAAGGCCAGCTGTCCTTATATCCAAAGTAGTTCTCTCGTATCAGAAGTTACGAGTCGCTTTGCCCCCCACCAGTGCAATCTAAGCAAACGTTGCTCACATCAGAACTGTGCTTATATAAGGAGTGATCACGTCCAGCTTCCAGCTGCTTCCCGAGTCACGTTACGAGGTGAAGCAGGAAACGTGAAACTCTGAGTGGAGCTCCCCCCAGTCTGGCGGAGTCCCCCGTCGTGTCAGGGAATGGGCCCTCGGAAGTTGACGCTACAGAGCTACTGCCGAGTCACTTCAATGGGGGCTCTCTCACCCGGCGCCGAGTGGCGCTACTTGTCTTGTCACTCGTCACAG
>CM025656.2:1230794-1252894 GCA_014621495.2 Entosphenus tridentatus
GTGTGTTTGTGTTTGTCTCTGTGACTTTGTGTGAGTGTATTAAAATGCGTGTGTTTGTGTTTGTCTCTGTGACTTTGTGTGAGTGTATTAAAATGTGTGTTTGTCTTTGTGACTTTGTGTGAGTGTATTAAAATGAGTGTGCGTGTGTTTGTGTTTGTCTTTGTGATTTTGTGAGTGTATTAAAATGTGTGCGTGTGTGTGTTAGTCTTTGTGACTTTGTGTGAGTGTATTAAAATGCGTGTGCGTGTGTTTTTGTCTTTGTGATTTCGTGTGAGTGTATTAAAATGTGTGCGTGTGTTTGTGTGTGTGTCTTTGTGATTTTGTGAGTGTATTAAAATGCGTGCGTGTGTTTTTGTCTTTGTGATTTTGTGAGTGTATTAAAATGCGTGCGTGTGTTTGTGTGTGTGTCTTTGTGACTTTGTGTGAGTGTATTAAAATGCGTGTGTGTGTGCGTGGGTTTAAGTCGGTTCGTGTGCAAGTGCTTGAGATGGATTGTTGAATCGCAGGATTGTGAGAGGTAGCGGTGGCGGCTTTGGGAGGTCTTCATCCAGCGGTGTATTGATCATAGCTGATGATGATGTGGGTGTGTGTATATGTATGCAAATACGTTTGTATGCGAGTATGTTTGTATGTATGCTAGTATTTGTATCTTTCTGACCCGCCCCTACTTACACATCTATAAAAAAGAGCTTTATAGCGTATTGGATTCCTCCAGTATAAATAAATATGCTGATTCTGTTTGCATACTGTGTGTATCTGTATATGTATTATTGCGTGATGCTATACGTGTGTGTCTGCGTCTATGTGCATAGGTGTGAGTATTAAGAGCGCGTCTTTATTTGCGACACAGGGCTGGTAGTGGAAATTCCACATTGCCATGTTGGAACCAGACTTCATTTGAAGACAAAAAACTGAAAAGCTAACACATCCGTCAATCGTATTGCACCTTTGAAAATAAAATATATAATGTGTGAGGTTTTGGGCGTTGGCCTCTCTTCATAGCACACACAGTCCAGGGCTTGATGACAGTACTTTACACCATATTGCTGATTAACAGGGTTTAAATTGGCACATGAATAGTTACCTAATGGCGGTTATTGAGTAACGGACACACCATTCAATGGTTTAAATAGGCATCGCTTCATAAACTAATTTGTATTAAAAGTAACATTTTTAAATGTTGACTGCTACTTTGCATTATGGGTAGACGTGTTTAAGTCAGGTCAGTGGAAACACCACGAGCATTAAACAAAGAACCTCGCCACGAATGACTTCCCACAAAGTGGTAGTTATTTTGTTTAACACGTAGGCTTTCGCGACCAATATAATTCATAATTTATAAATAACGCGATCTAACCCAAGAACGTATATTATGGTAGTTATTTTTTCAGCCCTCGAAGGCGACAATAAAAAAGAGGTCCTTCTATTGCATAACATTTGAACCATCTGTGGAACGACAAGAGAATCCAATCATAGGAGAAGCATATTAAACCGAGAAAAGAGAAAATGCTATCTTGAAAACGGCAACACTCGCTGGGTCTCTTGGTGTGCCCAGGCAGTGCATGACGATGTCTTTATTGATTCATTTGATGATGATGATGCTGCTTTTGTTACCGTTATTGTTACTGCTGCTGTGCTCAGCACAGTGACATCTGGACGTTTTTTTTCAGGCATTGTGCGTGACACAAGCGCTTTAATAAGCGACGGAATTGTCTGTTCTCTCTTCTCCGCCGAGCGATTTTCATTTTAACGCTTGGCTGTTAGGAGGACCTGTTTCACCCGGCATTATCATCAGACGAGCGCTGTGCTCCCGTTCAATAAATAATTACGTATTTTAATAACAGACGACGGATAAATCCGAAAACCCAATGGGCGATGAGCACAGCTGCATGGAGAGATAGCGCAGGGACATCGCGAACAATGAATTGAGTGCATTTTAAAAGTCATACATTGCCTCGTGAAAAATGTGTGCATTTTGAATGTCTTCCGGATTCTGTACAGCTTTATATTCTGTAATCCTAAATGAGCTTGCGAAAAATCAGCCTTCGGACTTCATGCGATAATCCGTTTAAAAACTTTCACAAATGTTCATGTCAGCTAAAGTTCCATTATTATTATTATTCATACCAGAATAATAATGGAATCAACGTTAAAATTAAACGTGGGTAGGCACTCATCTTCATTGGTGGTCCTGAGCAAATCATATTAATCCCAATATTCCTATGGAAGGGACCATTCTATCCATGGAATCACCACTGTTGATGTCCCACAAACTGGTATCTATTTTATTCATACTTAATGGGTGATGATGGGCTGATTGACTAAGCACCAATATCTGTATTCACAACCTTCCTATTCTAAGTCTTGTGTTGTAACGACGGTGCCACGTCACTGAGTCCCAACACTATTTTTAGGACATTCTTGTGTTGGGAATAAGTAGCCATAATTCTATAAATTCAGGAGTTCACCTCGCTACACTGTCGACACATCTTCCAGAAAAGCCTCACGGGATCTCAAAACTTTAGAAGCATGCTTTAGCTGCTGTAAATTTCCACATGATTAGCAACTGGTAAAATATAATAAAATTGATTGTTTTAGTTTGTTTGACTACTTTTCCGCAGTCGGGGGTGGTGTTGCATTTCGATGTTTAGGCGTTGCTACTACCGCCAGAAAAGATTATGCAATGAAAAGGGAACACATGTTCTGTTGAGGCGTCCTCAGTAACGGAGATGATGATGATGTGCTGGGTGTGTCCGAGGAAGGTTGTCATGACGACGCACCTGAGATCCAGGATTTCCCTGCTGGCCGGGAGGACCAGGTTCACCTTGGAGGCCCTGAGGGAGGGAGGGAGGGAGAGTGGGAGCGTGAGCAGGGCAAGCAAGCGGAGCACTGCTCACCCAGTAGACATCTCAGCCAGCAGACATCTCAGCCAGTAGACAAGCTCACCGCTCACCCAGTAGACAGATCACCGACTAGACAGATCACCGACTAGACAGATCACACACGAGGCAACCCACCCTCTAGACAGCAAACGGCACTGACTGCACCTCGTGTGCATTATAGCCCAATCAAGCCCGACTCTCTTCGTGAGGTCCAGAGTTTGCTTGTCTTGAAACAATGCTGCTGAATCCCCGCACTCCAAGAAGGCCATGCGACTGATGGGTTGCATGATAAATATTTATATATATTTTTACGTGGAGATGGATATGGATAGGAGACACATTTGTTGCTATTTATATCCTCCCCAATGACCCGAAGGGATTATTGCCATTTGTTTGAGTAGCTCGGGGCATTCAACAGAACCTCTGAATTGGGCCAGAACCTCTGAGTTCCAAGGGTTGTACTCGGGTTGTACTCGGGTTGTACTCGGGTTGTACTCGGGTTGTACTCGGGTTGTACTCGGGTTGTTGAACGATAACTTGTAAACTGGTAACCATTTTCTGAATCAATTACCCGTTCTAAAAGTCAGGAACCGTTCACCATCTCCAGTGGAACTTTAGTCACGAGTGCACCGATTTAATAAATGGGTCCAATTATTTTAACTGCCGTGCCGGAAGATGGAATCGAGCCGGCAACCTCTGGATTGCAAATCCATGGGCGAACCATTACACTGCCGCAGCAGACCCTAGTGTCTCAGAAAGGCAAGCCTGTTAAGTCTGTCTCTCTAGACATTAATTGTGGGGATCCGGTCAACGTTTCACCGTCTATGTCGAGCTTTTCGCCACCTGTGATCAAATAAAGCTGGAAAAGCGAGCAAACCGAGTTGGCTAATGCCCGCCCCATATTTATCACGACCATAATGACACTGCTACCGAATGTGGCGTATGCCAGCCTGGCGGACTGCCATTTTCCATTTAATTGCAAAGGAGAACAAGAAAACAATCCCTGCAGGGTTTGTAAAAATATGAACCAACTAGCGTGGACAAGACAAAAACACAATACGTTCATCAACGACACTGTGTGTGACCTTACAAGGCAAACTCTATAATGGGCGATATGTCGGGAAATAGCCCTTCTTGGTCCTTCTTCATCATCGCAACAAAAACTAAAAAGGGACGACTAGCCGAAACATCTCCTATTATCCATTTTTTGCCTTTCAATGCCACTGTGTTAACGACAAAGAATGTGTTGAGATTTGTGTTAATTTGTGCTCATGTACCACAGGAAATGCTGCAGCAGCAGCATCATCACCGAATGATTTATTTCATGCTGATAAGAAGCTGTTGGAAGGATTTTAATATAAATTCTGTGAAGTCATCAGTCATCTTGGGGGCATTCTCTCTCTGACACAGCTGGTGTTGCACTGGCTGCTGTTCCAGTGACGTTTTCGTTTTCTTTGTTTTTACACATTTGCTGAGCACTGGGCCAAAGGCCCAAACACGTCACCCAACATGCGGCAAACGTGACAGCAGCGGACATGGCACGGAAGCAGTACAACGAGAAGATCGTGTTGGGCAAAATAAAGAAACATCCAAATAAACATAGCATATGGACATGAGCATGGTTGGCTACGTACGGTGCAAAAGAAGTTGAACGTAGGTACATTTTTACATTGAAATACATTTTAGCCATCAGAGTCCATAATTTAAATGAGTATGCGCCTGTGGGTTGTTGTTATTGTTTTATATGTACACTGCATAATGAGGTGGAGCGGTCGCATAATAGCTAACATCAGCGGTGAGTGAAACAAGTGGCGAGTGATATCTGAATCAGCCCAATGCCCCTCCCTCGTTCACCAGGCCACAGAGCCCGGCGTGGTGAGGCCTTTCAAACAGCAGCGGATTGACATAGGGCTGTAATTTATCTGTTGATGTTTGTCATGCGTAATAGTCCACAGACCATGCATTGGCAATGATTCATATAATTGGCCCGGAGGTAGTTAAAAAAAAACACCAGACGTTCCACGTGCATGTACCAAGGGCCAGTCCTCTTTAACATGACGTCTGTTAACTTCCCAAAGAGTGGTAATAATTGTATATACCCCAGATCGATGATGATTATAGGCTGACTCTTCGTCTACCCTCGAGAATATGACTTTTGGGGCAAGTGCTGTGAGTGAGCGCCTATGAAAGCCGGAACAGCACACAAAGGAGTGGGTGGCCAATGGCACGTCCAACCGCCTTTGTCTCCCTTGTGGCGATGCATGCACATCACACCAGGTACTCATCTGAGGCTGAGTCGACCTAGGGGAGGCCCAGGACCAAAATCATTGTAAACGGGGCTTCACCTAGTAACGTAGTTTCTTGCAATCCGGGAGAATTTGTTGCAGGTGTTGTTCATTTCAAGAATCATAAAATTGGGTCCCTTGCAAACCGTTGCCCGCCTTTCATCCGGCGGGCACAATGCAGCCACATTTGCCGGAGCTAAATGCGGCGGAACAAAGTTTTCTTATTTCCCCCCGCCCCCCACCCAAACAACTGACACAAGAGTGGATAATTTCACTTACGACGTTCCCCTTCTGGCCAGATGGACCATCCGTCCCCGGCGGTCCCTAAGAACGAGAGGCAGACAAGTGGGCGAGTGGAGTTATCATCATGAGCACAGCGAGCAAGAGCACGGCAGCCTGACTGGTCATTTCTTGTGACCCAATGTGCTCGGCTGCCTGAGATTCTGAGTGGGAAATGAATGTCCTTTTGTCGACAAGAGCCGATGTTTGTATGTGTGTGTGTGTGAGACTGTGTGTATGTGTCTGTGTGACTGTACATGCGTGTCTTTGTCTTTGTGTGTGTGACTGTATGTGTGCGACTGTGTATGTGTGACTGTGTGACTGTGTGTGTGTGGCTGTATGTGTGGCAGAGGAGCGATGCTCACAACAACGAGCGGAGCGCCGGGTGGCTAAAGCACAGCAAGTTGGCACAGTAGGAGGCACAGGTGGTGCATCAGCCAGTCATTTCAGTCATCTCAGTCAGTCGACCTGTGGCACCTGGGTCTGCCCCGTGACCTCCTGCCAGCGGGCATTCGACACTTCACGTGGCCTCAAGGTGCACGTGGCCTGGCACAACCGTCGTGGTGACGTCACCGCCACTTAGTGGCGGTTGTTGTTGTAGGTGTGTGTGTGTACTTAGGTGTGTGTGTGTACGCATGTGCTCATGTGTCCACTGGGGTGTGTGTGTGTGTTACATATCCATGGGTTAGGTCCCTGTCCATCGTACAACACACGTCTAAATCTTGTCGAGAAGACCCCCCACACTCTGCTCGTTACATTCGGCTACTCGTCAGGGTTGAACACATCTCATCATGTTACTTCATACACCGATGCACGCGGGATAATTTCCAATGCACAATTCACCAAACCGTAGCTTTTTCATTTCAACTGCGGAAAATTAAAATTTACCTTAGCTCTTTAGTTAAGTGCTACAGTTTAACATCATTAACGTTGGACGAAGCTTTATTCCATAAATAATTTAATACATACGTGTATAAACTTTAAATTACAAAATAAAGAACATTGAACGTCGATCGCAATGTTCCGGATTGCCCAATATTTTATGGCATATTAAACATTTCGAATACCGTACTGTCTGAATTAATTTCGATTCGTTTAAAAGTAGTTCGGCAAAAAAACACAAAATAGATTTGTTTGGAAAAGTGTCCCAATGTGTATTTCGTTGATAATAGAAATAGGCAGCCAAGTGCCACCACATTGCTGGACAAAATGCTTTGAGAAAATAACACGAAGTAGTTTATATTCACCAAATGTTAGTTGTAACGCTACCCATATAGCGATGGATCCGTTGCTATAGTGATGATGCTCTTGCTACAGCGATGTGATTGCCTGAGAGATGAGGTTGTTGTTATGGTGCTCTTGCCATAGTGTTGCTGTTGCTATAGTTATGAGCTTGCTGCCAAAATGATGATCTTGTCATAGGGATGCAGTTGCAATAGCGATTAGGTTGGTACAATCGTGTTGATAGTCTTCTCTGAATATGCTGTTGCTATGATGATGCTTTTGTTATAGTGATGAGGCTGTTGCTATAATTAGGGTTCTATTATCGTGGTACCACTATGGCTGCAGTAAAGATGACGTGTATATCGCGGCATTGCTAAAGTGACGATGCCACTGTTATAAGACTGCCGATGTAAAAGCAGCATTGCCATACCACATCTGGTGTTGCTATAGTGATGATACCGTTGCTATGGCGATATTACGAGAGTGATGATGCATGATGCTAATGCGATGGTGATGATGCCGTTGATTGGTTGATGATGGTGTTGTAAAAGTGTTGATGCTGTTATAATGATGACGGTGCTGTCGTGATGATGCAATTGCTATGATGACGATGGTGGTATTGCTAATACCGACAATGCTACTCTACTGCTTTCATAGCAATAATGTTGTTGCTTTGGTGATGGTGCTGTTGCTATAGTGATGTTGCTGTTGCTATGGTGGTGGCAATGTTGCTACAGCAATGGCACTCTTGCTATGGCGAATGCGCTGTTGCTATGGTGATGACGCTGTTGCTATGGTGATGACGCTGTTGCTATGGTGATGACGCTGTTTCTATAGTGATGTTGCTGTTGCTATGGTGGTGGCACTGTTGCTACGGCAATGGCACTCTTGCTATGATGATGACGCTGTTGCTATGGTGATGACGCTGTTGCTATGGTGATGATGCTGTTGCTACCGTTATGATGTCGTGTTTATTAAGCAACTGTAACTCACAAGAGGTCCTGCATTGCCTGGTTGTCCTCTGGGCCCTAAGAGGCCTCTTGGTCCCTGGGACACACACGAGCAAACAATCATCATCGCCACAATCATCGCGAAATCCTGCACGCTTGCAGCTCCGAACCTGCAAGCATACGAGGCAGCCAGAAGATGGCAGTACAGCAAGGAGGTTGCTGACATAGTTCTGCATCAACTCTCCAAGTGCTATTCCCTCAGAGGCATGGGTTTTCCTCTGGGCCAATCTGGTTCCCCTCGCACATGATACACACATCAAATGGCTACGCTCGAGAAGAAAGGAAGAGTAGGCCAAAACACCATCGGGGGAAAACGCTACAGCTCCCTTCTCGAGGAGCTCCTTTCGCCAGCGGTGGCACGAGCAGAACATTGCAGAGCTGCGCCTTTATAATTACCGATTTAGAACCTGATTTAATCAAAAGCAGCTAAAGCCTGGCAATAAGCCAAAGATCCCGGCAATACCACTCATACGAATAGTAACGCCACCTTGTAATGCGCCGCGCGGCAATTCGCTTGCTCCGAAGAGAGAAAGAGGGAGAGCAACTCAGAGCCGCGCGGAGGAACCGCAGGCGAGCGGGAAAGGCAGCAGCCAGGCGATGAGCCGGCGCCAAATCTCCCCCCTCCAAGCTCTGCGGTTCTCCACTTATTAAGGTGCTATCAGCCAATGAATGAACGTTTACGGGTGGGAGGAAACCGGAGCACACGGGGAAAACCGCGTGCGGCGCAACGCTCGGCTCCGAGTCTGCGACGCGGCCACTTTGAGCCTCGAATGCGCAACGGCCCCTCAACGGAACCAGCGAATGCCATCGAGCGAGTGCCATGCCGTTCATATGACAAATCAAAGTGAGCGCGTCCCCACTCACGCAAGCGTGGGGGTGGGTGGCCCTGAGCCGGCGGTGGTGACTCCACGTGCCCATGGAGTGGGGACCACCCTTTCCGCAACACTGTGTAACCATATTTGGCTTTCCACTAAGTGGTTCCTATTTTGGCGGCCAGAGAGAGATGATGGGCTGCGTGGATTGCGTGTGATGACACTCACAGGCTCGCCCGGCAATCCAGCGGAGCCCGTCGCTCCAGTCTCCCCCTAGAAGCCAAACACAGAACATCATCGTCATCATCATCATCATCGTCATCACCGTCATTGTCACCATCGGTATAATGACCGTCACCATCATCATTGTCGTGATCGCCATTATCACCTTCATGAACATAATCGTCATCATAATCATCACGTTTATCACCATCATAATCATTGTTATCACAGTCATCAACATCAACACCGTCATTATCATCGTCATCATCATCAATGTCACTGCCATCATCATCGTCACCACAGTCATCACAGTCATCATAATTATATTGCGAGGCTGAGAGAGAGGAGTGGTGGTGGTGCACCGGTCCGTGCACTGTGACGTGCTGCTGGCAAGCCGGGTTCTATTCCCGACCGTGAGTCACATCCGTGGCAAGTGGCGTCTGAACCTGTGCTGGGCCTCCCCTGGGTCGACTCAACCTTAAACGGGTGCCTTGGGTGATGTGTGAGACATTAGCACTGGGCAGACCAAAGGTGGTCCGGCGTGTTTCTCACCACACCACCCTCTGTTTGTTTCACCTTCTAACATAGGTGCTCGCAAATAGTGTTTATCCCTATGTTCTGCAAATCTACACGAGGGATATTTGTTGTTAATACATGTATGTGTTAATGCACACATTATTCCTTGTAAAAGGTTTCAGTTTTGTTGCCAGAAAAAAGGGTAAAATCCCTATTATTATATTTTGGTACTGGCAAAGGAGGTCTAATGATGAAGATGCTCACAACGAGCCCTCATTACTTTGATAGTGCATTGTCTTTGAGCTGTACGCCTTTTGGTGTCCTCTGGTCTAGCACCAATTGAGACGAGGCTCAAAAGAAAGCCGTCTCTGGCGTGGACCAATCAGTTTCAAGGACAACGCATATATTATCAGAGTGTGTTTTTTGTTTGCATTTTGACCACAAGTATTGTGGTTAATGCAGACATGATTCCCTGTAAAAGGTTTCGGTTTTGTTGCCAGAAAAAAGGGGAAAACCCTATTATTATATTTTGGTATTGGCAAAGGAGGTCTAATGATGTCTGTGTATTCTTGTGTGTGGGGAGTGGGAGTGCAGCGGTTAGCGCGCTGCGCTACAAACTCGGAAACCCGAGTTTGATTCCCGCTCACGGCCAACATCAGTGACAATTATCTGAACCGGCCTTGGGCCTCCCCTAGGTCGACTCAGCCTCAAATGAGTACTTGGTGCGGTGTGTAAACATCGTCACCAAGGAGACAAAGGCGGCCAGGCGTGGTTATGACCACCCACCCCATTGTGTGCCATGCCTGCCTTCGTAGGTGCTACACGGGGGATATTTGTATTTGTGTGTGTCTGCGCTTAAATGTGTGCAAGTGTTTATTTCTGCGTGCATGACAATTTGTTCATTATCAATGTCGTGGTTGGCTTCACTGTGGTGCACGATGATCCCGGCAAACCCGAGGTCCAATTCCCAGGCATATAAATTCAGCGGCAATGTGATTAATGTTCATTTGCGGGAAGGAATCATAAAGAGTCAATATATTACATTAATTTTAAAATACTAAATGCAGGATTGCATTACGGTCCTTTGAAATCTTCTGAGACCAATCACACCTATTCCATAAAAATAACCGATACGTCTCTCTCTCTCTCTGTTAGATTTTAATGAATAAATCTGCTCCGGCTTAGTGAGAAAAATTTGCTATTTTACACGCTTGTATTATCCCTCATTAAAGCGGCCGAGGTTTTTTGCGACCGCGAGTGCACATCACACCACCACGTCCATCAATCTCCCTCCCTCCCTTCCTGTCTCTGCAGGGCCCGCGTCGTGATTATAACCGGCACGGACTGATGACAGCAATACGCTGGCGCACGCCGCAAAACCCGGAGAGGACGAAGCCGGCTCGGCTTTCTGCTGTCGCTCTTCGCTCGGCGGCGAAAAAAAAAAAGAAAAGCCGGCGAGCATCTGAGCCCGAGAGCCCCGTGGGCCTGTCCCTCTCGCCCTCGGGATCCACCGGGCCGGGCTCTAACAAAGCCAACTAGAGGGTTCTGACCTTTTGCGTACTGAGTGACGGTGCGTTGGTTGAGCGTAGGTCAGTGGAGTCGCACGGTCGGTTGCCATGGTGCCCTCGTGGAAGGAATTGAAGAATGAAATGGGGGGCCCCCCTATCCAATTTTTGCCTGCACCCACCCCCCTCCACCCCGCGCTCTCCCTGGTGAAGTTGCATTGTCTGCACGCCCGATAGCCATGCCGCTGGTACCGACCCACCTGCAGTATGCGAGGCATCTCAAGGGATCTCACAATGATGCTGGGTTCTCAACCCGGAGTTTCCGAATCGAAGGTGGCAGGAAAGCACTCTAGGCGTGAGAATGTCGAGGAGGTTTGCGATGGGTGGTGGGATGTGAGTGCAGGGTGGAGAAGGAGGGCAAGCGACCGTGACGGGCAATGCAGTGGCACCCAGAGGTGTGTGGCCAAGGGGAAGACCTAAAGCCATGGTGATGATGAGAGCGAAGTAATTGTTGAAGGACGTACTGAGGCTGAATTGACCTAGGGGAAGCCCAGGACCAGTGGAAAAATCGTAAAAACCCAGAGGCAGATGGTGGCTATGATGATGAAGATGAGACTGTATTGATAATCAGGCATCGACTTTACAACAAATGTAGGATTTAGAAGAAGCAAGGAGCTGAGGGCGAGGTTTTGTGGCATCAACTGCATTTGTTGTGATGACCTCTTGACCTTCGAATACAATTCTAGAAAACGAGTGTCGTAAAATAGCATCGGGAGGAAAGGGTTATTTGTGAATGTGCCGAATCCAATCATAGCACACACGTCCACCGCTCCAGTGTGTCGGTGCTGCTGCTGCTGCTCGCAATCTCACCGGAGCCAGAGGTGCTAAGTTATGCTAAGCCAGCCCACAGGGGACCCAGGCCACACGTACCAATTAATGCGACCAGTGATGCGAGTATTGGCCAGGGATCGAACCTAAGTTGCCAGATACAGTGCGATGTGTAAATAGAATCATCGCCCCCCTCCCCCTGGCCTTTTCCAAATTGTTGGTGTGAGTGCTGTTAGTGAGCACCTATTAAGGCTTGTAGGGTGCACGAAAGGCTGGTGCGGCTAGTGCCACGCCCAACCGCCCACGCTCCTCCCGTGCCGATGTTCACACACCGTACCAGGTGCTTATTTGAGCCTGAGACAACCGATGGATGCGCCCAGGACGGGTTCGGATATCGCACCCCACTGACGTTGTCTGTGGCTGAGATTTGAGCTCAGATGGCTGGTGCGTAGCGGAGTGGGCTTACTCACTGCGGCGTCACCGCTACCCACCAACACACAGACACACACACGCACGAACGCGCCCAAAACCGTTGCTGAAACTCAAGAGATTCATTCTCACCCTCGGTCCATCTTCTCCGGTTGGGCCCAGAGGTCCTTGTGGTCCATTGTCACCCTGGAGTGAACGGTCAACCAATTAAAGAAAGGCAGTAAGAGGCCAACGAACACACGCACGCACACACGCACGTACATATACACGCGCACACACACACACATACACACACGCGCACACACATACACACATGCGCACATACGCACGCACATATACACACGCGCACACGCACGGACAAACACACACGCGCACACACGCACACACATACACGCACACAAACATGCACATGCGCACACACGCACACACACGCGCACATGTGCACATACAAAGATACAAGCACAATGATGCGCAGTCACAAAGTAAATGCAAATATATACACGTGCAGATAAACACACGCATATGTATCCATGCACAGATGAATGCATGCACCGATATACACAAATATATGCACAAACGTCGACAAACATACATACATACTCTTTACAAATGCAAACATATGCTCACAAACATCCAGAGATGTATGTATGCAAAAGGATACATATAAATACATGAATACCCACTCAGATACAAACACACGTATGTACACATGCATGCATACACGCAGATACATACAAGAAGACAAAGATCCCCCGTAAAGCCTGAACAGACTTTTGGGGCAAGTGCTGTTAGCAAGCACCTACGAAGGCCGGCACGGCACACGAGGGGATGGGTGGCCAACACCATGCCCGGCCAATGTTCCTTCCCGAGTGGCGATGATTGCAAACTGCAAAAGGTACTAATTTAAGGCTGAGTCGACCTACGGGAGGCCAAGTCCAATACAGATGATTGTCACTGGTGCTGGCCGTTAGTGGAAATCAAACTCGTGTCCCATAACGAGTTGACAGATGCAACAAAGATCAGAATACGGTTTAAATCAATGCAGCAACTAATCATGTTTTTTTAACAATATTATATTGGTGTTAACCAAATATCATTCAATTATAAAATACTGCACACATCTGGATAAGTGGTGGTTGTGAGAGGCCAACATCGGTCGTCCTGTGCACACACGACTACCCCCGTCACAGGAATGTGCCATTTCCACCAATATCTCAGGGATGGACCACAGGGATGGGCGCTGCCCCGCCGATGCACGTTTGCGTAAACACGCTTCGATCTGACCTTTCCTACGCAAGGCCGATGGCATTCAAGAGCCGCGCAATGCCTACAGGAATAAAGAGTAAGGCTTCAACGTTTTTTACTTCCCATTTCATGTCAATTCACTTCAATGTCGTTTAACTTGATGGCGTCCAGGGGCTGCAGCCACCGTGGGCGTCCTTGAGCCAGTGGCCAGTGTCCGGGTAGATTCGGTACAAGCAGAGCGCGGTCGTGCTGACGCGGCGGGCGGCTCTCGTCGTCAACAAGGGCAGCACCAACTCCTCGCGGACGGCCCAATGGTCCGTCCGCCTTGAGGTTTGGTCTTCGACGCTGCGGCTGGGCCCTGCTCAACGGGTTTCCCAACTGGCTAAGGCCTCCTTGTGGGTGCGGCAACGCAGGTGGGGCTTACGCGACGACCTGCCTTAAAACGACACTAGCTAAACGATTTAAACTATTTAAAAATCCTTTATATTAAGTTCACCTGCTTGCTTGCTTACGACCGTGCAAATCTTTCGGTCGTTTTTTAACCCACTTCCCGTGATCCAATCGAGCTGACATTTTCCACATAGACTCGTTGTGCGTGACAATTAATGTTCGTGAAATTTTTTTTCCAAAATTTTACACTTTTCAGGACAAAAATATGATATTTAATTACCAATCGCTTAATGCTGACATGCAATCATCTGACCCATAGGTGGCAGCCATCTCAAGCCAGAGGACGAGAGGACTCTAGCCGCCACGCATATCAAGGATTTATAGTAAAAAACTTTGTTTTTACGGGTTAATGTATTATTTGACCAGGTAAGGCCCACTGAGCTGCATAACCCTTTTTTTCATGAGCGACGAATGATAGCTCAATGAGGTGGATTTTTATGGCAGCCAAAATGTGGATTCTAAATGTGGAGGGAAAGACTGGAGGACCCGGAGAAAAATCCACACGACCAAGGGGAGAGACATGGCAAACACCAAATATACTGCAGGTGTCAGGGTCGGGATTGAACCCATGCACCCCTGTATACCAGGCGAGGTCATTAACATCTTGCCACCCTGGCACCCATACAGTGTTCTGCAAATGACAAAGCTGCTGCAGCTGCTGCTGGTCGCAAATGTTCACGCTAAATAAATTATATAACTCGTTTGAGACGTGATGAAGTGGGGGCTGATCTTGGCAGATCCTGTCTGTAATCTAATCAATAGCCACTGGGAACCATTCAGCACTAAGTGAAGACAACGCGTATGTGCCTCTCGTGGAGATCCATAAACATTGTCTCGCCTGCAAGGGGCGATTATAACAACCTACGAATTATTACTCATTAATTTGCCCTGTCGCCAAACAAGCATGGGGTGGTGCGCATCCGACTCTGGTGGCCCTGAACCCGTGGTGGAAATTCCATATTACCAAAACAAAGAGAGGTGCATTCCTGTGACAACCACTGTCGACTTCCTACAAAGCGGCACTTCTATGATTATGTTTATAAAGCTCAGATGGATGATGATGACGATCGGCTGAGTCATGCCCCAGCCAGGAATCGAATTCACGACCCCTTACCAATTGTGAGTTGGGTGTTCTCAGCACATTGCGACAAAGACAAAGATCACCCTGATAGCCTTCATAGACGTTTGATGCAAGTGGTGTCAATGAACGCCTATGAAGGCCGGCATGGTAGATGAGGAGCAGGTGTTTACACACCGCACCCAGGTACTCATTTGAGGCTGAGTCGACCTAGCAGATGCCCAGGACCAGTTCAGATAATCGTCACTGGTGTTGGCCGTGAGCAGGAATCTAACTCGGTTGGTGGTGCAACATCCTCCCACAGATAGACACACGCGCGCACAAACAATAACACGCACAAACAATAACACGCACACACGCGCACACACGCGTATACAATACACGTGCGCCTACAAGTGACAAACGCGGTCAACTATCGGATGAAGTTGACAGAACCCGCACAAAAACTAATTTTAAAAACACACAAACCGCACTTATCTTGTACAGGGCACGTGACCTAAGCCGCGTGTCCCAAGGCTGCGCGAAGCGAATTAGCAGCGACGATAACGAGCAAGCGGGAGAGTTAGTCGTAGGCAAGAGCACCGATGAGCACGTGGCACTGTGACGTCACCCGTCGCTCCTCCTGCGTCACAAACACGTCATCGTGTTGTGCGTACAGGGGGGGTTGCCACCTGTCCCGGGTTTGACCCGATTAGAGTCCAGGGATTGGCGCCTGTTGCATTGGGTGGCAGGAATTGATTTGCACCGGGGGATTTGGTATCTGTTGAACTCTATGATTGTAAACTGCGCGGTTTTGACGATAGACGTCGTGCTGACTGAGGAACAGGTTTGGGTTTAGTCTACGGCGGAAGTGATGGCACGCCGAAGTGTGTCATTACCATGTTGCATGTATCCATGACAACCGGTATCCCAGCTCAATCGCTCGTTCAAATACAATTTTACTGCACAGCGTATACATTCCCTACGTACAATGCATTCGTGCCGAGGCCAAACAGGTCATGATTCACTTGGCCGTTCTGTCTGTAATGGCGATTTGCGTTGAGCTTGTGGTTGCAGCGCAGTTAAGCGATTTCTGCACTTAAGCCACGGGCATTTACCACTTCCAAGTAATGGTATGAATGTGGGCTAAAAGGAGGGCACGGGACAATGTACAGCGATTGCTATTTTGAACGCACGCGCACGCACGTCCCGGATTCGTGCGTCAACGACTGTCTCACACTGAGTGGTGTGATGCGACAGAAGAAGAAGAAGACGAATAAAAATCTTAATTTGAAAACCACAGCCACTCGACGAAAGAGTTTTCCACCTTTCCCACTATAGACCAAGACCAGACATGTCGTATATATCTAATATATATATCCCAGGCAGTCGAGGTCTGTCATCACCTTCAACACAATACCGGCACAAGATGTCGGTACAAATCAATTTGTGGCACCCAACACAAAAATGTCAATTTCCGAGCTTTGACCGGCAACACCCCGGGTTGAACCGGGACAGGTGGCAACCGTTCACAATTTGGGTGGCGTGCCGGAGCGGCCTCTAGCGGAGTCTCAGCCACACTCGTTAGCTCATGGCACGGTGCTCGCTGGCATTCGCTCCTTTGTTCGCCTACGGAGCTCGGAGACGGGATTTGAGAGCAGCTAAGGGGGTCGCGATGGCCCTGGGCCTCTCCTATCCGGCGGCCAGAGTGAAGGATTTTAGAAATCAATCACTGGTAGTTTGGCTTCTGTATCTCCACGGTCGAATACCCCTTCATTATCCAATATTTATCTTTGGTGTAGGGCCACGTGGTGGTAGTTGTATGCCAGAATGTTTCAAATAAACCCGCTAGCACCTGACTAGATTGTCACGTTTGTGAATATGTTGTTACCTCTACGTGCCAACGTGTTGATTATAATTCTGACCAACGAAGAATGTCCTCAATGGTGGCTTAAGCATTTAAAGTCAGCAATGTAAAAATAAAACTACTTACGTGACATAACCCGTGAACTAGTATGGACCCCTATAATGGCTACGAAAGCCTACGTTTAAAATCCTTACATTTTAAATCCCTACGTTTGAATTGCCTATGTTGTAAATCCCTATGGTTGAATTCCCTGCGTTTTAAATCCCTGTTTGAAATCCCTACGTTTCAAATCCCTAAGTTTTAAATCCCTACGTTTTAAATCCCTATATTTTTAATCCCTACATTTTAAATCACTACGTTTGAAATCCCTACGTTTTAAATCCCTACGTTTCAAATCCCTATGTTTCAAATCCCTACGTTTTAAATCCTATGTTTTAAATCCCTACGTTTAAATCCCTGTATATACGTTCCAGTGGCACTCCCTCAAGCGGAGGCTCTTCCACCAGCAGTGGCATGCACTTAACATTTGCAGGGACTGCCCCTTTAAATTTTACTCGATAAAGCAGCAACCATCTGTTGGTGTTTGGGATTGTGTCCTTCTTTAAGTGACCTTTCACGCACAATATTGTTGACAGAAGCGCGGATAAGCATTGTCACGCAATTTCATTTTAAAGCGCCCGAGTTTATGAAAATATATTCGTGAAAATTATTCACGAACGCCAATTACAGTATTACGGTTTAACACGCTGATGGGGTTCAACAATGATGACGTCATCCTGCACTATTTGAGGCTGGAAGCAGATGGATGGTTTCACTATTCTGGCAAATCGCCCAAAGATGCTGGATGTAATTACCAGCGAAACGTCATGCTCACATTCTAAATGTTGTGGATTCACTCTTCAAACACACCGGTGGGCTGAAGAAGTGACCAATTGGCGTTTTGTTAACGTGACACATTTTTTACTGATTGGCCGTGTCAGGTGGTGGAAGGTTGCGACACATTTATAATAACGCAATCAAACCCAAAACATTTTTTTATAACGGCCAATTATTACATCCAAAAAAGTCTCAGGAGCGTCGTGCATTGGGATGCGTCCGTGTGTCAAGCGAGCGGTTGGAACGTGTCACATTAATAACGAGGCCTCGCATTCGTTTAGCAATTAAACACTTGAGCGTGTGAAAGCCCTCGACAAACACGCCTGGGAATTGTCAGACACATCGGGGGGCACATCTACCAACACATACATTGCAGCTACGAATGATCTCCTCAGGCATATTTAGGCCACCAGCTCAACTGAACTGAACGTGAGCGGCCGCGTTGTTGTTTAGAACCAGCGACTCAAATTTGTCGTTTAGAACCAACGTCTCAAAGTAAGCGTGGTGAAAATGAGGCCGTTCCGCTGTAAGTGTTGCATTCTTATTTCACTGCTGCCTGTTTGGGATGGCTGCACGTTCTGAACCCTTTGGGTTTGGTGGTTTAAGTGACAAACGTGGCGACACATTCAGTTACTTCTGGCTGGTCGACTTGACAGGGCAGGGAGAGAGCTCTTTGCACATGCAATGCTGTCTGCCTTTGTGTGCGTTGATACATCTATTTGTTTCCAGCCTGCATTACTTTGCTCTTCTTCAAATGGCCGATGTTGATTGGCAATTAAAATAACAAGAAGAGGCATTTTTTTCGAATTCGGTAAGACGAAAAAAATCGATATTTGAAGAGTCGAAATGCACTGTGCACTGTGTGGTGAACACGAGAAGGTGGTCCTTGATAAGCAGCCCTTAAAGAGCCGCATGCGGCTCCAGAACTGCAGGTTGCCGACCCTTGATGTAGATCAACAACTCTAACACTGGATTGCTTGAGGCCAGATAATTGCATCGGGAGTAGCGGAGTGGTGCATCATCATCATCATCATCGCCGCCACCACGGCGGCGGCGATGATGATGATGATGATGCCGCCCTCCTTCGTAGTCGTGAATCGGGCGTCGAGTCATCGTTGGCCGTTCCACCTCTTTTGCCTCGATTGGGTTTTCTCGTCAGTCACCGATGTGGACTACAACATGCGGACAGGATGGGGTTAAACACGGCGAGAGAGAGAGAGACACACACACACACAAACAGGCAGCAGCAGCAGCCGCCGCGACGTACACACACAGTGTACATTGTGACGTACACACACGGTGTACACACAGAGTGTACGTCGTGACGTATGCACACGGTGTACGTCGTGACGACCGACTCACCCTGTTTCCTTTCTCGCCAGGCAGTCCGGGCAGGCCGTCGAAGCCTCGCTCGCCCTGCGAGTGAAAAAAAAACAAGCGCACCGGTGCACATGTATGAAGTCCGTATTTTTGGACGTTTCGCGAACGATTTGAATGCAACTGCTGAAATGCGCGCGATGTATGAATTTTGCCGTTTATGTAAAAGGGATTGTTGGTGTTGTTGTTGCAAAGTGTGAATTGTTGCGCACCCCAGTGTTACCGCGGACGGGACCGTCTCATATGTTGTGCATACAAACGGTGTGTATTTGGTGTATTGGTGTAAATTCACAACGTGGTGGGGCTGTCAGTGTGACGTGGTGGGGCTGTCAATGTCACGTGGTGGGGCTGTCATTGTGACGTGGTGAGGTTGTCAGTGTGACGTGGTGGGGCTGTCAGTGTGACGTGGTGGAGCTGTCAGTGTCACGTGGTGGGGCTGTCATTGTGACGTGGTGAGGTTGTCAGTGTGACATAGTGGGGCTGTCAGTGTCACGTGGTGAGGCTGTCAGTATCACGTGGTGAGGCTGTCAGTGTCACGTGGTGGGGTTGTGAGTGTCACGTGGTGGGGCTGTTGTCAGTGTCACGTGGTGGGGCTGTTGTCAGTGTCACGTGGTGGGGCTGTCAGTGTCACGTGGTGGGGCTGTCAGTGTCACGTGGTGGGGCTCTTCTGGGGAGCGCTGCGACTGTTAGTGCCACTGGGCGTGTGTGAGGGCGCCTGCCGGCAGGCTCCTCGCGACGTTGCTGCACCTTAATGCCAGGTTCACCTGGGAAACCCCTGCCTCCGTCTGAGCCCGGGCGGCCCTGCAACAGCAACAACAACAACAACGACACTGAACGTCGTCATCGTCGACGTCGTCACAGTACTGACAACATCGTCATCGTCATAGCGGTTACATCGTTATTATCATCACAGTAGAATCACCATCATCTTTGTCGTCGTTGTGACATCATCACCATCGCTGTTGAAGCATCACGAGCTGCACCAAGAGCAGCAGCAGCATCGATACAATCATCATCAACAGCAGCACGAACAATAGCATCAGCAAGCATTACCAACATTGCTATCATTAGCATCAGCAGCAGTATAATCAGCATCGACAAGACTGGTAGCAGCTTTGTTCCCGTGAGAGAAAAGAACGGACCCTCTTTAACATCATTCTGATTTCATTTCCCTTCACAAGACATTTTAGGTTGTTGATACATTAGAGATCTCTGTCAATCCACTGCTGGAAGTCTGAACAAAGTGAAATTCATTGTTGTGACGGTTAATAAACAATAACCAGGACATACCGAGGGAATTGTTTTGCTTGGGTTGGAGCGGTGGTTAAAAGTGCTAAGGACAAAATTGTCCTGTAAACTTTGAGATATGAGTCTGATTCCTGGCCACTGCTACCATCAGTGGCGTGTGATACCTGAACCGGTCCTGGCCCCTGATGTACCAACTCGCACTGACCAGCCGTGATGACCAACATGGCGTGGGAAGGCCCTCATCCAGCAGTGGACTGTCAAAGGGCTGTACATTGAAGACAATTGTAAACTCTACCTAAAAACTTCACTCCCAGGAGCTCAACTGAGTGTTTTTTTACATCACGTGGTGCTGCTACGGAAGAGCTGTGATCAGGGCGTAAGGATTACTCTGGGCTATTTAATTTGCAGGACATAATTAGTGTCGTAAAACAAAGCTCACTTTCTCTGGAGAAAGACGTAAAAAAAAAACATGCTAACCCCACGTGGATTTTCATTTTTTATGTTGTAAGAGGAAATGCAGTGAATATTTTATTGCACTCATCTGAAGAGCTACAGTGTTGACATTTTAAACTATAATTTAGTATTCAAAGTGACGTTCTGCTCATCTGGGCAAGTTAGACGATGCTTGTGATCCGTTTTCAGCCCTGAGCCAGTGGTGGGAATGCCACACTCTTTAACAGCCTCAAGCGACCCAACTGAATTCTAGAATCGTGTTACAACCCCGTGTACTAATACACACACCGTGACCTCGCTTTGTTTTTATAATTTGCATTATTATTGTTATTCTAAACTGTTTAGTTTAAACTGCATATATACAGCAGGCGTCATGGTCGGGATCGAACCCACGATATTCTGTATTCAGTAAAACCTCTGGTCACGACCATAATTCGTTCCATAACTTTAGTCGCAACCCGATTTGGTCGTGACTCGAACCTAATTTCCCCATTGGATTGTATGTAAATACGATTAATCCGTTCCAGACTCCTACGAACTGTATATAAATATTGTTTTTAAAAAAAAATTTAAGCACAAAAATAGTTAATTATGCCATAGGATTCACAGTGTAATGGTAAACTAAATGTGCAAACATTGAATAACACTGAGAAAACCTTCTGGCGTGAAGGAAGTGAGGAGGAAGATGATTGGGGAGGAGGTTACTGTTTTGAGGGAGAGTCCACCTCCACGATGGAAGGACGTTCTCCTTCAGGTGTTTTCTCTCTTGCGATTTCTTCGTCTTCTAATGTTTCGTCTTCAGGAATTTCGGGGTCAGGGGTTTCTTGTTTTTTTATCCGTTTATCAGGTGGACCAAGAGTCTCCAAAAAACAATCTAATGTGACTTACAAAACAAAAATGGCGCGGAAGGGGAAATCGGCCGCGGCCATGTTTGATCGCCACCCGGGTCTGTGTTCGTGACCAGATTCAACAAATTTGTGAATTTTTTGGTCAGAACCCAATTTGGTCGTGGTCAGAAGCGTTCATGACCAGAGGTTCTACTGTACCAGGCGAGGTAGTTAACATCTCGCCACAGCGGTGGCCCAAGCCTCACTGAGTCTCAAGACTCTTTTGCGGGAGGCTCCTGACAGGTTGCTCACAGCAGGGGCCCGATGCTGCTGCTGATGCTGCTGTGTGTAGTTCCAATTGTGTAATTTGCAGGTGCAGTTGTTCAGCAATGGGGTGTCTGACCAACACAGGTTGAACTGAATCGTTCACTTGGCAATGGTTAGGAAACCGGACGACCCCTGATGAGAACCACCAGATAGATTGCTCCAATTTCATTCCTCCTACGGGCAACACACGGCGGTGCTTGTGGATTACCACCCGTGCAGAACAGGGGAGGGGGGGAGCACACACACACTCCACATAGAAGGGCACCCGAGACTCAAATCAAACCCAGGCCCTACTGCTCGCTGTGAGGCAGGAGAGCAACCACTGAGCCACTCTGTTTGCCGACCACTTTGCGTGATGAGCCGGGGGGGGGGGGGGGGGGG
>CM025656.2:1252994-1290174 GCA_014621495.2 Entosphenus tridentatus
GTTGTTGTTGTTGTTATTCGGCTTGTTTACCCAGGAATAAAAAACTTTACTGGGTCTCGAGACTTTTTTCCCAGGAGGGACCTGCCAAGCCTTTGCAGCAATGGTACCCGCCGACTGCTGAGTGTGCATCATCCCATTCAAATTCGTTGAATATGAACTGAGACGCTGGCGCACAATGGCCTACTCTCTTTGAACGACGTCACGTGACCTTTAGCACCAACAGGCGATGCAGTCGGCGGGCATTATATCGTAAATAGACCCGCAGTATTAACCAGCGTGGCCTGCCGGATTAGAATGCGATACAGGTGGGCCATGTCACTGCTGAACTGGCCAAGGCCTCCAGGTGAGGCTTACACGACAACCTGAACTGTAGCTGTGGTGCGCTGTGTCCAGGTAAGGCCCAATGTGCTATATTAGATCATTTTCAGAAGCAACCGGGCTATTACAAATGATAGCTCATCGAAATGGCTTATCGTGTGTAAATGTATATCGACCAAATTCTCTAAACGCGTGATGTTGATTCCAAATGTGGAGGGAAAAACCGGAGGACCCGGAGAAAAATCCAGATGATCACGGGGAGAGAGAGACACTGCAAACTCCAAATATGCATCAGGTGTCAGGGTTGGGATCGAACCCACGACCTCTTGTATACCAGGTGAAGTAGTTGACATCTCACCATCGTGACAAGGAGAGATGCAGAGGGTGCACCATGCAACCATGGAAGATGGCAACTGCTTCGTTCACAACAGATTCACGAGGATGTACATCTCTGTTGGTAGCCATTAACCAGAGGTGGGCATTCTACATTCCTCTAAAAGTGGACAGTTTATCCACTGTTGATTTCCAACAAAGTGCTCATTCCATCGACCCTGGAAGGATGATGATGATGATGATCATGACAATCATGATGATCATGAAGATGATTGCCAATGGTACCTGGCTGATATTAGTGGACTAAACCACCCAACGGTAAACCGGTAAATTTTCTGCATTAAATATTCCAAATATTCACTTGAATATGTGTGCTGTATTGTATACAAGGTGGGCGCTCAATGGACAAGGAAAACGTCTGATTTGCAAGAGTAACGACCTACTGCAGGTATCAAGTCAATTATATATGGCCTTTCATTTGACAAGCTGATCAACATGTACATCCTCATCTTTATAGGAACGACGAACATCACATGAGGTCGGGTCACTTAACCAGCCACGGAGGACTACGTTGGGCGAGCCCAATCACACGGTCCTTTGGACCCAAGGTGCACTTCATAATAATCTCATTAGAGCTTTTTCTTGCAAGGCATCCCCACCAATCTAAATGAACTACATTGAACTGAATCGACATCCGCATCCAATGTTGTCAGGGACTCCCGCAGGCAGCCAGTCACTGCGAAAATTCATTGGCTGGGCCATTGTGACGTTCAGGTACGAACGTCGGACTTTTCAATATAGCCAGCAGCAGACGATTAGCACGGTTGGCGAGGTACGGTGTGAAAGAAGTTCAACGTATATCACCTGGTCGTCACTGACAAGCACGCAATGCGTATGAATGGGAGTCGTGCCTTCCTGCTGTTTGTGAGCATCCCACCTTTGCATGTAGTCAATTATGATAGTGGTCGCCAAGTTTGCTTACATGATGATGAGGTGATAAGGTGAGTGGGAGAGAGTAATGGAAGGATGATGATGATGATTACGATGAGGATTACGATGAGGATGACTATGAACATCGGTTGAATCAACACACCGGCCATGATTTGAACTCGCAGCCTTCGGATTGCGAGCAGAAACAATATTTTCCCCTGTATTTCAAAAAAATGTACAGCTCTTGTCAATCCTACTCCTGGATGAAAGGCTTCACCAGACTGTGCCGGTTATGGGGGTTGTTTGACCATACTTCACCACGCTGGTCAGTGTGGGTTGTCAATGGGGGGGGTGGGGGGCAGGGCGGGGGGGGGGGCAGGATTTTAGCCCTGGCCTGGGTTGAGGCTGCCGCAGTGCGCTAACTGCTGCGCCACCACTCCACACTTACACCTAAGTCTGATGTAAATCTGAGCAGGGGCATTTAAAATATTCCGTTGCTGTAAGCGTACATTATTTAATTTTAAAATTACAATCTCTTAACATTTCTGTGGTACATTAACTAGATTGTTACATTATAAAAAAATATATACGCGCGTTAATATATCACCACTATGAATAATAAGTTAATAACATGCACCTATCAGCCCTTATATAAATTACAATATTCCTTCAAGTGCTCTTAACACGAAATGCATTACTTAAAAAATGCGAGGTCCCATTATGTGTAAATTAAAATGTGCAGGGATTCATTAGATTTACCAACAAAGTTCACCATTATCGCTATATTCATCGCATGAATTACACAAATTAGCTTGCAGCTGCACATTAAAAGGCACATTGTATATTTAATTGACTTTACCTTAATGAGCATTCACTATACACAATTCCACTTCTCTAATAACAACTCCCCCCCGCTGCCCAGCACTGTTGATGAGTGAGCACCTCCTAAGGTCTAGGGCCACGTGGTTCGACCAGGTCCTCCGACGTAGTCGACCACGCAGCCCCAGTGGCAGAGCGAGCGGCTCACAACCCGAAGGTTGCAGATTCACATCCTGCCTGGTTCTGGGGGTTGACTCGGCTCGTTATCTCTCCGGAGGCAATTGACTTTGTGGTGAAGTCATCAGAGGTTGTCACTTGGACAAACTTGCCCCTGCACCCATCCCCATAGCAATGTGGAATTTGTGCTGTAAAATAAAATCAGCTGTGCACCCCCTCACTTGACATTTTAGCAAGAATAAACTTGGACTTTTTGGCTCCAGTGTAATGAGATGATGGTTTCAACCCATTCATCAACGACTGCATTGAAAACAACATTTTTGGATTTGGGTTTTCTGGTCAGGAGAGGAAATCGGCTTGGGCTGTTCACTCATTAGGATCTACGAAAGAACTACAGATCGCTTGTAGGAATGATGGCCAAAGGACAAGCCTGAGCGTTGACTTGCAGCCAAAGGAGGGAGCGTGCCTGTCAGAACAGCCACCGTGGAGATGGAAAGATGTGGTTCAGCCTGTGTGCAGGGGAGTGAGATGGACTGTGGCATCGCAGGACAGTGAGAAATGACAACGTCATGAGGAGTCTCCATCCAGCAGTGGAGAGGCAGTGGCTGACGAAGTTTGTTTTATTTTGGCAACGCTTTCTACAAGGCGAGTAAAAAAGTTACATCACTTTTAGTGGATGAAGGGGCCATTGGGACAACCTTCAGAAGTGGTTCTGCAATGTCGTAACTTCCATGGCCAGAGGTGCAATTAGTTATTTAACTGTGTCATGGCAAGACAATTAAAATTAAAAAATATATATCTATTTTTGGGCAAAATTCAGGGGAAAACCCCCACATTTACATTTGTTGAGATGTTCTAAGATAAAAATTCATCATCAACATCAGCGCCTCCATGAACCGCAATGGCTAAAGGAGATGATGCTTCTTTGGATGTCAACTCTCTCCACCCTTGCCTGTCCTTCGCAGTGTGTGTCAGGTGTTGTGCTGGCTCATCGGTTCCTATTGCACATGAATAATTAACAGCCCTTTACCAACCCAGTGCTGGATGAAGAGGGTCAGTTTGTTTGACTAGCCAGGTCAGTTCGGGTCGGTGAAGGCAGGGTCCAGAATCGGTTCATAATATTCATCGCCCCTGATGTTAGCCATGGAATCGAATTCGGGTCACCGGGTTCATAGGCGCATAGCATGACCCACTGCAACTGCCCCGCTAATGCAACAATAATGGAGCGAACATGTTTCTTGAATGCACCGTTAAGTATAAGTGTAAATTGTACTGACGTGGGCTGCAGAATTATTCAAAGGCTCTTTACTTATTGAAACAAACTCGGAAAGGTGCGGGGGGTCATGCACTGCTCTACACCGGCAGTTGATCCCGGTGACCTGGTTTGATTTCTGATCAAGATGTGCATTAGTGGCCAAGTGGATTTGGAAATTGTCATGGGAATCCCCGAGGTCGACTCAAGATTAAAATAGGCGCTGTGCAAAAAAATATCTGTGCTGGGGAAACAGGGTAGACCAGGCAAGAGTCTGATCAAACAACCCCAATGTGTCCTGTGCGGGCGTTAATAGGTGCTCGCGAACAAAACTTAGCCACCAAATAAAAAAAAAGGAATTTGTATCTCTTTTGTTTTATGTAAATCTAAATTATGATATATTTTTCATAAATTTAATGCCAGTATCTCCTTGCTTAGATGAGCATGGGGGTCTATGCTCATCTTGAATAGTATTCTCAAGCCAGCACTGTAAATTCCACGTTACAATGGCAGGTGCCAGTCTATTCAGTGGGGACAACGTAGTCCATATTTTATCCACGCCAGAGAGATGCTGATAATAATCAGAATATTTAGACAAAAGATAGGCAGGTTATGATGGCATTGTGGTCAGAACACACTCATGTAAGAAAGTTGAACTTCTTTCACGCCGTACGTAGCCAACCTTGCTAATCGGTGGACTACGGAGGGTGGGATGGCGATGTGCTTTGATGCAATAAAAACATTCCCGACAAAAACAACAGCTACCGTGATATCGATTTCCCGTAGCTTTGCAATTTGCATTTACCATGTTAAATTGTTGTAACGTTGTCATGCCTCGCTGCAGCTAGTTACGAATAAATATTACAAGTTCATCGACTGCAGTTGACTTCACGTAAGCGCTTGCCATGAGTCCTTCCTCATCATCGCATCTGTAACGCTTAAGAGCGCACAGTGCTGCCAGTCACGCCAAAATAACAAAAAATTACGTGACCTGCCAAAAAGATAGCGCCATCTCATTGTCACGCGGACAATTACTCCGAAAAGCTGTCTGCAAAGCGCCAATTCAAATGATTCCTAACTTCAATTCTAGAGGTTGTTTTTTATTTAAGAGGTATTTTGTCAGAAAGTAAAATACTCGGGAAGTATGACCTGAGCGACGAGAATTACAATCTCACACTATGTTTTGGCAAATACGGACGATACGGTTAATCACGGATCTTATTTCGCGCGATGTATTGTAGTATCGCCTTGTCATGGCGCGCCCTAACAGCAGGACACAAGACGTAGGTGAAGGGGCCATGAATTCGACATTTAATGAACGTACAGACTCACGCAAACATTCGTCCACAATATTTCCCACCACTCCGAGCCACTGTCAAAATTGCTACGCTGCTGTGTGGCTGTGGGTAGCAGTGGACAAATCAATGTCAATGGCTCGGCAGCGGACACGCTTGTGACCCAACACTTTTGAGCACAAGAGGTTGCTGGATCACACAGAGATTCGTGATACAAAAAGCGGCCGGACTGCAAGATAGCCAGGACATGGTGGTTTGGTCACGCATCAAAAACACTAATCTCGGCCAATTCATCGCAATGCAGGACTCCTCCTGTAAACTAGCATTGAGCGTCACGTACGCGTTCTCAAAGCACACGTAAATGGCATCGTTATTAATTGGCATGAGAAGATGTGCTTCCTGAGCGAAGGTTCGTAATTGCTCGTGCAAAATGAGCCGCAGATTTCGGTCGTGACTAATGAGGAAGGTCAAAACTAGCGTAAATAATAAACAGTGCAGAAAAAAACACGGCGGATGTGCCAAATGTTCTCATTAAAGGTGTTTTATTACCTATTAATTCTGCGCAGTTCCACGTGTCAATTGCTCGACTCAGAGAAACGATCGTTTTTAGTTACAAAGAAGGGGTCTCATTTGTATTTATTGAGTAAGGTACGACCACATTTGCGGCAGAAACCATCAGCTCGGGCTTGTAATTGCCTCGTGTTGTATGCAGAGATTAAGAGTGCAGATTCACGCACGACTGTTGAAGCTGCGAGAATGAGACAAGATGAGGCGATGAACCACCCTAGTTTGTTCACTCTGCGTGATTGTACGGGCACAGAAATAAACGACTGTGTGAAATTCCAGTTTCACGGCCTGGCTGGGTGAAACGGGGGGGGGCTCATGATGGCAGTGTCAGAGCAAATTCACCAGCACGGCTGACATTTTGGGTATTAATGAAAGTTTCAGCCACCGGGTGTTGAAGTAAAACGATAAACTATTCTTTATCTTCTGGATAAGGAGCACTGGGCTGTATATCTTTTTTTTAAGAAGCGACCTTGCCACAAATGATATCTCAATGAAGTGGCTCATCATGTGGAAATCTATAGCAGCCAAATACTCTCAACACATGTTTCAAAAAGTGGAGGGAAAAACCCACCCGACCGTGGGGGTAGAGACATACACACTTCAAATCAACGCGACCATAGGGAGAACACGCAAACTCCAAATATACAGCAGCAGGCATCAGGGTCAGGATCGAACCCACGACCTCCTGCATACCAGGCGAGGTAGTTAACATCTCCTAGTCACCGTGGTGATGATGAGAGAGACACGCAAACTCTAAATATACAGCAGGTGTCAGGGTCGGGATCGAACCCACGACCTCATGCATACCAGGTGAGGTAATTCACGTCTCACCACTGCGGCACAAAATGTTGAAAGTCGAAGCCTTGGTAACCATTGACCTATACAAAAAAACCCATAACTATTCAAATTTGAATTTGCACTGTGGATCAATTATGAATTTTAGTTCGGTGATATTCTAACGACGAGAATGAATATCGATTTGAAAAGTGCCGCCCCCATTGTACACTCACAAGTACCTCATTGTAGAAGTTCACGCAAAGAGATTCACGGAAGTCACGCCGCTCCACGAGACTGAACTTCGTTTGATTTGGTTATCCTCACTCATGCGGTTTATTGCTGCTGTGAGGACTAAAACAGTTCCGGCCTGATTGACATTTAACAAAAAAAGAACGCACTTTGCAAGGCATGTGAGAGAAAAGTTCACTACCTCGCGTGGCAAGGGTGGAATGGAGCACAGTGGATAACGCAGTGCAGTCCGAACCTATCCACCTGACTTTGATTCCTGGCTATCGGTCCATGGGCCAGAGCAGATATTTGTACCACCAGGGTGAGTCCCACTGGGAAGAAAGTGACCCCGGGGCAATAGTCTGTCAGTAGGAGCGATGATTGCGCGATGTGTGTGGAATCCCAAGTGAATCATTTATGGTATTATTATCGAGGGCGTTGCCTGGTAAACAGGAGGTCATGGGCTCGATCCCGACCCTGACACCTGTATATTTGGAGTTTTTCTGTGTGTCTCTCTCTCCGTGTTCGTGTGGATTTTTCTCTGGGTCCTAAGGTTTTTCCCTCAACATAAGCCATATCATTGGGCTTTCATTTGTTGCCAGGTTGCTTCTGAAAAAAAGCTATATAGCTCAGTGGGGCCTTACCTGCTAAAATAAAAAAAAGAAGTTTAAAAAAAATTGCCAAATGTCAACCGTGACGCCACAACGCACATTGAGTCTACTTTTTGCCAATGATCTTTAACGTCCACCGTGGAGCAGACGCCACGTAGTCGTATCATCATCATCATCATCACCATCGTCATTACACCTACACGGCTAGTGAGGGTAAATTACTCGATAACCCCCAACACAATTCACTGGGTTTTTTTTTTCAGCCACGTAAACGCTGAAGTGACGCCACCTCGGCTCGCACCAATGAGGAGGGACGGACATCTGCTCCGGGCATCATGGGCTGCTTGTGGCTGTCTCCCTTCAGTGTCGAGCGAACACGCTCCCCCCCACCACCCCGCTCCCCTGACATGGCGGCGAGGGCTCTGCTGACCGACGGAGTTCCGCGGGAGACGTTCTCTTCAGCCATAGCCCGATTCAGATAGTTGGAAATAATCCGCTATGATTTTGCTGCGCTAAGGCGGATTTCGGGTCGTTGGTGTGAAGCCCCTCCCCCCACACACACAACCCACTGACCCCCCCCCCACCACTTCCACATCCCCCACCACTACCCAAGCCAGCATGACCCCGTGTGGGGTGTGGCCTAAACAGGAGGTGGGGTCTAATGTGGAATGGGCGTGGCCTATACAGGTAAGAATTCCGTGTTTAGTCAAGAGAATGGAAGCGTGGCTACGTACAGTGGGAAAAGAAGTTCCACATGCATGCGTGGAATCGAACACGGGCAGCAGCAGCAGCAGCGAAGTTGGAGTGCCGTAGATGTGGCCCACAGACCAACTAGTTGTGGCATTATGATTCAGGAAACAACATACCCGATAAACTTTCTATAAAAAATGAGCTTCAAAATAATATGTGGATTTGTCCCTGGTACGAGCACACAGAATGATGAAATAAATCAGGCTAGAGTTATTTTGGGGGGGTAAAAAAAGCTTGATAAAAAAAATCAGCATGCCAATGTGTTAGTGCACACCACCAGCTGTGGCATACAATTCACGAATACGGGAAACTGTCAAAGAAATGGAACAGAGGCTGAAGAGTGAAAGGAAGCACGGGAGAGATGCACACTGGGAGTCACGCTGAGAGACAGAAAGAGGAGCACGTGGATCAGAGAACAAACGCAAATCAGAGGCACCAACAAAATATGGTTACACATGAACCAGTGGCGTATGGAAGTTAGTTGGCTTGATGAAGGTGCAACACATGAAGGGACGATACACTTCTTCTTTCATGTCGCTTATGTAGTAGATGCAAAGCAACGGATACAATTTCAAATTTAGTTCGGTCAAGCCAGATCACCGCATCAGGAGCAGTGGAGTGCATCACCGCTGTGATGTCTCCTGCGTATGTGGATCGGACATTGCGTCGTGATCACGTGGTGTACGGTCCGTTCTGGATGACCGCAGTCGCACACACCACTACTACTGGAGAGTTTTAAATTTTCCATTTGTGCACCATCAGGTATCCGCATCTGCTGCTGCCATGGTCTGTGCAGCGGATGCGGTTTAGGGTGGGACCATGAGCGGCTTCGTGGCTGCTCAAACCCCAGGGACCTTCTGCGTTGGCTCTTTCAGGATGTGTTTGTTCGTGAGTTCTCTTTGAACTCCATTCAGGACCGGCTGAGGGACAAGGCAGGGCTGAGGGACAATGCTGAACAAGATTCCGATTCTGATTCAGGCTGTGCGAATGGCAGACATAGGAGAGAACACGCCGGATCACGTGCGGGAGCGTGACGTGCCATCGGAGGACCCCGAGGGATTGCAACGGTGTACACGGAGGGAGGCCTTTATCCAGCACTGGACAGCAATGGCTGGTGATTGCGATGATGGTTGTTATTATTATTATCACTGCCATCTATTAACTTAGTGGGCTATGCAAATTCACTTTCTAACGCAAGTTGCAGAGTCTTCCGCAAAGTGGTACGGGTCGTGTGTCTGCCCCGAAAAGGATGATTGGGTCGGGTCGACCCTTGACCCGGAGTTGAATTTGTGAGTCAAACATTGACACAGAAGCATGGATTGTTTTGATACAAAATACATTTCATGATTTTATGACGCATTTTGCATTCCAGTCACAATTCCAAAACGTATTGGAAGGTAATAGATGACAAGTGGATAAATTAACAGACTTGTACACGAAAAATAGAGTTTTGTAACTGGGTCAACCAATGGCTCATAAATGTAAGAGCCAATGATTGGCCGAAAGAATAAATAAACGAAAAGGGGAATGAGTGAACACAGCGACTCACCTGTGAGCCTAAATCACCAGACTCTCCCTTCCGCCCTGGAATTCCTGGCGAGCCCTGAAAAGACAAATGAAATGACATCTCAGTGGCAATCAATGCTGGACACATTCAATGTGATAATATACAGTAGAACTTCGGAGATCGAACGCACCAGAACTCGAACAAATCGGTGTTCGAACGATATTTCCGATCATTTTTTGCCCCGGAAACCGAACGAAATTCGAAGGTTGAACGGACAACCGCAACTTGAAAGAAGCCGTACGGCTGAGACGCGTATGGGCAGCGCGCATGACGCTTGCCCAGACAAAGGGGACACCCCTTCCAAACAATAACACCACCACCTCCTCCTCATCATCACCTTCCACTCAAGGAATCAACTCTCCTTACTACAGGTAAAGTGAGGTTCAATGTCCATTTATTTCATTTATTCCATATATTTATTGTTTCTTGTTTTTTTGTATGATTTTATGCATGTAATTACTGTAAACTTCGTGTAAAAATGCTTTATCATGAGAGCTTTCTTGTGTCTGGAACCAATTAATGTAATTTACATTGATTCTTATGGGGAAAATGTATTCGGTGTTCGAACAAATCGGAGATCGAATGGCCTTCTGGAAGGAATTAAGTTCGATCTCCGGGGTACCACTGTACATCGGTACAGCTGGAATATCCGATTATTTAAGCCATCGATTAATCAACCGATCATCGGTTGCACTACTCGACCAATAGGACATCGTGAAAATAGTTGGGGGGGAAAAAAATATTTCACCTCTGTTCCCCACGGTTACCGCTGAACGGTAGGTGATGGGCGGGGCTTGGTGACATCATCAGCATTAACAGCTGCGTCACATTGGGCGGGGCTCGTAGGTGGTTTCCCACCTTCGTTAGGCAGTAGTCGATTAAATTCGTTTTTATCTATTGATAGACACAATCGAGCAATTGTATCGGAATTTGTTTATAGGAACTTTAAAAAAACTAGTGACACGAGGTTTACGATTTAAAGGCAAATCGCGTTTCTCTAAGCATGTATGGTTGCCACCTTTCGATTTTGCAAAATTGGGACAGAGATGCGTGTAAGTTTCCACCTCTGCGTCCCACTCCAGTGTCTGCCTCGGTAACGTGACCCTCGCCCAGCACAATCTAGGCCGCTTGATTGGTCACATTCTATTCTGAGCTCACCATTAATTCATCATCATCATCCTCCTCTGCTTCTGATGTCGATGTCGGGCAACGGCTACAATTTTACATTTGGGGTGCTTGAGCCGGGTTATTGTGCCCGGGGCGTAGCGAAGTGGTGAATCATGGCTCCGACGACGCCTCCTTCCTTCGTATTTCTGTCAAAATTCATCTGGCAGCATTACGTGAAACGCAGCCCTACTTGAACATGAATGCTGGTCTTGGCGATGCTGCGTTATGGTTGATTGTGGTCTGTTTTGTAAACGCTGGGTGTCAAGTGCTTTATCCTACCGTTGGCTAAGGCCCAACACGCTGGCAGAGCCATTGAGCCCTCACATCAGCAGAGGGCAGCATTGCACAGGCCAGGAGTGAAGTTCTGCACAAAGTATTCAGCAAAGTGTCGGTGGATATGCCTGGAAGTTTGTGTCACGTTTGCGGCCTCAAACGAGTACCTGGTGCGATGTGTAAACATCGCCACTCGGGAGACAAATGTGGACGGGCGTGGTGCTGGCCACCCACCCCCTCGTTTGCCGTGATGGCCTTCATTGGTGCTACTCGCTTGAATATCTTGTCCCAACAGTCTGTTGAGACTATACGGGGGATCTGTGTCTTTGTAATGTTTGCGCGTCTCAAGCCAAATCGTTGCTCAAATGATCAATTGGGAGGTGCTGATCTCCAGTAGCAACCTTCTGTCAGGAGTGGAAATACCACATTTCCATGGTAGGGGCCAGTCTTATCTTCCGGATGATCGCCAGTGATTTCCCACAGTGGATCGACCACCCAGTGTGTCGTCACGGGAAGGATAAAGATTATACGATGAATTCCCTGTATGTGATATGAACCCATGGCTTTTCAATTACGCGGGCAAGCGCTCGAGCCCGAGCTGGATTTAAACCTGTGACAAGTTAGCGAGTGATGGAAATCGTGGTCTAACTGGAGCCTGCCTTACGGTTGAGAGATAGTGGGGTAAGGACATTGGTTGATCGATCTCAGGACTTTAGGATGCGAATGTAAAATGTATAGGAATGGACTGAGTTAACCAACTGTACAGATGACTTCCCTTAGCACCAGATTCATGTAATTTACTTTTTATAGAATCCACAGCTGAGTGTATAAAACGTAGAAGCAACTCAACATGTTCAACAATAACACTGTGGATTTAAAATCAAGAAATATATATTTATTTTATTTTACGTGCTATGAAGAAGAGGCATTGCCAGAAACACTTCCTATTAAATATTTTGAGGTGGGAATTGTTCGTCAATAGTGCATGTTCACCACCGCAAAGTACCAAATAATGTGCGTGTGTGTGTATATACATTCGGCTGCCAATGTAAGAACATTAAGCAATGTGTTTTTTTCCACCGCAGATATGCGTAGCTATATTCTGTATTATTTTTTCATAGGAAATATGCGGCCGTCCGATTAAAACCGCACAACAATAGACTATATACTTATGATGTAAATGTGTAAGTGTGTGCGTGTAGATATATGTACACACACACAGCTGACAATGTTAAACATCAGCAGGATTTTTCCACGACATACACGCATAGTTGTGTTACTGACTTCTTGGAAAATCTAAACGTTTGGCTGCGTGAGAGTTGGACTGCAGACTACGCTGCAGTGTTGAACCTCGGAATCGTGTCTGTTTAACAAATACATTCCTCAAACTTCAGGCAGGAAGTTAGCACTCCGAGTAATATTGATAAACATGAAACCGCATTGGCAGTCACAAATCTGCCTGCTGCCTGATGATGCCGGTTGCAATTACTGGCGAATCGTCGTACTCCGATTGTAAATGTTGTGAATATTCTCTCCAAGACACTGGTGTGCCGTGATATTAACGAATTGGCATGTTCTGTTTACGTGACAAACCTTACTAATTGGCTATCTCGGGTGATGGCGGGTTTAACGACACATTTAAATATACGCGATCTAACCCAACAAAAACCTCTTATGGATATTGATCGCGAAAGCCTACGTGTTCAACTAGCATCGTGTAAACCGCGGTTACTTCACATACCAATATATATTACGCGCCAATAAATTATTGTGCCTTTACAGAACCAAGTGAGAGCCTGACTTGAGATGCCGTAAGTGCCGAGCTAAGTAACCGCGCTTCGCGGCACTGAGGCTACGCAGCTTGAATGAGTCAGAATCGTAGAGCGGCATTCGCGATGTGGACTATGAGACGGGGACACAACTGCCTGCTTCCAGCGAATCATTTCAAGGAGTCTTTCACGTCCACATTTGCAGCCAATGGCACGCTTTGGTAATTCCATTCAGGGATTCCATTCACGGATTTATCCAAAGACGGCTGACACATCACGCCAGATTTATCTTCAAATTAACCAAATATGTATTAGGATGTTAAATGTTGTTCTCCTCTAGGAACCAGAAGGTGATGATCATCTTTGTTATCAGCCCCGTCGGTGGTGGAAATTCCACATTGCTATGGCAGGAGCAAATCTAAATGTGCATGGGACAATCACCGTTAAATTCCTGTAGAGTGATATCAACTCCCGAATAAATGATAATGATGGTGACGATGGTGACGATGGTGATGATGGTGGTGATGATCACGATGATGGTGACGATGAGGGTAATGATGACGATGACAATGATGACAGTGCAGATGATGACGATGGTGATGATGGTGATGATGACGGTGATGACGATTGTGATGACGATGGTGATGACGACAATGATGACAATGACCTAGCGCATGGTGTCCTGTTCGCACGACTTCACGATTGTGAGTCGCGTGCTCCCACCACAGCGCCTCCCCCCCAGTCCCCCCGTCCAATTTTAACGCAAACGCTAATTCGAATGGATAATTTAACTTCTGTAAAAGCAGGCAATTCACCGCTTCAACCACTTCACGTTAAGTGTAAAACTACTTGCCACGACATTCATTCTAAGCGCAAACACAATCACGACGACGATGATTATTCTGAAGAAAAAAAACGTAAAACCGATTCGCAAATCAGACACAATGACGACAACGATAAAAATAAACCTCCCCCCCCCACCACCCGGTTATTAGACGCGAGGCGTTAAAGCGAAAACAGGAGACGGCGGAGTCTGCGGAGAGAATTTTTTTTCTCTTTTTCCCCCTCGACGGGTTACTTTGTACCAGAGGTCCAGGTCTTCCAGTCAAGCCTTGTGGTCCAGGCGGGCCTCTCATCGCGAGCTGTGCACAGGCACACACACACACACGAAGACACGCACACCACAAACACGACGAGGGCACGCGATCAAGACGCGCAGCGGCGAGGAGACGTCGGCGTGGACTCCTGACGCTAGATCCGTCGGAGGTGCCCAACGACGTCGCGGTGACGACGGCGACGACGACACGGAGAGAGTCGTGGTTGCATTTAGCCGTGGCGTGCGAGGGGAATTGACGATCGTTGTCGGCGTACGAATGAAAGTGCGCGATCGTTGACGGTTGGATGCACCGCGATTTGAGTGAAATATGACGGTGCGAGGAGGTTGTGATGTTTTTTTGTCGTTGCGCTGTTTAAATGCGAATATATTCACGGGGTAGAACGTGTTTGTGTGCTGTGCGTGTTTGCAATTCACAATGGATGCACCGAACTTAACCAATAATTGAATGGCAACAAAATGCAAGGCAATTGTAAGTCGCGTTCGATAATTTTTGTAACACGGCAGTAGAGAATCAGGCAGTACAGCAAGTAGGCTGCTGGTTTAGCCCCATGAGTTTTCACAAGAAGGTTCACTCCAATCGTGTTCATACGCCCGGGTAATAAATACGGTACATTTTATTTTTTAAATTAGCCAAATAATTCCAAGCAAGACCCTCCTGAAAATGAGTCTTGAGCCTCAGTGATGCTTGCTTATTATAATAACTTGAAAAAAAGCCCGATGCAAGTGCATGTTATACAAGACCTCACTGTATTAGAGTCTTGAATTCCAAAAGTATTGTGTCATCGACATTTTGTACACACACACACATGCGTGTCAGTGTGTGTGTGTGTGTGCACATCTATTAAGCACACATACAATTGTACGGACTCTTTGTTTCATACACGCTTTGAGGCAGTTACAATAAACAGACTGTATTTGCTTCAACAAGCTTGGGGCAATGCTCATCCTCATCGCTGGTCGAGAGGGGGTGGTGTAAATTCCATATTCTTGTGGCAAGAGCCTAATCTATCCATGGTATCTAAATGCTATCGCATCTCCAGATGCTTCGCAGGGAGGGGGGTGATTAGCTCGATGCAAATGAAAACAAATGGGGCTTAAGTCTCTCCTCTGCACGAAGTTTTATGAGGAACGAGAATTCCAGACAGCGGGAACAGCAGCCGAGAAGGAGCGACCTCATCCCGTGGAACGAAGGTTGACGAGACGGGGGTGGCTTTGCGAGAAGGCGGAGGCCTCTGCTGATGGCGGAGAGACCACCGTCAGCTCCAACAACGGGACTAGCTTCATGATGACAGTGGTGATGTTGATAACAGCACGGTTGATGATGATAATGTTGAAACTGTGTTATTTCTCTACATGATCCCCTTGAAGCGCAGTGCGCTTGTTCCGTCATCATCATCATCATCATCGTAGCGGTTTTAATCCCCAACAAGAAGAAACCATGAAGAGCTCACATCGCAACATCGCTCCGTTGTCACCAGGAGACAATCACTATCTCTGCGGGTGATTCTTCTTCAGCTGTGGAGGCATCTGGAAGGCACTGGCAGGCTAGGTCTGGCGAGGGGGTGGGGTTTTCTGTTTCTCTGGATTTTCTCCAAGTTGTCTCAAGATTTGAGGTTTCAGTGCACATTAGAAATGCTGTCAAATGTTTTCGACCACCTGTGAAAAGTAATCATTAATCTACTACTTGGAAATGGGCTAAACTTATTCATAGGCAATGTACAGTAAACACCGTTTAAAGCCAGACCCGAGTTAGCCAGACATTGGTGTAAGCCACAAAGGTTATTCAAAGTAAATAAATTATTATTAAAGCAAAAAAAACCCTAACATCTGCAATCACTACCGCGACGTGGCCTAGCGTTCGAGCGAGCGGCTCGCAATCAGAAGGTAGCGAGTTCAAAGCCTGGTTGGGGAGGTTGATTCAGCCCATCATCCCCCTGGGGTAGATACAATTAGTATCTCTTTATGAGGAAGTCGACAATGGTTATCCTATGGATAGATACGGCCACCGTCAGAGAAATGTGGAATTTCCACAACCGGTTAAGGGTTGTGAATAAATGAGCATCAACGGCTCAGTGCTCGTTGGAGCGGCGAATCACTTTGACTTTGTAGAAGCGAAAGGGCATCTCCATCCGATTGCTCAGGCTTCGAGAGACTTTGCTGCGGTTTTCACCGAATCCTTTGCCGTCCCCGCCGTTTCTCCGGCGAATGTTTGACGCAGCAATGCGCAACCCTTCTCCAGACGCAGGCTCGGGACTGCTCGCACGGTCGCACAACAGCTCTGCACCCAACGGTGCATCGCACGGCCACGTGGTCGCCGCGCCTTCGTCGAATCCTCGATAGAATCTAATCGCCCGCCGCGGTTCGGCGCTGTGCGCGCGTTGGGGTCACCGCTGCGTTTGGAGTGTCGCTCCCAGGGCCTCATTAGACAAATCTTGGTTCCGCAACCGCTAAGAGGCAAAATACGCCCAATGACGCTCGATGTGATGACCGGCGAAATGCCACAGCACTCAATTTGTAAACGTGGATTTACTCTCCAACACACCGGTGTAGTAACTAATTGGCACGCTTTGTTTACGTGACAAACCTTACTGGTTGGCTGTGTCGGGTGGACGCGGGTTAACGACGCATCTATACTTAAGCGATCTAACACAAAAAAACGTAATTATGGTTAAAGGCCGCTTCGTGATATCGCGTGTGCACGAGCGGGGGTGCCTCCCTGCACGTGGCGCGGTCTGCCATCAAACTTGACGGCGGTCCCGAGAAAATGACACTGCAGAAACGCTTTTGAAGACCCTTCAATTTACCGTGCACCCAAGACCAGATGGTGCAGCGCCTTTATTGGAGCCATTCAAACAAGAGCGTCGCTGTCACGTGGCCATTACAGCTGGACTAAAGCAAACAGCAAGTGACGAGGCGAACATCGTCAAAAAGTTTTCCCTGCAGTCATTGGTAACTTGGCTGAAACCATCAACTTGCTGAGAACCAGTTTTTTGTTTATTTCACTGGTGGTTGAAGCCCAAATTAGAACCCTGTTTTAGAACCCAGGGTCTCAGCTGACAGGGCCTTGCCTGTAATGACACCACAGCTTTGGAATCTGCTCCCTAATCGTATCGTTTTTTTCTTTTAGGAATATATTCCGATTCAAGAGGAGGTTGAAATTTCACCTCTTTTGAAACTGGCACAATACTTAGCGTGCGATGATGTCACTGCACTTGAGTTGTTCAACGTGTTAGTTCACAGCAGTGTATCCAGTGTTATGCATTTGTTGTCCTGGAAACTTGTTGTGATTCTAAGCTCATGTGTGTGGCTACCTATGACTCACACAGAGACCCATACTGTAACAAAGAGACCAAAAGACTCACACAGAGAACCACAGGCTCACACAGACCCATAAACTTACAGAAACACATAGACTCGCACGCAGACCCGTTAGACTCACATACAACTTATTGTGAGTCCATGTCGATGAGTGTTACCTCTGTGAAGGGTTCTGTTCAAATCGGCTTTTTAATTCCGTCGGCACATTGGGACTCGTGTGAGGTGTGATATCAAGTCACACGTGATGACGATGATGACCATTGCTCTGACAAGTGAGAGACAATCTCTAAGCTGCGGCGATGTATCCACGGTGAGCTGAAGGCAATGCATCGCGAGAGGTTAACCAGTGTTAACCTCGTAAGATATCGCTACGTTCAACACGAACGCCACCTCTTTACCCCCTCGCCGTGAGTCGGGGCGCCCTGCCGTTACCTTCAGGATAGGCCCGCAATGGATGGTAATAATTAGCGGTATACGCCGTGACATTAATTCCCGGAGCTATGCAGACGTTAGGCAATCGTCTTGGCTGTGTTTAGACTTCCAAAATTACAGTGTGCCAAGTCACGTTACACGTTTCGCTATATTACTCCGCAGACGCACGGTGCATTCAATCTACATTGCAAACTCGTTGCTTTAGAGCTGCTTGTTGCGACCTGCGCAGCCCGCTGCTCGCAGTCCCGGCTCGGGTGGGGGCAGTGAGCCCCAACCTCTTCCCCAGAACCCAGAACCCAGGAGCGCTGAGGTTGGACTTCGGTCGTCCGTAGAATTTCTGTACCACCACCCTCTCCGCTCCATTATTGCGGTTCGTGCCTTTTAACCGGGCTCTTGGCAAATAAAAAAAATAAACTTACAAAAAATAACTTATTGTATTTAGTTTTTTGTCATTTCCCCCTGCACCTCCGATTAGCGCGGTTGGCTACATGCGGTGATGATGCAACACCATGGGAAGGAATTAAACCTGGACATCCACGAATGTGGGCGCAGTGTGTGAAACACCACCCCACCGCCTCCGATTAGCACGGTTGGCTACGTACGTTCAACATACGTGCACACGCACACACAACAAACATCCGTACATCATATGATGTTCCTGAAAGGCACACAGACGGTACTCGAACCCAGCACGGCGGAGGTGCGGCGTTTCAAAATATTTCAGCCGTTCGTACAAATGTTTCATTCGGACTTTTCCAGCAAAGCAAAGGTAAACGGGACCGGCAAGGTGGGGCGATATACGCCGACTACTGCACGAGTCGGACACCCGATGAGCACGGTTGGCAACGTACGGTGCGAAAGAAGTCCAATGTGTACGCACGTGCGCACACGAAGCGAGCTTTGGTCCAGCGGTGGCGGGCAGCCCTGGCTGTCGCTGCTCAGCATGCGGGTCGCGGTGGACGTCAAACACGGCCGACCCGCATTTGTACGAAGAGCTCAAACATTTCGACACGATGCGCCTCCGGCGTGCTGGGTTCAAGTACCATCTCGGTGCTTTTCAGGAACGTCATAATGTACGGATGCACGTGCGTATGTTGCGCGCCTTTCGCACCGCACGTAGACTACCGTGCTCATCGGAGGTGGTGCGGTGGTGGTGGTGGTTGGTGGTGTTTCACACGCTGCACCCACAATCGTGGACATCTCGGTTCTATTCCTGTCCATGGTTGTGCATCATCACCGCACGTAGCTAATCGGTGGTGCCGGGGAAAGGACAACAAACTGAACACACAATCCATAATAGAGGTGATTAACTGTGAGCAGAAAACATGACGTGCATGCATAATGTATGTTGATTACCCTATGAATAACCCAACCCATAATAGCTACCCATTGTAATTTATATGCATTCATTAACCCCCCACTCCCCCACCCCCTGGCCTTAGCACCTGATTTATCCCGCTATTAAAGAACGAAGTAGGAGGATTTCACCACAACTCTGTGGCTGTCGCCTGATGATGCTGGTTGTTGTAATTACCAAGGTCACGGTACTCGAATTGTAAATGTTGTAGCCGGTTTACTCTTTAACACCCAACCGGTGAGTGCTGAACTGGTAACGAATTGGCACGTTCTGTTTAGGTGACCACAACCTTACTAATTGGCTGTGTCTGGTGGTGGCGGGTTTAACGACACATTCATATTTACACGATCTAACCTAGAAAACCCTCTATTATGGATAATAGTGGTCGCGAAAGCCCGACGGCTACGTGTTAATCTGAAGACAAAATGGCCGTGGTGTTTGAGGTACTGAGCTACGGACGCTAAAAAACGAGCGGAGTTTTAACCCCCTGGTTTTGAGTGCTCTGTGTGGCCGGCACCCATGTTGGAGACACAGAGCCAGCAAGGCAGAGCTCCTGCATTGCTTAGCTCCTGAAATGTTGGCTGAGGAGGCAAACGTCTGCGTTGCAATCACTCGAGCGGACGTGGGAAAGTGGATGTGTTGTGAACGAGTCTCCTTCTTCTCCTTATTGTGTTACTATGCAATGTCGATATTGAAGCAACTCAACCGCTTGATCACCACTTCATTCAGTTCAAGCAGCCGTCCCGCTCCACCTTCTGTCTGCTACCAAGGCGCTGTCCTCATCAACGTGCAGGGACGGCTGTCTGCTGGGCAGCTCCGTAGGGGCGGCACGCAAACCATCATGTCGCCAAAATGTCCATAGCCTGGCCAAGCTATCCAGACTGCTGCCTGTGAAGCTTGGCCCAAGGCAGTCTGGATAGCTGCTGCCACGTATGGCTGATGGGTCGTATACGGCAGAGTCTGATTTGAGTCCCAGGCTTTTTGCTGTCGAGCAAGCAGCTGATGGGATGATTCCACCACTGCGAGCTGCCACGAATGGCAGCCTTCACCTCGGCCTTTTTTTTGACACGAGGGGTCCGCTCAAGTTGAAGTTTACAACGCAAAGACACCAGGACAGTCACATTTGCATTAGTCTGCCAGTGGGGGCCAATGATTGCCGTGTGTATAACCACGATTCGTGGTGTAATTTTTTTAACTTGCCAACTTGGGACCATGACACCCGCGACGCACGATGGGCCTGCTCTCGCGAATTACATCGGGGGGATCTTTTAATGTCCACCACGAAGCGGTCGCTGCGCGTCAACATGGCTACTACGCCTACAGCATTAACCAGGGCGGCGGCCGCCACCGGATTCGAAAACCGTGAACCTCCGCAGCAAGCGACAGAACCCGGCGCTACCGGCAGGCCGCGTCACCGCCACGACAGTCGGAGGTTGTCCTGGCCGACGTCTGGGTCGACACACTGGTCACTGTGCGTGAGCGAAGGTGGAGTGGCCCTTACCCGTGCTTGCTGTAGGATGGCCTGAGCCTGGGCCTCCTGATTTGAAACAGCTGGGCCCTTTCCACCCTCACCACCTCCACCTCCGAACCGGAACTAGGGGGAATAAAAATACACGTGCAGACACAAGCGTTAATACACACACTGGCCCATTTCATTACACCCAAATACATTAAAACACACAGACAGAGATTCCCCATACAGCCTCTGTTAGCGAGCACAAGCTATCAAGGTCGACACAGCTCACGAGGGGTTGGGTTACCAGCACTACGCCCGGCCGCCTTTGTCTCCGGAGTGGCAATGTTTACACATCGCACCAGGTACTCATTTGAGACTGAGTCGACCTCGGGGAGGCCCAGAACCGGTTCAAATAATCGTCACTGGCGTTGGCCCTGAGCAGCAATCTAACTCGGGTCGCCGGGGTTCGTAGCGCAACGAGATAGCCACGGCACTCCTGCTCCCCACAAATAAATGCACACGGAAGACGAAGACGCGCGCACACAGACGCACAGACGGAGGCGAGTGAGCAGAGGACTCACCGGCAACATGAGGACAGTCCCAGGGGGCCCCGGGAGTCCATCGGCACCTGGTAACCCAGAGCGACCGGGAAGGCCCTGCACACGGTCGACATCATCATCATCATCGTCATCATCAGCAACAAAAAACATCACAATCATCATCAGTAGAAGCAACTTCATCCTCAACATTACCAATATCATATGAAGCAGAATCGTCATTATCTGTAGCAGCAACATCATCATCAGTCACAGCAATACCAACATCATCATCCATCACCACCATCATCATCAGTAACAGCATCAGCATTTGCTGCAACCATAGCAGCAAAGGTAGCTTTATAGCGAGCAGCAACATCACCACCATCAGCAGCCCCAAATCAAAACCACCACCATCAGCAGCACCAAATCAAAATCACCACCATCAGCAGTACCACATCAACATCAGCACACATTTGTAAATGCCTACTAACAAACTGCACCCTAGTAATGAGACTCAATGAAGTAATATCCAGCACAGGAAACGCTTTTTTTAAATGAAACTTGGGGGGGGGTTGTGGGCAGTACTTGAGTGAGCGCGTTTTAGTGACATCTCAATTAGCGCCGTTAAACTAGTGGCGGCAATTCCACATTCCTTTGACGTGGACCGACATCTTCATTGGGCACAGCAGTGGTATATTTAACTGGCCAACTGAGGGATGATGGGCCAAACCGATCCCTTATTTGGGATAAAAGTTACAACCCTTCCAATGGTGACTCAACTCCTCTGACCGCTGAGACTCTGTGCCAGATGGAAGCATGTCAGGGATTTTATTATTTTTGTAATTCTGCTTGTTTACCCAGGAGAGCCTCAACGAGTCTCAAGACTCGTTTTCAGGAGGGTCCTGTCAAGTTTTCACAGTCAGGGGCGATTTTGCTGCTGATGCTGTTTGCGATCCCATTTGAGTAATTTTTCAGCTTTGGGATATTTTGCCCAATGCCAGGAGTGCCAGGGTGGCAAAATGTTAACTACCTCGCCTGGTATACAGGAGGCCGTGGGTTCGATCCCGACTCTGACCCCTGTATATTTGCAGTGTGCGTGTTCTCCCTGTAGTCGCAGAGTTTTTTTCTGCGATCCTCCGGTCCCCCCCCCCCCAACATTTAGAAACATGCGTTTAGAATATTTGGCTACTGTCAATTTCCATATGATGATAAGCCACTTCGTTGAGCTATCATTTATGGCCAGGTCGCCTCTAAAAAAGAGCTACGTAGCTTAGTGGGCCTTACCTGGTAAAATAAAACAATTGATTAGTTTTAGTTTACATCATTCAGTTTTTTTTTCAATTTAGCTATAGGAGGAAACCGGAGATTCTGGAGCAAATCCACTCGTAACAATAGGGAGAACATACAAACTGCATGCAGAAATTCGCCCGAGACAGGAATAGACCACAGGCCCGTCTTGCTGCGAGGCACGTGTGACTACGACCACGCTGTCGCCCTGCCGCCCACAAGCAGGGACGAGAGAGCGTGCAAGCCTGCGACGATGAAACTCACTCTCTCTCCTGGGTCTCCGGAGGGTCCTGCAGGGCCGTGGGGACCGGGAGGACCTGGGAAGCCCTGCCAAACGACACGGAGCGCGAGACATGCCGGTGATTAAAACCACAAAGCCATGCGGGCCTCAGTACAACGCGCTCCGACAATCCAATGGTTTGCAGTGGCAATGCCAACTGCAGATGACAGCTGCCCGATTAGGTTTCGGGTTGTGCCACGTGGCGTTTCGCCATGACGTCAGACGTTTCGCTCCAGGTAGCTCGGAGCTTCGTCTGTGCAACCGACATTCGAGAGAGCTCCCGGCACGTGGGGCGAAACGTCGGGACGTCACGCGCCAGACCACACGCGGTGTGACCCTAAAATGCCTCGGAAAGCCGGGCAGCGTCACAACCGGGAGTGCCAACGCAGCGGCAGAACACAACCTTCATCTGCTCTTGCAGAGGAGTCCTGAGTGAATGCAGTCTAGAACCTCAGTGAAGTTGATATTTTACTTCATAATTGCTCTCGCGATGTCACTGCTCTCCTCGTATTCAAAAACGAATGGGCTTGACACCGCAGCGATGTCACTGGAGTGCAAAACCAACAACAACAACGCCTCGAAGTCACCTTCAAGCCTTTTTCTTCGTCATTAACCGAGCTTCAAACTCGCGTCGGGCTGCTCAGGGCATGGGGCCCTAGGTAAGTGGCCTGTCTTTGCGCTGCACTGATTGGCCAATGGCTCTCTCCGAGTCTATTTACTTATTGTAAAGGGCCCTGGGTTGCTCCACATGAAGGCGTGCTATGAAACAAGACACGCTCGGTGTCCAACAGCATGGAGAGGGAATTTAACAATGGAATTGGAGGCGCTCGCCATGCGCCGTAACAGCTACAGAATGAATGTGCGGAGTGGTTAAGTGCTCTGCAGATCAATGAAGGTCAAGCTAAAAAACTCCAAGGTAAGATCAGTTTTGTACCATCTGCTTTGTTTTAATCTTAATAGTACATTTTCAATAATTTATGGAGCTTTGTCAATCCACTGCTGGATGAAGGCTTCTCCACACCATGTACAGTCATGGGAGTTGTTCTAATTATACTTCACCATTGTTGGTCAGTGTGGGTTAGTGAAGGGTGGAGGGACATCAGTCTGGTTCAACTCTCGCTCGCCACTGATGTCAGCCGTGGCTGCGAAGCAAACTTCGGTCGATGGGGTCACAGCGCATTACGCTAACCACCGGCAGCATCACCGCTCCTCTCCCAGTCCTGCTATGTTCATCAGAAACTTGGGCGATGACCAAGACTACAAGTGAAAAGGTCGCCAAAAAGCCTACCTCATCTACCATTTCATTCTCCGTTAACAGCGATTCCCAACGGCTTCGCCGTTTGAAATCGGCGGGGCGCGTTGCCATTGGCCAGCTGCCCATACGGCCGTGACGAGGGACGTATAGGGCCACGCTGATTGGTTGAGCGCCTAACGCGCACGGGTATGGTTGGTGTAGGGCGGTTCGTCCTGATTGGCTTTGAGTTTGAAGGCCATTGGAGAGCAGGGTTGTATGTGTGTACGTTGAACTTCTTTCGCACCGTACGTAGCCACCCGTGCCAATCGGAGGTGCGGGCGAAGGACAACAAAGCCAACACAAAAGCACTTCTGAAGAAATTAGTTTTCAATCTAGGGTCGGCGATTGGCCAGGAGTTTAGGGGGCAGTTGAGAATCTTCAAAGAAGACCTGAAAATCATTGATAAAGGGGCGCGTGATGAGAGTTCGGGACGCTTGGAAATTGAGCTTGGCACGAGTGCGTTGGTGTTACGACCCGCATCGCGTAACCCTCCCAGTGGTCGATTTTGGCGGACTCCCCTTCCACAAGCAAAGAGTTGGATAGATTTCACAGCAAGCGCCCCTCGTGAAAACGACAAGACCAAGGTGACAACACCAGCCTCAGAGAGGCACCTCACGGAGAGGGGGCGTTCTATGACTGCTGGGAAGGTGGGGGTGGTTTTAGTTGTAACGGGAATGGAAACGGACTGAACAGAGGGACACTGTGAAAGAAGACTATGGAAGGACTGCTTAGCACTGGGCCCCGCGTCAGCTGATGCAGAGAGAGAGATTGCGGAGAATCGTGAATTGAAGCGCACTATCTGCCAAAATGGCATTACTACGTTTCATGAGATGGGAATGACTACATTTCGTCAGATATCTCTGTGTGTATTTATATGCACACGATAAAAAGGCGACGTTGTGTCCTGATCAAACGAGCAATGAGGTGGTGATCATCTCCCATTTACAGCCCGGAGCCAGTGGTGCAATTCTACATTCCTATGACAGGAACAGGTATATCCATAGGACCACCACTTATAAATTAAAACAACGAAGCGTTACTTATTTTACTGACTCCGGATGAATGATGGGGCTGAGCAAACCCCCCACCCAAACCACTCGCTCTCCCACGTAGCCACGTGGTCGACGTTATATAACGAACCAAACTTGTCTACGAATCTCTTTGCCTGCCAATTACAGCCCTGTCACCGTGCAGAGATTAGGCAGCATACGAATACATGGACAGTTTACAATTTGGATTTTGTATAGCCCTCAGAGTGCGACCGCATCTCAAAGACGCTGCACAGAACACTGGGCAAATTGATTTTATAGGTAGAAGAGAGGCAGTCAGTCACACGCAGAGGAGATATGTAAGGTCTTGAGTTTAGACTGCAGCAGGGAGTCAACAGCACGGATGTCTGCGGGAAAGGAGTTTCAGGTCAAAGGGTCAGCAGATGATGATGAACAACCTCCCCCTGAATGTTGATTTGGGGTGTTTTTACTAAAAAGAAAAAGTCTTGTTTAAGTCCATCATTAACACGTCCTGACTCATCGCCCTTTGACCTCGATGAAATAAATCGTGACCGAATGTCAATCGCAATGTCTGCCGCGCCACCGGACGGACAAAAGTGCGGTGGCGTTGCAGTTTAGATAGATGGCAGGTACCCGAAGCTTCCTCGTAACTGTGCCGCTTTATTAATGAGCGCCCGGTAAGGTGTTTGTAGGTTGTAGGGGTCGGGCGGGTGGGTGGGTGGTAGGCAGCAGACCAGGGCCGTGGCTCCAGCGACCCCGGGGGGGGGGGGTGGGGGGCTACCCTCGTCCACGCTCGACACCTCCGCCCGTCTCGTGGACGCGGCCGCCTCGACTGGCTTCTGTCTCTTCCGCGCCGCGTTCAACCACCACGGCGCACGTCAGGGCACCGTGCCCACCGTTTCACTTTGGTATTCCCTGCCATCGTTTACCTTATACACCCCTAAGCTTTTATAAAACGACGACAAACAACAACAATAAACAACAACAGAAACCTTGCTCATTTGAAGAAACGTGTTACACTCGATTACAACTTGATGACGGTGCTGTTCGTTGTTGTCCGCTTTGTATTTTTTTTCCCATTTGGGCCTTGTGTGCTCAGCAACTGTGTTAGTGAAATAAATAAATGGAAAACACTCCATTTGATGGCTCTGAGTCAGCAGTGGAAATTCCATATTCCTACAACAGGTGACAGCTTATCTACAGCACACATTACTTTTACTTACTACATGATGATGATGATGATGATTCGCTGAGTAGACCTCCATTCAAGATTTGACCTCGGGTGCTTCTGTGAGCCAAGTGCTCCGGACACACTGACACCCAACCAAAGCCATGAGATGGCATCTACAGCAACCGTGGTCTATCTACTGCTGGGATAAAGGCCTGGCCATGTCATTCACCGTGGCCCTGTGATGCCACAGTCATTGGTCTCCCTCCTGCACACGAGCTACCTCACATCGACCCATCTGCACCGTGGTCGTCGTCATCTCACGCGCGTTTCCATCCTTAGGCTGCCGTTCTGTCGCAGTGCTCACCCGTGAACCATTGTCCGTTCGAGCGAAGCGCCCCACCCAAGCCCATTGACTCTTCTGAACAAGTCCCAGATGGCGTCTCAGATGATGTCTACGATTTACATTCGGACCCGGATCCATGCGTTCCTTCTTTCCGTCTCTCCGCGTAATCGCAAGCATGTAGCCTCTCCACACTTCTTTGCGTGCTTCCTTAATTTGTATTTAATCTGCTATGTGGGTGTCCATGTGTGGATATAAATATGCTTAATAATAAATAATAATTTAGAACTCACCATAGGTCCCTCAAGGCCTGGAGGTCCCTCAAAAAGCATTCCCTGTTTGAGAGAGGAAATAAAATACAACAGCCAGTCCATCAAGCGAGCCTTCATCTTGAAACAATAATCGTTGACCACGTGCTTTCATTTCAGTGCAGCATTGGCCGCTGTTAATATTGACGTCTTAAAGTGGTGCGTCTAGGACAGCGTTCTTCATTGCAAGGCCCGCGGGCCCCAGGCATCCAGAGGTGGCCTTTAATGCGGCCCCTGAAAATATACACAGCGAGTGTGAACACCACCCAACATCATCAACATCGTGCTGCTGTCAAACTCCCAATGGTTTCAAATAATGTGGCGGCCCACACACTGGTGATGTATTATCGGCGAAAGTGAACCCCCTATGAAAATGAGTGAAGAACACTTAGCACACCATTGGAACCTCATTTTCCAGTAAAAAATATGATAATTGTTTTTTTACCCTTCTATCTGGCAACAAAACTGACACCTTTTTTTCTTACAAGGAGTCATGTTTGCATAGACCACAATACCTGCAGTCATAATACAAACAAAAAACATAACTCTGATGATGTATGCACTGTCCTCGAAGTTGATTGGTCCACACCCGAGACAGCTTTCCTTAGAGCCTAGTCTCACATGGTATTGGACCAGATGACGCCAAAAGGCGCACAACTCAAAGGCAATGCACATCAGAGTATGAGAGCTCGGGGTAAACATTTACACCATTGGAACCTCATTTGCCAGTAGCATTCTGACTGCAGGTATTGTGGTCAATGCAAACATGACTCTTTGTAAAAAAAGGTGTCAGTTTTGTTGCTGGATACAAGGGTAAAAAAACAATTATAACACTTAGCACGTTGAAATGGGAAAAAATAAACTAAATAACTCTCTTACAGGTTCCACAATCGCCGGTTCTCCCTTCTGGCCTTTCTCTCCTTTGTGTCCACCGAAGGCCTGGAGACAGACAACAGAGGAACGACTATCAGCACGGACTAAAATTACGATGAAAAAAAATCACAAACGTCATAATCTCATGGTTTATTCTTGAAATCAGGATCTTTGCAGGAGGGGCGGGTCAGCAAAGCTATAGCAACAAACAATACCACAACCACACGATAGTTTACCGATAGGAGTGCAAAACAGAACAAAAGGTAAGCGAGTCACTAAATATAAGTGTCAAAGTAAATTTTAAAAAATGTTTTGTAAGTCTGATTTATCAAGCTTGGCCAAGGCAGCAAAAGCAGCAAAAGAGTCCCAGACCACACCAAGACAGCGCCAGGCAGCAGTAGTCCCTCCATACAATGGCACATTGACAAGGCACTGGGCCTACCTTGCAGTGTCTCTCAAGGTACACAAAGGTGGCATGTGAGGTGACTACTAAGGAGTGAAGTAACTACAGAACCAAAATACGACGTCTAAAAACAAATGCAGTATTAACAATGTGCTCAACAAAAGGAGAATAATGTGTAGTGATCACTCCCAGAATGCATTTCGTAACGTACCGTAGATGCATTAAGACACACCGTACAACAGTTACGGCTACAAAGCACCGTGGCGGTGCTTCTGAGCGTGCATATCGATGAGTTGTTCTGCCTGACGGAGCTCAAAACTCGCGTGAAAGCGTCCGGGACGCGGCAGCGAGGTGGGTGCAGGAGAGAGAGGGGGCCACAGGAAGATCAGGAGCGATGGAGGAGCGATGGAGGCTCAGGAGGAGGTAAGACAATCCATGAGTGCAGGAGTAGGAAGATGAGTGGGAAGGAGAAGGAGGAATAGAGCAGTCGGGTAGGAGCGGAGGAGCAGAGGAGGGTGAGCAGAGCGAGTGGCTGGGAAGCGTCGGCCGCTCACCTCCCCCGTCTCAATGATGCTGGGCAGCTCTGCGCCGGCCTCGCCCTTGGCCCTGCCGGCCGTGGGGTTGTATCCGTATTCGTAATCCTTGTAGTCGTCCAAGCGGTCGAAGTCGTGCTCCTCCTCGTTGGTGCCGTACTCCACCGAGAAGTCGTCCCCCTGCCCCGCACGGGCGGCACAGCGTGGGCGAGGGCCCCCCGGTCAGCGCTCGCTCCACACACCCCCCCCCCCCAGCCCCCCCCACAGGCCCGCATCACCGCTCAAGCGTAGACACACAGTGGAAATTCCACATTCCTATGCCGGTGGCTTGGGGGGGTGCAATTTGTCTACAGAATGTTGTTTGTGACAATTCACTCAGTGATGGTCTATAAACTAAACTGGCCCGTTGACTAAACTAAACAGCGACAAACTCTGCTGCTGCTGACAGTGAAGTTGTAGTTGATGATCTGCATCTACATCAGTTGAGATACGAAAGAAGAAGAACTCAACAATTTTTTTTATCGATGGGCAGTATATATATATTTTTTAATGCTCAACCAGAGCTATTAATACTTCATTACTTGTATTGCATTTGTATTCATCTTCTTGGTTTATTCGGTAAAGTCACGTAGAAGGGAAATAATAAAATAAGAAAAATAAAACATAATTAAATAATTCTCACGACGTTTCGGCCACAACGCAAGCAGCCGTCCTCAGGTGAAGAACAGGTCTATCGGAAAGACAGCCGGCCTAGGTGGCACTTTGAGGCCACGTCCCATTGTGAATTCTTTCAGATAGGAAGTGAACAACGACGATGACGACGACGGCGAGGAGGAGGGTGGGATAAACGATAGCGATGTGTTCGCATCATACCCCTGTTTTATTTGAAGATAACGGCGTCGATGGCGACGCCTTGCCTCCGTAGTCGTAGGTGTCCTCACCGGTGGCATATTCGTCGTCGCTCTTGTCATCGGACTTCTGCTCACGACAGCGGGAAGCATCGGTGAGCCGTGTCGCTCCCCTGCCTTCGGTAAAACCCACGTAAACTATGCACTGAAACCAATTTTTACTTGACCAGGTAAGGCCCCACTGAGCTATATGGCTCTTTTTCAGAAGCGACCTGATAGCTCTAAATGTGGAAAGAAAAAAAACGGAGGACCCGGAGAAGAATCCACGAAACCACGGAGAGAGAGAACATGCAAACTCCAAATATACAGCAGGCATCAAGGGTCGGGATCGAACCCACGACCTCCTGGATAGCAGGCGAGGTCGTTGACATCTCCTAGCCACCGTGGCATTCTGTGGGCTCCAGGTTGAGGAAGCTACAAACTCCAGCACGGGTTTTTCCAGTCTCGCATGAGCCACGCTGGCGGTAGATTTATTAAGGACGGCTGCAGTGGTTGTTGTAGTTCAAGCAGAAAAACGGAGATCGAACATCTGGCTAAAGACGGTGGTCAGGGCTCTCGGGTTGAATGGCACATCGTGCGATGTGCACGCGCTAACAGGAAGCCACTGGCAGCTATGCACTTTCAAATCTAGATTGACAACCCATTTCTTAGGAACTCCTTTTTGTGTTTAATTGGTTTCCCTTTTGCTGCACCTCCAATGAGCACAGTTGGCTACGTACGGTGCGAAAGAAGTTCAACATATATACATTACGTAGTGGGCTTAGCGATTGCGGAACTGAGGTTTGCTGATAAGCCCAGGAGTGACACGCCAAACACAGCGGTGACTCCAGTGCATGGTGATTTGAAGTGATTGTGGATTTTAGAAATTTATCGTTAACACAAAGTTTCTAAGTACAGGCCAACAGCAAACAGCAGCTGTATCAAAGTTGTAAGTTATCTTTGTGATGCTGCTGCCGCTGCGTTGACAGTGGTGCATCAGCAACAACTCAACACGTTCATCAATGACGCTGCCTTGAAACGGGAAAAAAATACAAAATGGGTGACCAGTGATTGGGTGAGTGGCAAGGAAGTGAGTGAGAGAGTGGGCGAGCGAATAGCCGAGTAGGTGAGTGGGGTGAGCGAGCAAGTCAGCGTTACCACGGGGGACCAGGGGTCGCTGGTTGCCGTGACGATGGGTTCGAACGTCACGTCGTCGGTCTTGTACTCGGTGGGGCTCTCATCCTCGGGGCTGCCCTCCTGCGAGGGGGACACGGCGACAGTTGGGAACGACCGACTCATCAAAGAAACCCGCCCCCGTGGCCTCGCGCTCAAGTCAGTAAGGGTTGGCTATGTACGGTGTGAAAGAAGTTCAACATGTACGTTGCTGGAATTTACACGTTGTCATGGGTGAGGCCAGGATTGCCACGATTGCCTTAACAACAGAGTGCTACTCGTTTTATCCACCCCGTCGATCCACGACCGGACTATGTGCTTGGGACTTTCTGATGGCGAGAGTTCATTCACTTCACCGCGATGATGCAGACTTTTGTGAACGTACCACGGGTTTGAATCCATCTGTGGGCTTTTCCTTATTCTCGTCTGTGTATTCATAGTCGTACTCCAGCTCCCCTTCATAATACTGTGAAGGCAAAGGCGCGCGCACGCGTACCGTAACGCACACACACGGCGACGGACACAAATATCAGGGGGTGGCAGGGTTCAAGCCCTGGACAGGCAGGGTTCCAGGCTTGTACAGGCAGGGTTCATGCCCTGGGCAGGCAGGGTTCAAGCCCTGGGCAGGCAGGGTTCAAGCCTTGAATCTTGGGCATCTCACGAGAGCCTCACAATGTCCCTTGTCGGAGCGCTGAGCGAGTCGCTGCCGGGATTTCTAAGTTTTAATCGAGGTTGCAGCCCGACTGTGATGAATCCGGGCGGTGAAGCGGCAACGAGTTCACTCGTTCATCAATGACACAGATAAACACAAACCGGCCATTATGGTGAATGTGTCATCCCATTCAGTTGAGCTTATCGCAGCTGGGAAGATTAATACATTACATTTTGCCGACACGGCGTGAGGAACAGCGTACCGTTGATACGATCCGTACATCAAACAGGCGAGCAAGAACGTTTTGCGAGGACACCCCCGTCAAGTTATCCAGGCTAAAGGGGGAAACCATTCCATTAAGCCTGGGGCGGCCGGGCGCGGGGTAGAAGAGGGGAGGGGTGGAAGGAGGAGGGTGAGGGGGGCAACTTAATAAAAATAAGTTAACGAGTTACCTCAGAATTATCAACAACACATTTTGTAAAGTGACAAAATGGTCCCCGGGATCATCCAGCTCGGCAGACGAGGCTTGGTCACACCGTTTGCCAGCAGGCACCATCAACTATGGGAATCAAACCCTTGCAAAACTACAACGTCCGTGCCCAAACGTAGCAGGATACACTCAGGGAGAGGTCTTGGATCCGTTTGGCTTTGTTGTTGATGCATTGGCCAAGCTTGATAAATGGGACGAATAATTGTTTTTATTTATATTTAGTGACTTGCTTACCTTTTTTCTATTTTGCACTCCTATCGTTGTTGTTGTTGTTGTATTGTTTGTTGAAACTTTGCTCACTGACCCCGTGCCCATGCTGGACGTCTGTGAAAAAGAGCTTCATGGCTCATCGGATTCCTCCTCCTCGAGTCTAAATTCAAGATTCTGATAGACTCTGCTGATCTTGCGCCGAGGGAAAACATCTTACGGGCAGGCCTGGCGTGAAGGGTGGGCAATTAGAGCGGCCGCCCACAGCACTAAGCTGTGGGGTTTGGGGAGGGGGGGGCGATTTAATTTTACGACGAGAGGAAACTTTGTCGTGCTTGCCAAATATTCCGGATGCATTACGTGGCGTCATTTTCAAGCACACGAGTCACATGACGGACAACAAACGAAAACATATGACCGGGTGGTTACCAGATTATTACTGAGAAGAGAAGCTAACGTCTTTGTGTGCGGAGGGTGCCGTTTGTGTTATGCCTAATAATTGGGGCAGCTTTACTTATCGACGGGAGCATATTGAGGTGGCCGGGTGGCTCAGAGGTCAGAGGTCAGGGCGCTGATCCGGCACTGCTGAGGTCCTGGGTTCAAATCCAGGCAGCTGCCTGTGATTAAACCAGGGCCTCCAGTGTCGCGAGCTGATGGTGTCAGCACCGTCACCAATGAAAGAAAACACTCATCAGATTAATGATCGTTTCTGTACTTAGTTTGCCTAACGTCCAGCTCTGAGAAATTAAAGTTGTTATTTCTATCCCATGGACGGGGCTGTCGATCTCACCTCTCCGCCCCGCTCGCCGGGGTCCTGTGACTGCGTCCCTCGTTGTCTGGGGGTGTCGCAGTCCGGGCTGTAGCGTTCACAGTAGTCCAGGGCTGCCCGGTGGTCCGGCACGATCATCAACTGCTGGATCTCTCCCTGCGGCACGGAGGAACACAGTCGCCGTGAGCATCGCCATCGTCGTTACGCCGCCGTCGTTCTCACAATGTCGTCGTCGTCGTCACCATCGCGGAGGGTCGCCACCTCTGAGGTTGAGAAATTAAGCTGATACTTAATTTGGAGCTTTCGTGACTGCAGGAATTACTCTTTGGTTCTTTCGGTAAAGTTACATATGAAGAGAAAATAATAAATTAAATACTAGCATACAAAAATATGGAACGCTTCACGAATTTGCGTGTCATCCATTACGTAAATTCGTGAAGCGTTCCATATTTTTGTATGCTAGTATTTAATTTAGTATTTTCTCTTTATACGTGACTTTACCGAAAGAACCAAAGAGAAATTAATCTGATGTATCGTGGGGAGAAGGATATCTCACGATACCCGATGAAGGGAGTGTTACAAGCAGCTATTTTTATTTTGATAGCTTATGCTAGTTTAACCGAGAAAAACACCTCGCTGGCAAGTTGTCACAGTAGTGGGCATATATTGCTGCCGTGTGTATTCCCAATTGAGTAATTTGCAAGCAATTTTTCAGCATCAGAATATGTTGGTCAATGCCAGGTGTGTATGGCTTTTATTTTTATCCATGGGAGGAAAAAATAGGGAATTAACCCGGAGGAAACCCATGCAGAACAGGAGGAGGACGTTATCAACTCCTCACGGAAAGATTCCCAGAGTCGGGAAGTGAATTTAAGGCCCTTTTTTTCTTCCGTGACGCACTGCAAGTGTCACCACTCTGCTGCCAGGTAATCGTATCGTCTTACATTCAAGTTCAAGTTCATTTATTAGGTATAGCCCTGTGAGCCATTCGGCTCTTGAATCGGGTGCAACCGCAACAAACAAAAAACAAAAACATGAACAAAAAACATCTTAAAGTGACTATGTGACTGAGTGCAAACAGAAAATCCAAGAAAAGACAGTAAAATACATGTCCCGGGAAGACTTGCAACATTCCCAGGACAGCAGCTATCTCAAAAAGAGGATGATCCTAGGGACCCCTATCACCGTCGCAATAAAAAGTAAACTCCTAAAGCTCTGATCAGCATCATGCGGTCATTGATTGTTAGAAAATCATTACAACATTATACAAACACCCCCACCATCATCGTCATCATCACCAAATGACTGTCACGAAAGCAACAATTAATTACGACCATAAACCATCGTCATTTAATACTTATTTTTGTAGTGTCATGCAAGCATTAAAATTGTCATAAATCCATTTTCATCAATGTCAGAAATATATAATTAAATTACCATATTATGATGATCATAATCAAATCATTATCATCATTATAAAAGTAGAGTGCTGTATTGGCGCTTTTACAAGTGCCTTATCATCATAAAATCACCATCATTAACTAATCACCATAAAACCAACTTATTTTTCATCATCATTAAATTAACAATTTAATCACACATACCATGTTTAACCTCCGAGAAAAGATAACCCAGTACACCACATAACTAAACCAATGCTATGTTCAGTAATGACTGGGAGACTAAAGCAGGTCACGTGGTGAGCTGGCAGCCCCTCCCACGTTTACATTGCCACACCCACCCAACCACTAGCACTGCAAACACAGCGGACTGGTTCTCATGGAAACATGCAGCACTATTAATGTGCCTTACGTTAATAACTCACTGCACTGTTTTAACACTCTACTTTGTACTATATGAATGTACAGTGCTACAGGGTTGAGTAGCTGACCAGTGATTGGTTCACGGCAATACGCATGATACGACCTGAGTTCGTGGCTGTGGCTCGTGTCAGTGATGTCTGAACCACAGCCAACTCACCACACAACACCAAAACACACTGACCAGCATGGTGAAGTTATGGTCAAACGACCCAACGCTACTTTAGTTCAACAAAATATTTCTCTCAAGTAAGCATCGGATGCCCTTGTCTCCAGAGTGGTTGAAATTCCACATTCTCATGGCAAGAGTCAGCCTTTCTCAAAGACAACGGCTATTGAAATCGCACAAAGTGGTACTTGATTTTAACTTCCCCAGTATGATGATTGTCTGAGTCGTCCCTGAACTGGGACATGAACTCACAACCTTCTCAAGCCAATTGGGAGCCAAGTGCTCCAACCACAGTGCCACCATTTGCACAGATACCTACTACACACACGTGGCTTGTTGATGACCTCCCCATGCTGTCGGATATGGAGATTGCTTGACCATACTTCAGCGTTTACAGGGGCTGCATAGAGCGGCTGATATAACGATAGCCAGCACGTTACATGGGAAGGGAGGGTTTACAGCTGTTGGATAGACCGGCTGGTACAATAGCAGCCAATGCGTTATATGGGAAGGGAGGATTTACAGGGGCTGCAGGGAAATGTTATAATCATGCCAAATAAATAATATGTTGAACTTCTTTCGCACAGTGCTTAGCCAACCGTGCCAATCGGAGGTGCACATACGGCATTCAAACACAGAATAGGATTACAATTGCAACAAGTTAGCTGACAATTTTGTCTCTGGTCATTACGATGATGCAGCACTTTTGGGAACGCTGGCGTACATTTGTTTGGACAGGAACGTGACTTTTGAGACGTTTCGGGTGACTTAATTGTTTTCACGACACACACACACACATCCTGAAAACATCACAAAATAATTTAATTTGTAACATCTGGAAGCCGTTGTGGATTTAAAAATATGCACTGCACACTCAATTTCCTGCAAAAACCTGTCAACTCCCAAAAGCCGGGGTTCTATTTGAAAAACGGCGTCTTACAATAATTGACGTCAGTTGTTTTACGTCCAGGGGCCTAATTTGCAACGTGCATAATGGTCTCGCTGACACAAAAGCGTGCGGAGCGGGTTTATGTTTTTTTATCGATTAATTCTGAAAATGTAAAAAAAAAGCAATGTTGGTTTTAATAGTTCACAAGTTTGAATAACAATGCCAATACAAAGTTTAAAGAGCTATCCTCCAAAGCAAGACTGTCCTGAAAACGAGTCTTTGGTGGACTCCGTAAGCCCTTTCCTGGGTGAACGGTAAATTGCGATCCTGGAGTTGCAAGGGGCGGAGTGGTGGCACAGCGGTTAGCGCATTGCAGCGATGAACACGAGCGACAAAAAGTTCCATTCAACGACCGTGGCGAGCATCAGCAACGAGTCATTTCTGAACCGGTCATGGACCTCAGGTTCACAACAGCCATGATTAACGTGGAGTTTGGAGGCTGTCGTCCAGCTGTGGATTGACAAATAGATGTACGTTAACTTGCTTTATATATTTTTTGTTAGGTGGAGAAACCCGCTCCTCGGGCAGTGTAACGTGGAATTTTCTAATAAATTACTCATGGCCAAGATCAATGGGCCCTGTGCTCGTTTGAGCAGAGAGACTCATTTAACCTTGCGACTCACAACTCGGGCAGCAGAGAAGTAGATTGCCACCAGCGGAAATGTCAAGTCCCTGAGTAATGCCTGCCCTGGGAATACCAAAAATAAACAACGCAAACGAGCAGCAGTTGGGTAGGGCCCCCTTGGAGACTCTCCCATTGATGGCGATTGAGGAAGGCAGGGCCGCGTTTGAGAGAGGTGAAAGTGGAAAGGTGAAGGCACAGCCCCTGCAAGTCCTTGCTCACATGAACGCTGGTGGATAAAGGCCCTCCACTAGAAGGCGGCGGCGTGTTTTAAGATGTTGTTTTGGCCTACTATTCCACGCTGGCCACACCTCTTGAAGGAGGTGGGGGTACCCACACTTTACTCCACCACACACGACCCAGACACGTGCAGAGTGAAATGCACATCCTCAGGACTTTGGCCAGTCATAGTAATGTGGAATTTAGGCCACCAAGCTCAGGTCCCCATCACTATGCTGGGTCTGTTGCTATGTGGGCACCAGCCTCATGATCTTAAACCCTCTCTCTTCCCCCACATACTCACACTCTTCCCACACACACTCACACTCTCTCACTTCCCCCACATACTCACTATCTCCTCCCCCACACACTCACCCTCTCTCTTCCCACACACCTACTATCACCCCCCCCACACACACACACTGTGACCCAGGGACTGCACTTTCCCTGGGCAGGAATCTCGGGGAGATAACAGTCATATGATTGTGAATGTTCATAATATTTATATATTTGAGAAGACATTTAGTGTATCCATGGGTTATGCTATTTTTACCTCTTCATCCATTAATCATGAACAGGCTTGGCCATGCTCTTTGTCCTAGTGGGCGACGTATCTCACAGGATGGTTTCCATTTTATTAACTCCCTCCTGATCGAATCCCTTTCCTCGTTA
>CM025656.2:1290574-1322205 GCA_014621495.2 Entosphenus tridentatus
CAACAACAACGCCACGAGAAAGCACAGTGAAACGTGCGCTCACACACAGCGAGACAAACTAATATGATTTCCCGCACCTCCGGTTAGCATGGTTGGGTACGTACGGTGTGAAAGAATTTCAACATACTCTACATATAAAATAGCCATTGCCTAGCGTTGCTGGAGAGATTATTAAAAGCGACGAAACAAATCGGCCGCAACTGCTCCCACTTCAGAGATCCACCCCTCCACGTTTAAAAGCAAAAGTTTGTTCTGCACATGGCATCAGCCACATGGCCTTCTGGGAGTGCACTATTTCAACAGCATTGGTTCAACCACAAGCAAACTCTCCAACATTCAGTGTCTCATCAGTTGTCAGGCTCGTTTGAACCAAAGCTGGTGAACTGCCAGATGTTTGTAGCCAAGGACCCCAAACTAAACACACGCAATTGAACGTAATAGTTTTTTTGTACGTGTGTGTGGCGTCATTGATAACCATGGTCGAGGAAAAAGCCTTCGAATTAACGGACGATTCCGCGGACCGGTAACAGCACCGTTCCCAGTGGTCATGGAAACAAAACGCACTGAGACCACCCACCCACCCACTGATATAATCGCTCAATTGTCGCGAGCGTGACTCGTTAGGAACAAAAAGGTCACCGTGGCTCGCCTAAGAAAACATGATTACATGGCACCGTCCCTCCTTCCCCAAGATTTCTCTGCAGGCACGATTTTCATTTTTAGTTGGCCGCTTTTGTCGTGGAGATTTTTTCGGGTTTTTTTTACTTACGATAAATAAACAGTCCTCCGCGGTCTCTGAATGTGTCCTTCGCGCCACCGATTAACGCGGTTGGGGGCTACGTACGGCGCGAAAGAAGTTCACCGTACGTGCGTGCGTGTCTTTCCCTTTCCAGGCTGACGTCTCTTCATGTCACCGCTGTTCTGAGTGGTCGTCCTCGCTGGAGCGAGGACTGTGGGGTGGCCACTGGCTGAGGCTGGGCCAAAGTAAAGCAAGCAAAAGATGAGGATCCCCAAGTGGCTCAAGGGGACGTGGTGTACAAAGAAAGATATGGGTGCATCAAATGTCAGGCCGAATTCAAATAACAATGAAGAGTAATCAACACAAACAAGGAAAATAAGCTCGTGTCGTCTTAATCGTGTCTGCATCTCGCTTCTCTCTTCTCACTACGTCTACTCTTAGATTTAAAAAAATAATGATGAAAGGAGACGATCTTATAGATGCAAGGAGATGGTGAAGGAAGAAGACCACGAAGGAAGCCGCTGCTGTGATTCTCAGACACAGCCTGCAGTCGTTTCACAGGACGGTGCGATGATTTACTGCTGTCTGTGTTTAATCCCAGTTGAGTGATTGGGATTATCTCACTCCATCTCTCGACTCTATCTCCTCTGTCATCTCACTCCGTCTATCGTCTCTATCTCCTCTGTCATCTCACTCCATCTCTTGTTTCTATCTCCTCTGTCATCTCACTCCATCTCTCGTCTCTATCTCCTCTGTCATCGTACTACATCGTCATCTCGTGCCAGCACCACCTGAGATGCGGAAGGAAATCCCACAATGCCCAGCCACTTGTTGGCTTCTCACAACGTGGTAGACCTTTTATCGACTCCAGGGGGGATGATGGGTCAAACGCTCTGCCACGGTGACGCAGGACAAAAAACGCGAAGTGCTGCAACTCTTTAATCGACACTAACTCCCAGCATTCCCTGAAATAATATTAAAAACATTTAACTTTCAATATATTCAGGAATGCTGCCACGGGGCAATGGGCGAGCGGTGCGAGTTTCTCAACACCCACCACTCACAATCTGTCCACTGGGCATCGTGCATGGGGACAGCGCAGACGTTTGGCGGGGTAAAGCGTGGGTGGCTCCCACCTCTTCCTAGACGTCTGACACAGCGTGGAAGAGTAGGCCAAAAACACCCTCTACAGTGGCGCGATCGAGCAATCGCTAGGCTGTGCCCTCTACCTTACGTGTGCGCATGCATGTCGAACTTTTTTCGCACCGTACGTAGCCAACCGTGCTAATCGGAAGTACGAAAGAAGGCGCTGGGGCGATAATAATGAATTAACAACAATAACTTTGGCACATCTTCATTAATACATAGCAGAGCGGCGCAGCGAATGGCCACCACATGTGCGCGTGCGGTTCTTTTTTTTTCGCTTTTCGCATTCTCCATCCCCGCAAGGCGCAGCGCTCCCCAGGGCGAGGAGGAGGAGGAGGGGGGGGGCCGTGCCACGCATTCCGTCACCGCCGTCACCGCCGTGACGACGGCGGCGGCGGCGGTCATCGCCAAGATGGAAACAACGTGGGGGCCGCTGTCCGGCTCGAGTGCCACGTGGCCAAGCGCGGCGGCCTCTCGCCGTTGTGTGTGCGAGCGCGTGTGTGCGAGCGTGTGCGTGTGTGCATGTGTGTGCGTGTGCGTGCGTGTGTGCGTGTGTGTGCGTGCGTGCGTGTGTGCGTGTGTGTGCGTGCGTGTGCGTGTGTGCGTGCGTGCGTGTGCGTGCGTGTGTGTTTTTATATCAGAAACTAAAACGATGGTTGCACTGTCGGATTTAAACGATAAACTGTTTTTGTTTTTTACAAACACAATGTAATAAAATTATCACAGGATGTTTGTTTGCATGTTTTGCCACAAGCACGTGTGGTTAATGCAGACTTGATGCCACGCAATAGGGATGTGTTTATTGTATGAACATCTTAACACCTGTTATTTATTTTACCAGGTAAGGCCCCACTGAACTCTGCAGCTCTTTGTCAGAAGCGACCTTTGCCGCAAACGATAGCTCAACGAAGTGGCTTATCACGCGGACATTTATAGTAGCAGATACTATAAACACACGTTGATTCTAAACGTGGATTGAAAACCCAGAGGGCCCAGAGAAAAATCCACGCGACCACAGGGAGAGAGACACGCAGACTCCACATATACAGGTGTCAGGGTCAGGGTTGAACCCATGACCTCCTGCGTACCACGCGAGATAGTTAACATCTCACCACCGTGGCGCCCCAATTTTGTTTGTTATCAACTTTCCCTACCCACGGAGACTCGTTCGAGTCGACGGTCAAAGTGACAGCGATTTCCTGCTGCTCAAGGTGAGAATTGTAGCTAAACCGGCGCTCGACCTCCCGTGTGCGGCCCTGCCAGAGCCGGCGGTGGAAATTCCACATGCACGTGATAGGCGGTAAGTCCTTCCATAGGCACCGAATTTTTCGACGCTCCAGGGACGATGGGCTGAGTTGACCCCCTCGAGGAAAATTCATCTCGCGTGCTTGGGATTGCGAGCAAAGCCAGTTAAACGCCAGTCAACGCCGCAGCACAGCGTTCGAGCAATCGTGAGTTTTGCTTGTTTTTGAAGCAATGCTGCTGCTAAGATTCGCTCCCAGAAGCCCGTGCCCGCCGACGGGTTGTGTGGAAAGTGCGTGTATTTTTTGGTTCACTCCGCGGAGAGACAAATATGGGAAGGAGGGGTGATTTATTTAATTCGTTGCACAAGCTCAGCCGGTGTGCGGGAGCGTGGCGGCAATGTGGCAGCACGAGAGGGGCAGCGACGCTCTGATAATTCGTTCAACCAGCAGTGGATAGATGATGACCAATCGTGATGATGATGATTATTACAATTCAAACAATAGTATCAATCAAGTGGCACTACTCTGATCAAGTTTCATCTGCTAAGTGTAGACTCTGTGCTTAAAAATGTAACGGCTGCCCTGAACCAGTGGTGGATATTGCACACTTCAAATGCCGGGGTCAGTTTGACCAAAAGAACACCATTACTTTCTAGCACTCACCTTATACACTTCAAAGGGCTGATGATGATGTTGATGATCATGATGATGATGATGATCATGATGATGATCATCAACATCATCCTCATGAGGAAGGCCGATTTAACGGTTAGAGACGACCAAATTGGTCAGCGTGAAGGCAACTTTGGTCAGTGTCAAATCTACAAATGTCAGTAACAAAATAAAAATGGTAACTATAACAGCTCAGTGTCCAGTGTTGCTCTGTATCCTGTAACACTGTGCCACGCGCTTACATGGTCACAGGAGTGTCGTGGTGAGCGTCAATGCTTCCTTACAATGGGCCCCAACGATGACGATTGCGATGACGACGACATTGTGGTCACAGATCCACAGGCCTGCTCACGCCGCGTCAGTCACAGGGCGTTGTTTGACCACACATCACCAAACATCTCGCTACGGTGGCTCGGAGATGTTAACTACCTCGCCTGGTATGCAGGAGGACGTGGGTTCGATCCCGACCCTGACGCCTGAATATTTGGAGTTTGTATGTCTCTATCCCTGTGTATTTAGAGTTTGCGTGTTTTTCTCCCCATGGTCGCGTGGATTTTTGGTGCGGGTCCTCCGGTTTTGACCTCCACATTTAGAAACACGCGTTGAGAGTTTGTGGATGCTGTACAATTCCACGTGATGAGCCACTTCGTTGGGCTATCATTTGTGGCCAGGTCGCTTCTGAAAAGAAGCTACGTAGCTCAATGGGCCCTACCTGGTAAACTAAAAACACAAAACCGAGGTTTGTTTAGTTTTTGAATAGAGGGCTGAGGATCAATCCGGGTAGCGGCACGCCACTGACGACAGCCGTGGCCGGGTACTAAGCGACGGGTCGTCAGGGTTTGTTGTGAAGTGCGCTAACCGCTGCGCCACCGCTCCCCCCCTCCCAAGTTTACCAAACTTGGTGTCAACGCGTCGTGCGCGCTTTATGTAAAAGCAATCCGGCTTCATGGCGGGGGGTGGGGCGGGAGTTGGAGTTCACTTATTGGGCTCTAAAAGGAAGGGTGGCGAAGTCAGAGTTTGGAATCGTCGTGGGTCATCCGTCGTGCGTCGTGCGTGCCACCGGGCGAAGCCGGACACCCGTTTGGCGCTGGGGCCAAGGGGGGGGGGGGGCACGTGAAGCCGTCCTCGCGGTGCGACAACGCGGGTACTTTGAGCCTCCCGGCCCTCCGCCGGCGATTGGGCTGCAGCCTCCCCGGCCACAGCTTTCAAGCAGACGCCCGACCTAATTTCAACCCGCCCACGTGAGCCTTCAGCCATTTCTCTTTGGGCGGCGTGGCTGATATTTAATTATTTTGCTCAGTTTGTGTGGCTATCGTGTTTGTGTGTGAATAATAACAAAATAATAATGATCGACAGACGTTTATTCCGTCTAATTCTGGATGAAGAACTCCTCCCCATTCCAGGCATCGGAGCTGTCTGGCCATACTTCACCACGCTGGTCAGTGCAGCGATGGTGAAATGGAGGGTCAGGGCTGGTTCAGATAGCGCTTACCGCTGACTGCAGCCACGGTCTGGGTTCGAACTCAGCTGGCGGTGTTGGGGAGTGCGGTGTTGCTTGATCTGCAGCACCCTCATGTACCGTGCCGGCCTTTATGGGCCCTGCTCGCGGACAGCACTCGCCCCAACAGTCTGTTAAGGCTATACGGGGGGATCATTTGTCGTGTATGTGTGTGTGTTTTACATCGTATATTACACATTTTTCCAATAACAACGGCGAAGTTTTAAAGGGGACGTGGGTCAGGTTTACTTTGGCCCGGAGTTGTGTGCCGCGTTTCAAGAATAAATCCCACCTTCGCAATGAATCTCGGTTCATGGAGAGGAACACAAACGTTCAACTGCATAATCGCCTTCATGGGCAATCCATCTCCCCGACGCTCACTAGGTGTGCCAAATTGCTCACTAAAACAAACTTTGTAATAAGAAGAAGAATGACTGCTGTCACAGCCCTTCGTCAATCTACTGCTGAACGGATGAAAGCCTCCACACGCCGTGTAGGTTGGCCACGGGGGTTGTTTGACCATACTTCACCACGCCGGTCAGTTCGGGGCTGACGGAAGGACGGCCGTCAGGAATCGCCCGTCACCGAGTGTTAATCCTGTTCAGTGGTTGACTCAGCCAATCAATAATATGCCAAATGACATCATGAATCTCATTTAACATCGAGGGTTTTCTTCATGCAGTGGTTGGCGAATTGCCTGCCACCATCAATCCTTGACGGCTGAGAACACCGGATCAGTCTCAGATACCCAAGGGAAGGAGTGGTGGTGCAGTCGTGAGCACACTGCCACTATGAACCTGGCCATCTGAGTTTGATGCCTGGGCAATGTTCACATCGGCGAGTGATATCCGAACCAATCCTGGCGACCCCTGACCCACTTGCCTAATCGGAATCTTGTATTTAGACTCGCAGGAGGAGGAATCCGATGAGCTATGAAGCTCTTTTCAACAGATGTCCAGTAAGGGGCATCTGACCAATGAGGTGACATGTTCAAACAACGTCCACGACTTACACACTGCATGGGAGGTCTACATCCAGCAGGAGATTGATAAACAGCTGGCAATTATTTTTCACTTTTATTGAGACAAACTTTTCGAGTCGAACCCTGATCCAATAAATCGAGTTAATGTGTTTTTTCGTTTGCATAAATTCTTGTTCTTGGTCTTCTTCTTCTTCTTAAGACAACTTAAGAATATTAATGACGACACAGTATGTACCAAGTTTGACAATCGGTGTTGACATTAATGCAAAGAAGCAACGGAGACACGGAACATCCTTCGGAGGAGAATATTAATTGATTCCCAGGACCAGAGTCGACAGGTCACGGGGGTTTGGAAGGGCTCAGATAGTGACGAGTTTCCAGCATGGCTGGGTGGCAGGTGGCCAAAGCGTTGTGATCGCGCCTCGGTTCTCAAGCGTAGCGAGTTGATCGTCTCAAACCTGCTCAGCAATATGGTTTCAACGAAATAAAACGATGGTGTTGGATTTGGTTCGTCACTCAGTTGTCACGTTGCGTCCGTGAGGATTCATTATTTGTTTTTGGTTCCGATTGTCACGCCATGGGTTCACTATTTTTAGGGGGTGCATGAAGAGGCGCGCTGCCAAGTGCAGATATCTCGGTTGTTGGAGTGGTTCCGCAGCATCGCCTTCCAGGGTTGTCTTCTAACGCAAGGTGATGATGCACTGCTGTCTGTGACCGTCGCTTAATAGAAAGAAAATAATTTGAGGGTCTTACTTTGACGGAGCGCAATTTGGGAATAAAACTGCGATAGAACAAATACATTATATTTGTTCGAATAGAATAAGTTCCTTGAATACGAATTACTTCATCACATTCTACAGTCACAGATTCAATCCTCCACTGGGGGATCTTTATCTCCAAAAGGGAGCTTTGAGAAGTGGGAGATCAAACGCACGTTATTGGGACACAACGGCTTTCACATGGAAGCCAGATGGAGGATTTTGAATGTCAGACAAGCCCTGCTGCTTTCATTCCATTCATTGTCCATATTTCCAAGTGCTAAAAGTTGAATGATGCGTGGAGTTACTGCGGCTCAATAATAATAAGAACAACACGGAGATATTCCGCTTATAAAACCCCCCACTAAAACGACACGTTCAAAACCCAGGTCAAGAGGTCATCACGGCCAAAATACCACCGATGCCACCACACCTTGCCCAACGCTCTCTTCCTTCTGTCGGAAACGCTCAACGGCACGGTCGGCACCTGACCTCCAAGGTCAAGTCTAAAACTCTCATCACCGCAGCCATCTGGCTTCGGGTCTTCCAGTTCGCAGCGCGTGCGTGTGTACGCGCGCACGTGCGGGCGAGCGTGCCCTGCCCGTAATTCAATCGCATTCACACACAACGGGCTGCACTGAGCGCAAGCGCAGATGTCTCCCCGCGAAAGCCAAACCGCGCGCGGCCAGCACTCGGGCCCAAGCTACTCTGAGACCGAGAGGAGTTCAAGGATGCACCCGTGGTGATGGTGATCAACTGTTACGTGCACGGGGCAAGGGGGGAATAACGCGGCCCGGAGTGCGACCGCCGCACATTAATCCAAGGTCGCCTCTGATGGAAACAAAGTCGAGAATTCGCAGGGAACGCCGATCCGCAGATTGTGCCGTTGCCGCTGTGCGACGTTGGGTTGGCGCCACGCATTCTCGCGCATCGCTCGTAGCGGGCGGTCGGTAAGCCAGCGTCATTATTCCTACCAGCGGCGTGGGCGAGACCATTAGCAAAGTAATTAGTCGGGGTAATCATGATTCGGCGTTTCATCCCACGTCGCCCCAGGCGTTTGCGCGTAATGTAACCCTGCGCGTCGCGTTGAGAGGTAATTACATTCTTCCGATCACCTTACTAAAGCGCTGCCATGTTCGCAGGCCACCGCGCGCCTCGCTGCACCGTGCACAACGACGTGGAGGAGGATTCAGGTTGATTGAGATTCACCAGGTGGTGAGAACGCGACCAGGATGAGTCTCATTTGCAAGAGTGATCCGGGGGCATTCGTCTGCCAGTAGGGGGGCGATGATTGCTGCTGCTGCTGCTGTGTGTGTGTATAATGCCAATTGAGTAATTTGCGGGGACATTGAGACTTAAAACTTTCGTGACTGCAGGAATTCACATTCTTGGTTCTTTCGGTAAAGTCACATAGAAAACTAAAATCAAAATTAAAAGCAAAAACCCACGATGTTTCGATCGCAACACAAGCGGTCTTCTTCTCCTGAAGAAGAAGCGGTTTCTGACTCTTACATTAAGCGATTATTGTTATTATTGCAAATCCAGTTAAAATGTGGAAATGATTGCATTGGCGGCTTGGGGTTCATGCGAGGCCACACTTCGCTACAACGGCTAGATGGTACGTCGCTTTAAAAGTTCAATGTTTTTTTTCTCATTCACAAAGCTTAAAATGAAACGCACGTTCTTTTGAAGAAAGTAATAATTAAACGTTTTCGGCAATCGTGTTACATGTTGCATTGAAACTTATATACTTTATCAGCTTTATTTGCTTATTTATTTGCAGTGATTTGCTTTACCTTTCCTACTCTTTGAACTCGTATCGTGTTGTTGTTGTGCTGTTTGTTGTTGTGACTTTCTGATCCGCCCCTTCTGGGCATCTGTAAAAAAAGAGCTTCATAGCTCATCGGATTTCACCAGGATGAATAAGGATTCTGACTCTTACATTAATGCGCTATTAAAAGACCAAAGGTGAGATTATACCACGTTACTCATACAACCCTTCTGCATCGGTCACCCTCCGGTGACTATGTCGAGGTGCAGAGGTCGCCCATGCAAGTTCCCACTGCTGCCTCTGACATACACGTCGCCATTGCTTGCTCCCTACATCCTCGAGCTATTTCAGCACCCCCGGCCACCCTCCGACGTCCACTCTCGCAGCCTCCCACCACCATCGCCATGGCGGCTTTCAGATCTCCCCCACGGCCGCACTTCCTCTCGGTACCGCCACTGCAATTGCCCATTCTCGGTGACCTCCTCTCCTCCGCCGTGCCCAGGCGCGTCATCCATCACAGCCCCCTCCTCTCCCCGGCTGCATCTTGCCACGCCGAGGAATAATCCAGCGGTCGAGCGGTCGCTCTCGCCATCGCAAAGTTCGCGGGTTCGATCCCTCGCCGGGGGGAGAGAGGGTCACTCGGCACATCATCACTGCCGGGGGTCGACAAGGTTATCACCGCTTTGCGGGGAAGTCGACGGTGACATCTCCTGTGGCCAGGCACACCCTCCGCCCCCGCCGACACAAGAAAGTGGAATGACCGATACGGGCTCTGGAGTTGTAAACAGGGGATGAGCACCAATGCCTCGATGCTCACTCGAGCAGCAGGAAATTGCATTGACTTTGACTGCGCTGCAAATGCGTGGAACTGCCCCCAGTGTTGAGGCAAAACAGAGTCTAATTGTCCTCGGGAGAAGCCACACATGTTGAGAATTAATAGTGGCACGGGGTCATGTTGTTAAATAGGAGTTGTACACTTTCAACAAAGCGTGTATATATGTACCATCCTGGTGCATACATTACTCATTGCTTATATATGCTCGTGTGTACTATATATATGTGTACCATATATGCATATATCTACACATATATTATGGGGAGTTGTAGTGTAGCGGTTAGGGCGCTACGCTCCAAACTTGGCGACCCAAGTTCGATTCCCACTCATGGTCAACACCAGTGTCGATTTACCGAACCGGTTCTGGGCCTCCTCTAGGTCGACTCAGCCTCAAATGAGAACCTCGTGCGGTGTGTAAACATCGCCACTAGGGAGACAAATGCGGTCGGGCGTGGTGCTGGCCACCCACTCCCTCTTGTGCCGTGCCGGCCTTCATAGGTGCTACTCGCTAGCAGCACTTGCCCCAACAGTTTGTTAAAGGCTATACGGGAGAGCTTTGTGTGGTTGTATGAATTCAATATCAAGCATTTTTCCTGCATATAACAGCGCTTCGCAACCCCAGCCATGGAACTAAGCCAAAATTTATTTTCAGATTTAATTCCCCAAATGTTTCTGTAGCTCAAAATTGTGCATTTAACTTTATGGGTCACTTTCCGTAACTCGGTAATGATTATAATTTCCACATGCGTGTAGGCAAAGCCTTCTTATGAACTGCATTTCTTAACAGTATATATACTGTTAAACACTTTTAATCTAAAGTGCATGTATTGTATTTTCTTGTGTGAACTTATGCAAATCACTTTAACGACTGCGTAGATATTATTATTTTTACATGTCAGCAGCGCTGGCTCAATGTCTCTGACACAGCCATTATGAGCCTCCAAAGATACACCCAGACCCAGGGCTCAACACCTTGCTGAGTCGGTGCATTCACTTAATAGTAGTAATAATACTGCAATGCAATTGCATGCGTACGCCTCGTTTGAACCAGATGGATATTTTTGTTTAAGAGAGTCCTGCATTTCTGTGTTTGGCTACTTTCATCTTCAGGAGCGTTTTAAGAAGTTGACCAGAGAAAACTCACACACACAACGGGTAACAGCTACAAAAGGTTCCGCATGTGTGCGATTGCGAACCCACTTGCTGTACTGCTACTTCCTGAGCCCCTTGGCAACCCATCCGTGATTCTGGAGTTTCACAAATCTATTCGTGATCTCGCTTGGAATACACGGAGCGATAATCACCCCCGACTGAACAAAACATATTGGCAGGACCCTCCTGAAAAAGAGGCACGAGACTCGGTGAGGCTTCCCTGTGTGATCTTGCGCTGGCGGCAGCAGGCCCACTGAACAAACTGTTTATCCTGAGAAGTCTGGGTGGTGGTGGTGGGCCCTTGCCCACGGGACAGCTGCATGTGTCGGAGACACTGAGTCGGAAACGATGAGGTTCTCGGTTCAAGCCTCGGGTCTGGTTGTATTCTGTAGAACTCATTATTATTACGAATAATTATTCATAACTATTATTCTAATTATTATTATAATTAATATTCTAATTATTATTCTAATTACTATGAATAATGAGTTCCACAGGATACAACCAACCGACACATGCAGCTGTCCCGCGGGCAAGGGCCCACCACCACCACCCAGACTTCTCAGGATAAACAGTTTGTTCAGTGGGCCTGCTGCCGCCAGCACAAGTGCCCCCACCTGTGCCGGAGGGCCCACAGAGGCGGCCGCTAAGCGGCGCGACGTCTGTTTATTCAGGTGGCTTACAGATCCCCCCCCACCCCTCCGGGCTGGATCTGGCCGTCTGGTTCAAAGGCGATTTACTGCCAGTTCCTCCTAAACGCGAAGGGATTATTGAAGGTCAAGATGTCACCCGCGGCCAAAGCCCGTTGAAGCCCCCACACCTCAGCATTGCTCCCTTCCTTCCTTCTGCCAGGTCACATGACCGTCTCACAGTCCACACCTGCTCACCAGGGTCCACTCCGTCATCCACGTTTATGCCTGATTACAGAGTGGGCAACACCTTTCAAGGACCCTTCTTACAGTCCCATGGCCACGCATTTCTTTATTGAGAACTAATTTCTTTGGAACTGCTTTAAATGCTTATTTTGTTGTTCTTCCCCCGCACCTATGATTCGCACGGTTGGCTACGTACGATGCGAAAGAAGTTCTGCATACGTACGTACGTACATATCACCATCTGACTTTAAGTCTTCCTCTTCGTCATCAACCTCTGGATTATACTGCAATGCCTGCCTCAATCACCTAACCACCTCCATTCGCCACGTGTCCTACCAAAGCAACTTCTGCTATTCTTTAAATCTTTAACGCTCTGCTGCCACATTCTATTGCAAGTTACTTCCACATTTCTTACCCTTTCGTAGAGTTCTATTTTGACCTACTCTTCCACTCCGGCCGGACGTCTGAGAAGAGGCGGGGCCACACCTGACCCCACGACCACACGTGACATGCCGGTTGACGAACTGTCGCGACACCCATTTACACAGCTGTGTGGATAGAACCACAGGGGCGCACATCTAAAAAACGAATCTTATCCTATTTTCTTTTTACACGCTTTCTATTAACTCACCCTGTCTGTTGTATCCTCAAATCTTGTCACTCAATTTTTACCCACTTCCCAATGTGGTATCGACTGCAAACTTGGTATACTTATGTCATACTGATGACAATACTATATTCTATCATTAAAAATAAATAAAAATCTTTTCAAACATTATTTTTATATGTTTTGTTTCGGCTTGGGACTAATTGTCCATGCTCAACTGACGTTGACTGTAAATCACCACGGTACCTTACGTTATGGAAAGCTTCGGGGCCACTTCCTGGAGTTCTTCCATTACTAGTACGGTACGTTTCATTAAAGCGTGTTTAAAAATAAATAATATTACTTATTATATTTATAGAGCGCTTTAGCTCAAGGCAGTTTATACAGTTTAAAAAGCGATAACAACAAAAGAGCGATTTAAATGGCAACAGGCGTGCAAGGGTCGAGGAATGAGTGACCATTAACAACAGAGGGCACACAGGGGTCACGGAAGGGCTACAGGGGAGGGACGGGATGGAGTGGAGGGGCGGAGGGAGGGAAGATTCATCATTTGGTGTGGGTTGTGAATTCCTGCTTTGGTAACATTCTGACCCGTCCCTACTGGACATCTATGAAAAAGAGCTTTACAGCTCATAGGATTGCTCCCGTATGAATACATATTATGATTCTGAAGAGGAAGGGAATGGGTGATGGTGAAGTGGTAAACTTGCACCGATGTTTTAACTTCCACACCAGGAGATGGAATAGAACCACGGGCAGGGACCTCTGGATTGCTAACTATTAACCAACTGGTTTTATTTTACCAGGTAAGGCCCACTGAGCTATGTAGCTCTATTTCAGAAGCGACCTGGCCACAAAATGACAACACGACGAAGTGGCTTATCACGTGGAAATTTATAGCAGCCAAATACTTTTAAACGCGTGACGGTGATTCGAAAAATCCACGCGAGCATGGGGAGGGAGACACCGCAAACTCCAAATATACAGCAGGCATCAGGGGTCCGGTATCGAACCCACGACCTCCTGTATACCAGGCAAGGGAGTTAACATCTCCTAGCTGACCATGCCGTGGTTTACGACCTCAGTGCCTCGCCGATTCAGCGTCGTCGCTGTGGGAGTATTGTTTTTTGTTTGCATTTGACTGCAAGTATTGTGGTTAATGTAAGCATGATTCCTTGCAAAAGGTGTCAGTTTTGTTGCCAGAAAAAAGGGGGAAAAACCCTATTAGTATAGTTAGAACCCTGCTTTGTGCAGCAGTTGCTTGAGATTGATTGATAAGCTTTCACGGTTTAAAAGACGGTGTTATCTATCTGCGTTTTGTTTTCTCTTTAAAGGAAGACACAACGCAAAAAAAACCGAACAGCTCTTATCTTGAAGATGCACACTGTGTCCTGGGCTGTCGGACAGAAAGCTGAAGAGTTAATTTTTTTACAATGTTATAGTGTGCTTGATTTGTTTTGCTTTGTTTCGTGTGTGCTTTGACATTTTCCATTCTAATTGATCTCTCTCTCTACATTTTCTTAATCGCGTTTTTTCGAACACCACCTTGTTTCTTTGTTTCTTTGTGCATCTGTCTGGAACAACTTCCCTGTCCGTGCGTCATCGCTCTTGCTCGTTTGTGTTGCCAGGCTGCACCGCACCGCTCTTCTGCTCGACGAGTTTTCCCCGTCATCTTGACAGATGACTGTTAGAATTCCTTTCGGCGTGTTGTAAGTTAAGCTGGCCAGGTGGCGCTGCCATAGACTTAAATGGTTCCCTTTCGGAAGGTTGCAAGTTCAAATCCTGGTTGAAGGGGTTCACTCACCACATCATCACTGTGTGGTCACTAAAATTAGTACCACTTTGTGGGGAAGTCAACGGTGGTTGTCCTATGAATATACTCGCCCCTGCCATGGGAATGTGGAATCTACGTCGCTGGATCGGAGCTGTAAAGCGAAGGTGGGCACTGTTGCATCAATGGTCGTTTGAGCAGGATTTCGTGACGGAGTTTCGGTTTTAAAAATAAAAATGTTAGATGATTTAAGGACATATTTGGGTGTTTAAAATGCCTTCATGCAAATTATTGTGACACCACTCTTCGTGGTTTAAGGATCAATAAAAAAAAGGATTCTATTATCGCGCGAAATTTCGCATTAGGGCTTGCATTTTTCTTATTTTTTAGGGTTATTCCAAAAATCTGTATCGGATTCCTACTGTGACAGTTATTTCAACGCTCATAGCAGTGACCTCCGTGTCGTGAAATGTGTCTCTCCGGGGATTTTACTCTGTCTCTCAGGATGAATTATCCTGCATCATGAGCTAGACTTTTAACGTCAACTGCTTTCTGCGTGTTTCTATAAGCAGCGTTGGCGACGTTGACGTGTTTACTGGCATCGGAGCGGCCAGTCAGCGTCCCTTGCCGTGTGGAATATTCCCAGGATAGAGCTACCCCCCGCTTTGCGTCGGGGGTGCATTCCGGAAGGGCGCGACGAGGAATATCGTCGGAACGACGTCGACCAAAACGAATTCGTCCACGGGAGCTCAACGGCGACCAGGGAGGGGACGCGGGTGCCGCGCTGTGTTCACGCGCACGCCTTCATCCTCGACGTACCCACGACGTTACATTAAACTACTATCAACACTGTGCTCAGCACGAGTGTACAGCGGTCAACTTTTACACAAATTACGCAGGGTGCGAAAAGATACAGTACACTATTGAAAAATAATAATCAGCAAAATACCGGCACATTTCGTGTACAGGGTAGGTGGTGGTGGTGGTGGGGGTGGTGGTGGTGGTGGTGGTGGCGGAGGCTGAGAGGCGACGGATAACGAGGAAGGGCGGACGATGTTTCCAGCGACGTCAGCGTGGGGTTGAGGAGACGCGAATCAGACAGCGTGTTCATAATGGTCAACGACTTAAAAAGGGGGAGACGTCAATCGGAGTTTCAGTGCTTCTATATTTTGGCTCCTCCACACCCCGCTTTCCTGATCAATATAATTTGAGGCACGTGTGCGTTGCCTTCACGCGCCGGCTGGCTGAATTCGAATAGATCCCGTGTCTCACCACTCTCCTCTCCAGTGACACCGTCACCGCTAATTATATTTTCTGACATTTCTCATTGAAGTCTCCATTTTAAAGACGCGGTTTGCCTTTGCCGAGATTAACAATGCATGCGGACTAATTACACGCTGCAATGATTTGTTGCTGGGGCATATATTTGACATACGTTGAACTTGTAGTGACTTGAGAACCATTAATATCAGCTGAGCAACTCTTTCTGAAGTGCTCTTAAATAATCAACCCCCCACCTTTGATTCCCAGCGGAGAATTTGAATCCCGCGAAGCGGAACGTGTACACCTCGGACAATGATTGAAGGCAGGTTAGGGTCAAAGTTACGAAATAAAGAGACAAACAAGATCAGGATGTAGCGATTTTGAACAAAAAATATAATTTGGTTGTGGAAATAAAACACGAACCAGTGTGCCTGCAAAGGACCGTCCTTGATCATTGCATCACGCAAGGTGACAACAAGAAAATGGGACCAAAATCTGCAACGTACGCAAAGGAGCACGGGGAGAAGAATGTTTTGAACGACACTAGCAGAGGCGGGAGGAGGAAACACATGGGAACAAATACAAATCAGAGGCATCGTACCGACGGTTAAGTGAAGCGGCCTTGGGCAGGACGCGTCGCTAGACGGGGTGGTGGCCGATGGACGAGACCGGCGGTGGAGTCGAAAGCAAAGGAAGGGGCATGCCCAAGAGGGCGACCGCCACCGAGATAGAGCCATGACGCTGCGGTGGCGAGGAGATGCTAACTACCTCGCCTGCTATACAGGAGGTTCGTGGGTTCGTCACGTGAATTTTTTCTCCAGGTCCTCTGGTTTTGCCCTCCACATTTACAATCCACGTTTGTGTACAGCAGTGGTCGGCTTCGTCACGTGACTCACATGCGTTGCGCTCTCGAAACATTGAGTTTTTACCGAACTCTTCTTGTTATGTTGGTTTGCCGACGCCCTCTTTTAGAGTGTTTGGCTTACTGCAATTAATTTGCACGTGACGATGAGCCGCTTCGTCGAGCTGTCATTTGTGGCCAGGTCGCTTCTGAAAAAGAGCTATAGTATAGCTCAGGGGGCCTTACCTGGTAAAATACAATTTAGTTTAGTTTTTAGTTTGCATGAACCGTGTGAACGTAACTGGGGGGGGGCGGGGGGGCGGAGGGAGCAAGGCCCTAAACTTAAATAAATCAGCAGAAATCAGCGGCAACACAATTAGCCTCTTGACATGTCAATGGGCTGTTTCTAGCAGTAGGAAAAGCTTCTGTAGCTTTTCGAACAATACACCGACACGTGCCAAAAGGACACAGCCTCTGAGCATTTTGCAACAACAAAAAATACCCATCAGCATTTTCCTGAAGAAGTGCATTGTGGTCCTCCTGCCTGAGGTCTGAGTAAAACGCGACCGACCGACCGACCGCAGTGGCAATGATGCAGAAGACAGCCAACTGCGTGGAAAACTGCGTGGACCGCTGTCGCCCCTATGATGATGACCGTTTTCAGCATTCACATTACGCCTCAAATAGACCTTCATTTATCCGGTAAAATCTCACCAAAACTTAGGTATACATTTTTTACTTTTCACAGGAGGGTCTTGTTTTGAATTGTTTGTAAGAGCAATTTCTTGAATGTCCTTGCACGTGGGAGGAAACCGCAACACCCAGTAAAATAGCATTTAAAAAACCGTCACACGCACAGGCGAGTGAAAAGACGACACCCAACAGTCCGTACACAATGTGCCAGCAAACCCGCTCGCTCTACTGACATCCCACTGGCCACCTCACAGCCACGCACGATGACTCTCCGCGCGCGATCCACCAACTCCAGCTATCCGCCCACCGCCACTGGCACCAACACGGACGCAAAGCCGGGGGGGCTGGGGGGGGCGTGAAAGCCGACCGACTGCCGGAGCGTTTGTTGAACACTTGCGGAATTCGAAGCCAAATTCAAGAAGGGGGGGGGGGCGGTGGGGGCCAGAATGTTCCAATTTCATACCTCCTATGGGGACAGGCAATGTGCTAGTGGAATACGACCTAGAGAAATCCCGGCGTTAGCGCTGCACATCAAAGCTGAGGAAAGAAAACGGGCCTCGACCGCAAGCCGCAGAGTGTTCTCCACATTGTGAAGAGCCAGCCCAGGGCCATGCGATTACCAGAGTATGGGCAATGGGGAGCTCGTAAATATACGCGTGGCAGTAGATGGGGGGGGGGGGGGGGGGGGGGCGGGGGGAGGAAAAGAGCTGTGGGCCCGTGGTCAGTGGTTAGGGCACAGAGTCCAGCGGACCCGGGTTCAATTCCCGGCCACATCAGTTGCCGAATGATTTCCTCAATTGTGCTGGGACCCTCACCCCCCCCAACTCCATCCCCATCCCCCACCCCCCACCAACCACCACCCGCTTCCTCCCACTTCACAAATCCACACTGGCCAATGCGGCGAAGTGTGTTCTCAAACCAACCATCATCGCGGCCGACACAGTGTGGGAAAGTTTACATCCAGCAGTTGATTTACGATTCAATTGAGCATTCCAATTACTCATGATGTGTAGCAGTCGTCGCACTCTGCGAGTGGTGGTACAGTGGCTCCCAGATCAGTCTGCATTCTTAATGACCTGAGTTCAATTCCAGGCCGTGCCCAACTTCAGGTGATATAGGAACCTGTTCTGGGTCTCCCCTAGGTTAACTCAACCTTTAATTTAGCAATCGATTGGGCGCGTAAGCATCAGCACTGGGGAGAATAAGGCCTCATTACTCAAGAGTCTTAATAGGTGCTCACAGACAGCACTTTTTTCCTCAAGGTAAAATGGGGAACATTTGAATGCGTGTGTGTGTGTAGCAGCCACGGTCTGTTAAGGCTATAGGGATAATCTTTGTCTTTGTAGAAACCACTGCAGTGTTGACGACTCTGTGTGTGTGGATATTTCCTTGCCCGATGATGACCAAATAAGAGTTTGAGGGAGCTCCTGGCCACACATCAGTCGACACGACCCCCACGTCGACCACGTGGTCAGCGGCCCTTCGGGTACAGCAGGTGGACTGGCCCTGCTAAGCTTCGACACGCAGCGTTGCTTGCCGGGCCTAAGAGAAGTCCCCCCCCCCCTCTCGTACCCGGTGAGCTGCTGCCAACGACGTCCGCGCGACCCCTCGACCTCCACCGTGGATCCGACGGTGCGCGTGCCTACGGCGAGCGCGCGTGCCAGCACACGTGATCGCTCTATTGACCGGTGGCTGCCGCTGGATCCCAGCCCACCGCCAACCTCCGTGACGAGCGGCGCCCTCGGTGCCGTCCCCGCGCCGCCGCCGCAATGAAAGAACCGCGAGGGGTAGAGCCGGGCCCTGCCCTGTCCCTCTCCTCCCGAGGGGGACAGGTCGGCCAAAGTGGACAACAGCAACAATAACAACAACAACAACAACAATAAAAAATAACAGAGTTCGGAGACGACGCTGGGTGGACGTACCCCGCGGTGTGTTCTGCGGAGCACCGGAGGTTCGTGGAACGGCGACGACGCTTTAGTTTTAAAGGTGCTATTCCGACCGAGGGCCACTTGCGTGATGTGCAATAATGACCGGGCGCACCCCTCGCCACCCCTCCACGTCACGCAACACCGCAGGCTCAGTCCCCCGGCGAGCGAGAGGGCGCGAGCGGCTCACCTCGAACACCTCCTCGTCCAGGATGCGCGTGCCGAACACGGTGATGCCGCCCGTGTCGATCTCGGCGTTGCTGCTCCGCTCCAGGGGCCGCGTCAGCCTCTTCTTGCAGTCGAGCACCACGGTGACGGTCTTGCCGTGGACGCTGATCGCCAGGCGGTGCCACCTGCAACGAGGCGGGCAAGCGGGTCACGGGGCGAGCGGGTCACGGGGCAAGTGGGTCACGGGGCAAGTGGGTCACGCGGCGAGTGGGTCACGGGGCAAGTGGGTCACGGGGCAAGCGGGTCACGGGGTGAGTGGGTCACGGGGCAAGCGGGTCACGGGCGAGTGGGTCACGGGGCAAGCGGGTCATGGGGAAAGTGGGTCACGGGGCGAGCGGGTCACGGGGCAAGCGGGTCACGGGGCGAGCGGGTCACGGGGCGAGTGGGTCACGGGGCGAGCGGGTCACGGGGCAAGCGGGTCACAGGGCAAGTGGGTCACGGGGCAAGCGGGTCACGGGGCAAGTGGGTCACGGGGCGAGCGGGTCATGGGGCAAGCGGGTCACAGGGCAAGCGGGTCACGGGGTAAGTGGGTCACGGGGCAAGCGGGTCACGGGGCAAGCGGGTCACGGGACAAGCGGGTCACGGGGTAAGTGGGTCACGGGGCAAGCGGGTCACGGGGCGCGGCGGCAAAAGCAGCGGTCGGGGGCGGTGGCGGTGCAACGCAATGTCAGGTGGCATGGCGCAGTGCGATGCAATGTAGTGCAATGCATACTGAATCGTGCAGCACGCTATATAAGTCAACGTAGCATCGTGGAATGAAATGGCATTTGGTCTGCGGAATAAGTGTCAACACAAGCGACGACTACGCGACGTGTCCAAGGCTGGAGAACGCCAACGGGCTGGACTGGCTGATGCCCCGGCAATTGCAGCCACGAGGGATGCCAATTGGCGTACGACACACTCACGAGTTACATTGCAGCGCCAGGATGTGGGGCGATTGTTGTATGTGGTGGCTCGTGAGCGGTGTGGGGCCTAGCTTGGTGGCAGTGGAGCGCCTTCTGGTGTGGTGCTGCGCGTGTCTGCGTCTTTTACGGCGAGTGGCGCCCAGCGCTCCTGAACGTTGATTAGCCGAGGTCGATTTCCCCAGCAGTGGCTAACGTGAAGTGGCGAGTGATATCAGAACCCTCTCCTGGGCCTCTCCAAGGTCGAATGGACGTTAATATGAGAACCTGTGCGGTGTGTAAGCATGAGCACTGGAGAGACAAAGGCGGCTGGGCACGGTGCTAGCCACACCACCCCCGCTTGAACCGTGCCGGCCTTGATACGTGCTCCCGAACAGCACTTGCCCCAACTGTCTATAACAGGCTATACGGGAGATCTTTGTTTGTTCTAACACTTTCCAAATTCGATTAGATCTCATCGTCATTCTCTCTCGTAAAGACGATCCCGAGATGACGAACAGATGAGTATAAAGTTGCGTTGCTGTGATGGACTTACCCCTCCAGTAAACCGGACGAAACTGCCATCATGTCATCCTTTGGAGCTCAAAAGATCATGTAACTATTCGTCGTTATTGTCATCCATAATTAATCCACCGCTGGATGATGGCCGTGTAACCACTGGCACCTCCGCGTTGGACATGCTCTCGGCCATACGCGCATTCGTTGCAAACAATGTGTTCCCGAGTCAGGGCGAGCCCATGTTGGCAACACTCCACTCGTGTACGCGATCATTCCCTCCCGTGGTGTCTGTGCACCTGGGCCAGCTGGCTCAGCGGTAGAGCGAGCGGCGGTGTAGCGGCTAGCGCGCTGCACTACGAACCCCGTCACCCGAGTTCAATTCCCGCTCACGGCCAACACCAGTGAAGGTTATTTGAAGCGGTCCTGGGCCTCCTCTAGGACGACTCAGCCCCAAATGAGAACCTGCTGCGGTGTGTAAAGATCACTACTAGGGAGACAAAGGCGGCCGGGCGTGGTGTTGGCCACCCACCCCCTCGTGTGCCATATCGGCCTTCGTAGGTGCTCGCTAACAGCACTTGCCCCAACAGTCTGTTAAGGCTACACGGGGAATCTTTGTCTGTGTTTGGTGGCTCAGCAATGTGGAATTTCCACCAACTGGCACAGGGCTGAATAACTGCAGATGAGCACCAATGCCCCAATGGTCATTTGAGGAGCATATCAGAGATGAGTTTCGGATTTTAATTAGTTTTCATTAAGGAAAATGTTGTATCTTTAAAATATCCACGCGCTATAACGGTAGTGACATCACCAACGTGCCAACACTCACTTGACAGGGAGGTCACTTCGTGTGACTTTTATTTGTACGCGTGCGTGACGAACTCATTTCGCACCCTCCGCAAGCCGCACGTTGCTAATCGCAGGCGCGCGGGGCCAAGGACAACAACAACGTTTGACCGCACGCACCGCGCCGAGCGCGTGGAGCGCGCGCGCACGAATGCTCCGAGCAGGGTCCCGACTGCCGTGGGGTGGCGAGCGAACGCACGTGCGTCACAAGGCGCGGCGCCCACGTGGGAGCCAGGCCCGCCCGCCCGCCCGCCCGCCCGTGTCGCGTCGAGGTTTCAAAGCGCCCCGTGGCTCTCCGCTTTCTCGAGACCGCTGGCCCAGAGGGGCGAGAGCGCGGGCAATTGAGGCCACCGTCTGTCTCCTTGACGCGGCGCACGCCAGCAATGTAGCGGTTTATGCAAAGTTTCCCCGTTGGCGCCACCCCCCTATTCCTCCTCCTCCTCCCGCGCGCGCTCGTGTGCCGGTGGATTTTTTTTTTGAGCGACCGAAACGGCAAACATCTGGAGCGGTGAGGTCACGCGGGAGAGAGCCCCCTCGTTTAAATCAGATACAGTATTCAATTACAGCTCGCCGCGCACGGCTGCGCGAGAAAGGCGCCCGAATGAAACAATAACGGCATGTGTCGTCTCTCGCGTTCTCTCCCTCTCTCTCCGTCTCGCGTTACAATGCGTACCGACAGCCCTTTGCCAGGCCACTTGCTGGACCAAGGCCTCTCCGGTGATGGAGCTGAGGGGAGGGGGTGGCGATGGGGACGGTCAGCACCCCCTGAGACCCCCCCCCAAAATTAGCATTTAATTGGCTCCCTCCCCCATTCGGTCCACATTGAGACCCTGAAAATTGGGATTCAATTGACAACCTGATGACATGGCCTCTCACGACTCTATTCTCGCGTCCGGCAGCGGCTAGGGCCATTATATTTCGTTTTTATTCATATAGTTGTCAATAATTGAGGATATATGAAAAAAAGAGGATTAAATGTTTTCAATTTATGAATTAAAAAAAAAATCTAACTTAGCAACACATATGATGCCATGCTACGCAGCAGTACGTTCAGGGGCTAGATGCCAGTGTCGAGGTCTGCCGCTGGCCACGACGACGAGAGGGCCTTCAGGGGAGAGAGAGTTCGTCCCTGGAGAACGCGTGCAGTCAAAGTGCTCCGCGAATCCGTATATAGTTTGATTATGCGGGGTGATATGGCCAAGGGGTGGCTCGCAGAGTTTCACGATTCCATTTTAGCAGCTGCCCCGATTAATACTGCGGCCGTATTTACGTCAAAAATATATACTACTCCGTGCCGCCCTGTTTGGGTGGACGTTAAAGATCCTGTGACGTTATTCGCAAAGAGTAGGTGATCGTGTGCCGGTGTCATGGTCCAAATTTGGCAAATGTAAAAAAATGCCCTTGAATTCATTAAATTGTCGCCCCCTGCTCAGAACAAACTTGGCAGGACCCTCCCGAAGCAGAATCACGAGACGTTCGGTGCAGCGTCTCTGGGTGTTGCGTTAAAACAATGAAAATCGCATTGCCAGAAGACGAAAAGCACGTGGCAAATGGCGACGTCGGCGTGCTGGATCAGAGGAATAGCGGACGAGTTGAGATCCGGTGGCACGCACACGCAGCTGCATCGCAAGATGTCCTACTGGTGAAGCAGGTGGAGCGGGGGCGGGGGGAGTCGTGCGGACCATTGGACTTGCTGCACTGCCAACTACTGTACCTCCGATTAGCACGGTTGACTATGTAGGGTGCGAAAGAAATTCAACAAACATACTGTCTGCAACGCCTATAATACCTGTTATTGCGGGATGGTGGTCGCCCGTCCAAGTGGTATGCCTCTATTAAAAGAACAAACTTAAACTATTCTACTTGCTAAAAAAAGGTTTGCAATTAGAGAGGATGAAAACCAAAATAGAAATGAGTGCAACACGGAAGAAACTTCACTGTGAGTGAGTGAGTGAGTGCCCACCTGTGCATTGAAGATTAACCCAATAAAACACGATTCGAAATTCCACTCATCTCAGACTCTACGTTATTTTTTGGAAGAGCCTCGGTCAAGTTTAACACATTCCTGCGGAGGGAGCTGGTAGGAACGTTGGGTTGCTCGGTCAATGACCAGGGTCAACGGCGGCGTGGTGTATTCCACAAATATGCCCGACTGTGAGGGCGGGCACAAGCCGGCGTGAGTAGGTTAAACGTTGAGTTTTATAAGGGCACCACGGGGTGACCAGCCCTTCCCCACCCAGCCCCTCCCTCCCCACCCAGCCCCTCCCTGCACGACGGACGGACACAATAATCCCCTGTGGGCTGGTGTAACCAGGAGGTTCCTACCAGTATAATCTCTCAACTCTCCGACCACCCTGCAACACCCCCCTCCCCCTCTGCACCTCATTAAGTACACCTCCACACATAATGAACATCCAACTATAGTGCTCCTCCTCCTCCTCCCTCACTCGCTGCCAATTAAACTCAGCCGACTTCGCCTCCGTATTATGAACATTCTTCACTGTGCAATTACTCCCACGCCAATTAAACCTCATTAGCCCCGTTACATTTCAATAACCTTGCATGCGTTTTTATTTCCCCATATATCTCGCTAGAATTGTTAATTGATACGTCTCTACCTGCTCTTAATTGCTAACGTCACCATAGCCCCCCCCCCCCGGCCAAATAATCACACTTACTGGATTAATTTAATCACTCATCAGCCCTTCTAGACTATAATAGTTTGGCAATTGTGTGATTCAGGTTAGTGTCTAATACGTATGCATAACACGAGCTATAATCGGACTGAACGAAACTTAGCTTCCGCGGGCTGACTGCATGGGCCACATTCAAAAAATGAAATGTTTAAAAGCAATGAACGGGAATACGTATAACAATCGCGGGAGATATTTAAATAAATATACTCTCTAATTACTCTTTGGTTCTTTCGGTAAAGTCATGTAGAAAGAAAAGAAAATAAATAATGGAATACACGACGTTTCGATTGCAACACCAGCAACCGTCATCAGGTGTGAAAGAATGCTAAATTTGAAGTTGAGTATGAGAAATTGGAAGTTTGAATAAAGAGTAAACGGCAGGGGGAGAGACATTTCTCAGACTCAACTTCAAATTCAACATTCTTTCACGCCTGATGACGGTTGCTTGTGTTGCAATCGAAACGTCGTGCATTCCATTATTCATTTATTTTCATTTCTACTTGACTTTACCGAAAGAACCAAAGAGTAATTCCTACAGTCACGAAAGCTTCAAATCAAGTTTGATTCTCTCTAATTACAACCATCATTGCCACGACCGCCGAATGAACGTGAGCCGATGCCATCACTCCACCTCTCTTGGGTAACGTCCTCTTCGATGTGTTCCATCCCTTCTCGGCTGCCGCCACTGACGCTTCGTGCCCAAGCCCCACCACTCACCTCCTTAAACGGTTTGAGCGATGTCACAAACCTGCGGTCGCTGTAAAATATCCACGTGTTCCTCTCTCTTTCTATCTCTGTCTCACAGTGGATCACCGTCGTTCTGATCCGCACGTCATAGCTGGTGGTATGCATTAATGGGAAACTTTTCGACATAACTATGATTATGATAAGAAAATTCCTACTTTTCAAAAAGTGCTCCACCCTAAACTATTTCAACTATGTTTTATATTTTACCAGATAAGGCACATTGAGCTATGTAGCACTTTTCATAAGCGAGCTGGCCACAAATGAAAGCTCAACAAAGTGGCTTCTCGTGTGGAAATTTATAGCAGCCAATTACTCTAAACGCGTGTTTCTAAATGTGGAGGCAAAACCGGAAGACTCGGAGAAAAATCCACGTGACCACGGGGAGAACATGCAAACCCCAAATATAAGCAGACGTCAGAGTCGGGATTGAACCCACGACCTCCTGTACACCAGGCGAGGCAGTTACGTCTCTTAGCCACCATGATGATGAGAGAGACACACACAAACTCCAAATATACAGCAGACGTCAGAGTCGGGATCGAATCCACAACCTCCTGTATACCAGGTGAGGCAGTTAACATTTCCTATCCTCCGTGGTGACATTCTGCACTCGTCCGCCTCGTTAGTTCGTCCTGTTCACTCCGATCGCCTTCAACAGCTGCCCGAGGTTCCCACGCTATCAGGCTCTGTCCCTCTGGCAGACAGCTCCGATTGTTTAGCAAACGCGCTGTCCATCCACCTTCATTTTGGTCATATTTTTTTTTGTCATCCAGAGCCCAACTTTCCAATCTTCCATATTAAGTTATAATTTTACATATACTCTCTCCCGTCGTGGGAAAACATTGTACTTTCCACCACTGGCTCACATCCACGAAGTAGACATGAGTGTCGCTCCAAATATCCCTTTGAAAAGCGAGATACTCTGGTGAGATTTGTGAGAGAGTGCACCTATGTATGTACAGGGTGCTACGGATGTCTTGTGACCCCCCCATTTAATTGTCTAAAACGTAATGTTTTTTTAAGTGAGGTTTATTTAAGATAGAAATAAATATGCAAATGAAAACAAAGGTTTGGGGTCAATTAATAGGGGGTCCACGTGACATCTGGACTGCCCTGTACATTGAACTTATTTCGCGCACCGTACGTAGCCAACCATGCTAATCGGAGCCTCACTGGCCATTCTGATGAACCCCCTAAGTGAGATACCACCAGTTGGAGGCCTTAAAACCAGGGTTCCGACAACACTGCGGTGTAACGGTTAGCACACCGGACTTTCAATCCAGAGGAGACAGGTTCGACTCTCGGTTTTAACAAAGGGTCAAGTTTCTCAAAAACGCCCGTCTCTGCAAGCAATAGTTGGTCAATCGGCAGATCACAGGTCACGTGTGGTGGGTTAAAGTGTGGGGAAAAGCCAGCAACTTCTCAGACGTCTCGCCCGGCGTACAAAAGCGGGGAACAAAATACTGTAGAGGGTCTCTCTCTCTCTCTCTCGAGAGAGAGAGATCCCAGCAGTGGTTGTTGTTATTTTTGTTCCATCGTCCACCGCGCCTCCCGAACGCGTCCGTGGTGAGTTTGCCCGCGTCAGGACCCCGACTCACTTTCCGTCGGCCAGGTTGAGTCCCTTGAAGAGGGGGTAGCTCTCCGGGAGGGGGAGACCGTTGTGGTCCTCGTAGAGGAAGACGGGCGAGCGGCCCACCTCCACGCCGATCTGCTGGACGCCCTGCTCGTTGTAGACCGACAGGAGGAAGGCCTGCAGGCCCTTTTGGGCCCTCAGCGTGGCCAGGATTGAGAAGTCCTCCGGGAAGGGACCTGCGGCAAACAGAGAGGCGGCGCAGTGAGCAGGAGGAGAGAGATGATCTCTACGAACGAGATCGACCGCTCACCCTCTAACGTTTGAGTTCCTCGGGCAACCCTGGTACCTTGTCGCATGCGATGAAGAATCTCATTAGAATTGTCCGCACGTCGAAATCCGACACCCTCCTTAAAGCACCACCGATGTTGAGCACGTTTGTTGATACCGGACACCGACTGGTCGATACTGGCCACTGACTGAAACAGCCCCTGCGTGTAGGAGTGTGGATGTTTCTGCCACTTGTTGCAGGCCTGGCAATAGAGATGAGAACCACCCTCAATAGTCATTTGAGCAGTCACTTCTGATCTTGCATTCTGAATTTCACACAAGTTTTGTCAGTAGCAGAGTGTCCACGTTATTTTTCATTTCAACTACGTCTTTTCTCTGGAATTTTCCAATTTCCTCAAGAAAAAAAAGTTACATGAAAGATAAAGGGTAAAGGCGCAGTCATGCAGTTGCTCACTCACGCCGCTGCTGGCGCAAGCGCCTCGACTAGAGGGGGCGCTACGGTGGCGAGATGTTAACTACCTCGCATGGTATGCAGGAGGTTTGTGGGTTCGATCCCGACCCTGACGATGCCTGCTGTATATTTGGAGTTTGCGGTGTCTCTCTCGCAGTGGTCGTGCGGATTTTTCTCCAGGTCCTCCGGTTTTTCCTTTCACATTTAGAATCAACATCACAACGCGGTTTGAATGTTTGGCCACTATAAATTTCAACTTGATAAGCCACTAAGTTGAGCTTTCATTTGTGGTCAAGTCGCTTCTCAAAAAGAGCTATACAGGTCAGTGGGCCTCACCTAGCAAAATCAAAAAAGGTTATAAATAGGAATTGGGATAGTTGAGGTGTTTTGACCTATTCTTCCACGCTGACAAGATGTTTTTGTCGAGTCACCATCCCTCAAAAGTTGTTCCCAACAATGTCATTGCGAATCGTCATCACAATCATCAGCCGTGATCAATCCACTGCTGGATGAAGGCCTCCACATTCGGCCGCCACCTCCCGCGACCCTGCGGTGCCAAAATCTGTCCAGCACCTGCTCATGCCGCTCCATCTCCCCTGACATCCGTCCGTGGCCCCTGTCCAATTCCCCTCACTTCCATGAATAGTTTGCACGATGAATACACTGCACAATTCACGTTGCGTAGAACTGATATATAATAATCCAGACACACTTCAGACGTTGTTTACAAAATAACCCAAACATTGGCCGTGGAAATTTTACATTTTGTCTTCTTCAGCCATCAAGAGCCTTTGCTTTGAGAAAAGTGTTTTCAATGAAACTGTCTTGCTGTGATTCCCCCCCCCCCCCACTCCCCCCACATTGAGCAGGGTGCCACAGTGAACACGAGTGAATACGAGTTTTCTCTTCCTGAGACACGTGGGAATTATTTTAAATGTCACGTTAGGTTTATCATATATTTTTACACGTTTAAAAAAAAATATGTATGGCCGTAATTTGAAGCCACGCTTGTGCAATATCGTGAGAACCATTGCAGAGGAATGTGAAGTCGAGTTGCCGAGTTGCGGTGTCTCCCTGTGCAATTGAGAACTCTCCGCAGCTCCCATGAGCACGGTTGGCTATGTACGGTGCGAAAGAAGTTCAACATACAAAGAGCATGGGACGGTCCTCTGAGCCCAGTGGTTGAAATTCCACATTCCCTTGTCAGGAGCCAGTCTCCCCACAGGACAACCACTGTTGACTCTCCACAAAGCGGTGGGGCACTACTTTATTGCCCCCCCACCCCCCCCCCCGGGAGTGATGGGGCTGAGTTGACCTCTGACCGAGGATTGAACTCTTGACCTTCCGACTGCGAGTTTTACGATCTGCCCACACTCAGTTAGGTTTCGACAAATTCCGTACCCTTTCACAGGGCGCCGTGCGACGACGCCATTTATAAACCAGCACGAAGCCCGTCTCAGGATGGGAAATGAATCTGGAATGGAAATTCGATGTTATCTCCCTCGCCTGGAATACAGGAGGTCGCAGGTTCGACCCTGACCCTGACGCCTGTTTATCTGGAGTTTGCAGTGTCTCTATTCCCGTGATCGCGTGGATTTTTCTCCGAGTCCTCCGGTTTTCCCCTCCACATTTAGAATCAACGTCACGCGTTTAAAGTTGTTTTGTTGCTATAAATTGCCACACGACAAGCCGTTTCGTTGAGCTATCATTTGTGGCCAGGTGCGCTTCTGAAACATAGCTAAATAGCTCAGTGGGCTTTACCTGGTAAATGAAAAGCGCTTCAAATCGTCAAAATAACAATCGCTCTCAATGAGCCGCGGCCTTCCTCAAAGACGGCGGAGACCGTGGCCTTCCTTCCACTCGGCTCTGTCCGTGATGTTCACTCAGCACCTTTGTATCGAATGCTCCTCCCAGTGGCATCCCATTGCTTCAATTGCGAATGCCCCCCCTCGCCCCCTCCCCCCACGGCCCCATGGTCTTCCCTCAGTCCGTGAGCTACCTTCCCCCCCACCCTTCTCTCTCCTCATATAAATCCCCCACGTCCCTATAAGTGCCCCCTTCGACTTGGCTGGGATAGCAAATCCAACAACCCCCGGCCCTCCCACTTGGTACGGGTCCTGCCGCGCCCAATTTGAGTTGCTGCCCGCGGGGTTGCTGCTCGCTGCCAATGGCGGTCGGCGGCCATTGTCCTGAGCTCACGCTTTGCCACAATGAGAACATTTGAGAGATAAAACGAAAAAGAAATGCGAATGTATCTTCTTGGTTCTTTCGGTAAAGTCACGTGGAATGGAAATAATAAAATAATAAAAATAAAACATAATAAAATAATTCTCACGACGTTTCGGCCACAACGCAAGCAGCCGTCCTCAGGTGGAGAACAGGTCTGTCGAGGAGACAGAGTCTGAAACGTCGTGAGAATTATTTTATTACGTTTTATTTTTATTATTTTATTATTTACATTCTACGTGAGTTTACCGAAAGAACCAATAAGATGAATCCCTGCAGTCACGAAAGCTTTAAATCGAAATTTAAATGCGAATGTAGCTTAGTTTGCTGTCTTCCCCGGATTCTTGTGGTACCTCGTAATAAAACACACGACATTCAGTCTCGTGTGTTCTTATCACACGTCCAACAAATCTAACCCCGGCTTTGTATCACTATTATTACTCAAAAAATGTGTACATGCTATCCGTAAGACATTTTATGATATTCGTAATAAACTAATTTAAACTTGATTTGGAGCTAATTTAGTTTAACACGTAGGCTTTCGCGACCAATGTCATCCATAATACAGGTTTTTATGGGTTAGATCGCGTCAATATAAAAGCTAATTTACTTTAACTTGAGACGCCAGCAGACTAAAAGTCGACAGACTTGTCATCTCGCATCTTGTGTTGCAACGTTCCGACCTCGTGACCCCACTGGACATCTGCGAAAGGGAGCTTTATAGCTCCTGGGGTTCCTCCTGCAGCATGGACACATATTCTGATTCTGAAACAGCGAACGTGAAGTGGCCAAGGCCATTTTCCTTTTTTTATTTTTTCTTGTTGTTGTTACTACTCGGATAAATTGCCCAGAAAAATCTCGCCGAGCCTCAAGATATTTTTTTTCGAGGAGGGCTGCTGCCAAGTTTTCTTAGCAGGGGAATTAACCCTACGACTCCTGTTTCACACGCTGTAGGCCTTCGCGACCAATATCATCCACAATATAGGTTATTTTGGGTTAGATCGCGTAAATATTAACGTGTCGTTAAACCTGCCATACCCGACACAGCCAACTAGTAAGGTTTGTCACGAAAACAGAACGTGCCCATTCGTCACTAGTACAGCACACCGGTGTATCGGAGAGCCACGCCACAACAATCTGAGTACAACGTTTCGCCAGTACTTGCATCTAGCATCATCAGGCGGATCAATCTGGCTGTCCGCCTGTGTCGGGTAGTGGCAGGTTAAGCGACACATTTATTTGTACGCGATCCAACCCAACAAAAACCTACATCACCTACGACTCCTCGCGGCAATTCGTCTCGCTTTCACGGAGACCCCATTTGTCAATGTTCATGTGTATGAGTGGACCCTTGCTCAAAGAAGATGAAGATCTCCCACCCCGTTGAGACTTGACCGACTGTTGGGGCAAGCGCTGTCAGCGAGCAGCACCGATGAAGGCCGGCACGGCGCACGAGGGGGTGGGGTGCTGGCCGGGACCACGCACACGTCATACCAGGTACTCATTTAAGGCTGAGTTGACCTTGAGCAGGCCCAGGACCAAATCAGATATTCGTCACCAATGTTGGTTGTGAGCGGAAATTGAACTATGGTGGTCGGGTTCTTAGCGCAATGCGCTAACCGCTTTGCCACTGCTCGTATGGCCATGTGTATTAAATACTTATAAAAATAATCCGTCGATTAATAATGTATATTCGTTATCCGTTCATCGTTGCTCGTGGTATTTCGCCTTTCAACCCCTCTTAACAGTGCACCGTTATCCCGTGTTTAGGCTAAGTCCACTTAGAGGAGGCCCAGGCCAGGTCCATATACCACAGTGACCATGCCGACGATGTATAAGATGGCTGAGAATCACGGGCTGTTATTATGAAGTATAAAGCAGAGAAAAACCCTCACCAGAACGTGTCGAAGCACACACACATTGAGTCAGCATTTTGCAATGTAAAATGTAGCCCGCAGAGACGCGAGTGTTTGCAATGCAGTCTGGCGGCTATTGGTGCCGTCTCCTGTCTCCTTACATGAGTCTCACCGCCAGCGAATCTCCTGAGGGCTCAGAGCTGTCTGATAGCGGTGGGGCAGCCGCTACGGTGGTTATGGGCCGTCCATAAATGACGTCACGCGATTTTGGACGATTTTTGAACACCCTCCCCCCCTCGTCACACGGCGTCACAAAAAGTCAGACCCCCTCCCTCAAATATGACGTCACAAAGCTCTGCACCTCCCCCTCCCAAATAAATAAAACATGCTTCAAATTGCTTTAAACTATTGTCATTGTAGTGCGTATTTATTGTGGCGCTGCACTCTGATGTTGTAGGAGAGAAATGTATAAAAAAGTATATTTAATTAAGTAGAACGTGTTGTCTATATTTATTTACAGTTGCGCATTTTGATGTGACGTCACATTTCTC
>CM025656.2:1322305-1338925 GCA_014621495.2 Entosphenus tridentatus
GCTCGCGTCACCGCTGGATTATATCCGCACCACTCCCTTTGTTCACCAACACTGCCTCGGCCAGCGTGGTGAAGTGTGGTCAAAACTCACGTCCGTAACGGTGACCCACAAGACGTCATGGGGAATCCTTCACACGGCGGGTAAATGCCACCGGGTGTTAAATTATACACTGGTCAACAAAAAAAAAACATTTTTTTCTGGCCTGGACTTTTGCAGCTGTTTTAGACTAATTTCAGGGTGCTGATTCCAAATCTGTTCTCAGATTTGCTCTATCACATCTCATTTTTATGCTATCGGCATACCCCATTTTCATTGATTTTACCCGAAATTAACTCTGTCACTTATGATTGCAAGTTGTTGCGAGTCAGTGACTGCTTTAGTGTTCAAATATGGTGCTGTATTTTTTAGGATAGTGTGTTTATAATATCATTTTTTGTAGATATCCACATTTATTTAATATTTTTCTTCTGCAGTTTTTATTCAAAATGCAATATTTGATATCTCAAAAACCTGATGTGATAGACAAAAACTGATGCCAGATTTGGAATCAGCACCCCAAAATTATCTTAAAAACCGTTGGAATACCTTATGCCAGAAAAAGTGTGTTGACCAGTGTTATATTTAAAAATGTTTGGCCTGATAATTTAATTTCAATGATTACTAATAATATTCATGCATCAAACCTCTATTCTCCGCGGTCGTTGAATCATTTAAAAGATATATAACATAATGGTTTACTTCAAACTACTTTCGGATATGCGTCAATCAAGTGGATTGATCGCAGAGCGCTTGTAAACGACTCCTTTTCGTGTGGTCTATCACTGGGGCCCCCTTTGACAACGGTGGCCGTCCCCACAGCCTGCCTGCGAAGGTGGGAAACCCCCTAAGAGCCCCGCCCACACGAGGGACAGGGGTGGTGATGCTGGTGATGATGTCACCAAGCCCCGTCCATGGGCCCCACCCGTCCAGCGGCACACATGAGAACAGAGGTGAAATATTTTCCTCAACTATTTTCGTGTTGTAGAATTATTGTCGGGTAATTGAACCAATAATCTCAAGAGCGATCTATTGTTTAGATATTCGAATATCCGTTCTCTACTAATGTAATATTTATAATATCGAGAACAATTGTGTCGACGATTGCCATGAAATCGTTTCGAGTCAATCATTTGTAACGGCTTACAAGTGGTACTTTTTTATGTCTTCATCATGTTATCCAAATTTTTTTGTTTAGTTTTTACAATGGTGCTGTTATCGGAGTTGGTGTCACGAGGTGAGGAACGTCCCTGGTGGAACTTCCTTCTGTTGTCAGCAAGAGGCTCGCGTCGTGTCGGGGAACTACTTCAGAGTGCAAGTGATGTGCATTGTCATACACCCTGCATCGGACAACACATTCGTGTATCAGAGACTGAAATAGCGAAGGTAAATGGTAAAGGTGCAGCCTTGCAACTTTACACGCTAACGCCACTGCTGGCGGAAGGGCCTCCACCAGAAGGAGCTCTGCAGAGACCCTCTATAGGGCATTTGGCCTACTCTTCCACGCATCTTTGAAGAGATGGGAGTACCCATGGTTGCCTCCTCTGCGTACGAGCTGCCCACCGATTGCGCCGCCCCAGTGTCGACTGCTGGGTGGGCAAGAGGCAGTGGGAGTGGATTTAAGAAAGCTTGCTCAGTTGCTCCACCTGCCACGCCAGGAGATCGAATCAAACCAGCCACCTCTGGATCGTTTGCTCGGGTGGGGCTATACCCAACGATATGAGCAATCGATTGTGAAATATATTACGATGCTAACCATCCCTTGCCCTCTCCCCCTTATAACACTCTCATGTTACCCTCACTACTTTCCCCCTATATGTGTGTTTTATCTTGTATTGTTGAATTGATGAAGGTAGCCGCGTCGTGTTGGCTGCTTTGTCTGATGAGCATACGGTGCCGCGGTGGCAAGATGTTAACTACCTCGCCTGGTATACAGGAGGTCGTGGGTTCCATCCCGACCGTGACGCCCGCTGCTGTGTATTTGGAGTTTGCGGTGTCTCTCTCCCTGTGGTCGCGTGGATTTTTCTCCGGGTCCTTTGGGGTTTCCCTCCACATTTAGAATCAACGACACGCGTTTATAGCATTTGGCAGCGATAAATGTCCGCATTATAAGCCACTTCGTTGAGCTATCATTTGTGATAGCCAGGTCGCTTCTGAAAAAGAGCTACATAGCTCAGTGAGCCTTCCCGCGTAAAAATAAAAAAAATGTTAAGTTTATTGTGTGTGGATCATTGCACAGCGGTGACATCTCAAGAGCCGAAATAAGTCAAATGTAAACGTCAAACAGATTTTTTTTTTATGCTGCAGTCATTGGTGACCAGGCTGATACCATCAACCCGCTACACTTGAGAAGGCGGCTTCATGGAGCGTGGCGAAAAAACCCAAAGATTCAAACCAGCGGCGCCGCCTCGGCGTTCTGACGTGACATGGGCCCACAGAGCCAGCCAGCCAGACAAACATAACACACACACACATATTTATGCCTATTATTTCAATCAAATTAAAGTGTTGTCATTTCCTCAAACTCAGCAGCAGCAGCGGCAGCGGCGGCGGCGGCAGCAAAACAAAATGGTAGTCTCGCTTCAAAGAGGGAGAAAAATGTGCTTCGAGTGGCTCGGTTGATCGGGGCCTTTGATGTGCTCATAAATAAGGGAGCGTGCACGTTCAGCAGCTGCCAGTAATTGGGAGTTTCACGAGCCACACCTCGTAGGCGAGAAGCCACCATGGACGCGCCGGCGTGCATTTGGAAGTAGTTTGTTGTTGTTGTTGTGTGTGGCCTCAAACGCCAGCCGCTCAGCAGCGATGGAGGAGGTCACGGTGCTTTCTTGCGGCTCGTCTCCACTGCCCTGTTGCTTGCCTGACAGCCACGCCGGCGGGATACTCCACGTGCCTGTGGCCAGGGCCATTCTTTCCACGGTATTTGGACAACGTTGACTTTCCACAGTGCGCCGCTTACTTGATGAACCCGGGAAGGAGAGAGGTGATGGTTTGTGGTCCACTCCCCATGTGTGACGAACTCACATACTCCTGCTGCAGCCACATCTGCGTTGCAGCTGCCATGCGCAACCTCGTTCGGTGGGGGTGGTGCAATGCATCGATTCATCTATTCTGAAGCTAAACGGAGTAGTGTAGCCCAGGTGCATGTGTAAAAACAGATGCTTCTCAATGCGTAAACGCCGTATGTAATGGGTGCATGGGGACACTGCCCAAGGACTGGAGACCGGCAAGTTCAATATGTACGAGAGGGGAATTGTGACGGCCACCTCAGTTTGATTCCCGGCCGCGGCCAACATTCGTGGCAGGTGAGACCAAAAAACCGCTGCTGCGCGCCCATTCTTTGCCAACCTGAGTTGAGCAGAGTGGTGAAGTATGGCTAAACAAACCCCCCCTGCCATGGCCGTAGAGGTCGCAACTAGGTACCCGATACCCGTACACTATCCGATACCCGGCCACCCGCACCCGGCCGGGTACAGGTACGGATACCCGTTTGCTACCCTGGGTACAGGTACGGGTAGACCGTGAGTCACTGGTGAGTAACTGTTTGTCACTCATTTCCCAACGTCTTGTCTCTTCTCACAATTCAAGTTCCTAGAATCAACCCACCCGCGCCTGCAACATGGCTTCATCCCAGAGGTCGCAATCAGGTACCCGATACCCGTACCCTACCCGTACCCGTCCGGGTACAGGTAGGGTACGGGTAGGGTACGGGTACGGGTACCCGTTTGCGACCCTGGTGCGGCCGGGTACGGGTACGGGTAAGGAATCAAAACCCGTTTGCGACCTCTGCATGGCCGACAAGGCGTGGGCAGGCCTTCGTCCAGCACTGGAATAATATAAGACTGTAAGTTATTATTAATATTATTATTACAGATAAAACATTCGTCCGCGTGTGGTTTTCTTTGGTGATGTTTTAGACGGATTGCAGGTTGTAATCTGAGTACATGCCTCAAACGGAGCGGTGATACTGATTTAATGGTTTGATAGCCTTTGATCGTCTCACTGCAATAGCATCAATCATGTGCAGCATTGGAATGAATGAGTGCAGTGTCTGTAATCAAGTTACTCAGGGCAGTGATTGATTCGTGACCCTATATGGGTCGAGAACTCCATTCTCTTAGTCAGATTACTGTTGCTTCGTACCCGTTGATTATTTTTACACTTCACTTAATTTCAAATTAGAATTTATATATTATTGGTTCTTTCGGTAAAGTCACGTAGAAGGGAAATAATAAAATAATTAAAATAACAAATACAATTATCACGACGTTTCGATTGCAACACAAGCAACCATCATCAGGTGTGAAACCCAAAATTCGTAAAAATGTTTTGTTAAATTCTTATTATTTTATTATTTCCCTTCTACGTGACTTTACCGAAAGTACCAAGAATATGAATCCCTGCAATCACGAAAGCTTTCAATCGAAATTTTAATCGAAATTAATTGATGTGTTCAGTTTTTATTTTATTCTTGCGTGTGCACCACTGCCAATGCAGTATCTTCAAGTGATTGGTTTCATGTTGACAGACTGCTGGGGCAAGTTCTGCTCGTGAGCACCTATTAAAGTAAGCACTGTGCACAAGGGGATAGGTAGCTAGCCACCTTTGTCTCCCCGGTACTGATTTTTACACACTGCACCAGATACTCATTTAAGGCTGAGTCGACCCAGAGGAGGCTCAGGACTGGTTCAGGTCATTGTCACCGGTGTTAGCAGTGAGCGGAAATCCAACTCGGGCCACCGGGTTCGTAGTGCAGCGTGCTAACCGCTACACTACCGTTCAACACGCACACCCACACCGCCTCTCAGACTCTCCCCAAAGTCTCTCTGCCATGCATCTAAAAATGCAACATGTGGCAGTGCATACTGTGCGTCTCTGTGTATAGCGGCTGAGTTTATTGCCCAGATCTACACGGATTTACAGTTTTCATGGCACGGCGTTAACGCACGTTTATAGGCAAGCGGCGCAAATGCTCTTTTACATTCCTCTACGTGAAAACACCGGGGCGTGTTTTTTCACATTCGAGACAAATAAATGAATTTAAAATGTGCGCGCATATGGCGAGGCACCTCTGTGTGTGGGTGTGCGCGTGCGGTTTGACATCGAGCTCTGTGTCCATGCTCAAGTGAGCGCTGCACGGTGCTAAACCCTGTGCCGGTGGCCCTGAACCAATGGTGGAAATTCCACATTCTCACATTCCCAAAGCGCGCAGCAGCCTCTCTCCACAGGGCAACAACCACTGTTGAGTTCATACAAAGTGGTACATAGTTTTATCCACCCCCGATGATAATGATGATGAAGTTGATGATGATGATGATGATGAGAACTTGTCCTGGGTGCCTAATTCCCATCAGCAACTCACGCTGACCAACGTGGTGAAGTATGGTTAAGCAACTCTCAGGAACTGATTGTAGTGGTGAGGCCTTAATCCAACAGTGGATCTATAAATCCCTGTAAATTAAGGAATGAATAATGATGAATGATGATGATGATGTTACTGCTGCTGATGAGAATGATGATGATGATGTTGCCGCTTCTGATTGGCTGAATCAAACACTGCAGAGCATTTGCATTCCACATTCACATGGCGGGGCCCAGGCCATGCTTAATGAACATCACTACCACCTCGTGCAGGCTCGCTGGGTGGACCCCGTTTAAACAAAAGGCATCGCGATGATGGCAATGATAATATTGATGATGGCTTGGCGATGATTTAACACGTCGATTGCGGCAGATTATTTTGTGTGTGTGTGTTTAGTTGGTTGTCCTTCCTCCCGCACCTCCGATTAGCACGGTTGGCTACGTACGGTGCGTAAAGAAGTTCAACATACACACGTTATCACGGTTCATAAATTATTTGCTGGAATAAGCCACGTGTAGTTATCTGACTAAATCTGTGTGGTCGGATGTTGTAGAGTTTCTAATGACAGGCAATCATCAACAATTCTATTATGCAAATGATTATCCTAATGAAATGCAAATTGAACACATCAATGCATCACAAAGTGGATTATATAAATAACAGTCAAATAAAGTGCAGTCCCCAATGATTATTATTTGTATTATCTGCCCGACCTCTCTACGTGCTGTGAAGAAGGGTCGTTGCTCGCAACGTCGCCTATGCGAAGGGGTTCACCGTCTCCCACACTGTGGGCCGCACGGTAAACCACTCTGGTCTGGCGCTCCTTCAGCAGCGGCGGCGGAGAAGGAGCGAAACGACACCAACTCTCTCCTCCAGCCCTCTCGTCGTGGCTGGCAGCACACCTCGACATTGGCACTTAGATCCTGAACATGCTGTCGTCATAGGCACGAATACAATAGGCTACGAAGCAGGGCAATTGCCACGGTGTTACTGATGACTGTGTTGATTTGTGTTGTCGTTGTTTCATTAAATCAATGTGATTACTGTACTATATTGTTGTCGAAACGGTTTTTTTTTCTGAGCAGCCTGAAATGGCTTCATAAAAAAAAGTATTCTCAAAACTTCTTGACTCCTTTCACAGTAGTCGCTAAATCTGCGACCCATTCATTAGCAGGTGCCCGATTACTGCCGTGAAAAGTCAATTTTGATGGGCGGATGTTACATAAACATTCAGAAAGCCAAAACATTTTATTCTGTAATCCATCACAGATTAAGATGTACTTGTGTGCGCAAGCGTGCGTGTGCTAGTGGGGAGCGGTAGTGTAGTGGTTAGCGTGCTGCGCTACGACCCTGGCGACCCGCGTTCGACTCCCACTCACGGCCAATACCAGTGACGATTATCTGAACCGGTCCTGGGCCACCCCTAGGTCGACTCAGCCTCAAACGAGTAACTGGTGTTGTGTGTGAACATCGCCACTGGGGAGACAAAGGCGGCCGGGCGTGGTGAATCCAAGTCCCGGGCAAAGCCGGGTAGTCAAGCTAATAGATATATATACGAAGGCTAAAACATATGGAGCGTTGAGTGGTGGAGGAGTGCATACTTGAGCTAAGAGATATGTGGCCCCACGAAATGATTAAGCAAAAGAATAGCCCCCTAAAGTGTATCTGTAAATAAGTATCACCCAGTCATTGAATGAATAGTCCCCAGAACTGTGTAAACACTATTCATTGTTTCGTCGCTTTAGAAATTTACGGTCGAATGTTAAATAACGATTTCGTGTTTAATATACAACACAGCTAATCGTGTTTACATTCCTAGCTAAATTGTAAACATGGCATAACATAAACCTGCAACATACTAAATTATATTTTGAAAAAGTTGTTTGTATGAGAATGTGTTTTGCAATTGTTTTAAAAGGTTTATTTTGACCGTGAGATCTGACTGATGCACACTTTAAGACGGGCTACTCAAGGTGATCTTCGTATTTGAGTGAATGAGGAAGACGTTACATTCACCGTAATTCACTTTTTACCGTTATATTATCCAACCTCAACTTGTGTACCATGTCTCAACTTGGTTCAGAATTAGCTTTTCCATCAAGCACAGTAATTTTACATGAAACGTTTGTGACTACAGGAATGCACATTTTATATTTCTTTCGGTAAAGTCACGGAGATAGAAAATGAAATAAAAATAGAAGAAAAAAACTCACCACGTTTCGATTGCAACACAATAACATTTTTATTTAAATAACTTTCATTTTATTTTATATCTACGTGACTTTACCGAAAGAACCATGGAATAGTAATTTTACAGTTCTTTAGTATTATTCGTTCGTCTATTTTCGACTCGGAGAGAGAGTTGGAGAGAGAGGGAGAAAGAGGAAAAAACGCCAAACAGATGCAGCGCAGATGCTGGGTCTTAGCTCAAATATTGGGGCCAAATGAGACTCAACGCCACAAATCAAGAATTTCACAAAACCAGACTGTCTTGGCCCTGCAGCATTATATAAGTTAAATCAATGTGTGCCCCTGATTCCGATGAATGCGTGCCAGCAATCATCTGTGATGGTGGGTCCTGAGCCAGCGGTTGAAATTCCACGTTCCCATGGCAGACACCGAGTCCTCAATGCATATTTGTTGGTGTCGTTTACGATAATGTTGATGACGATTGGCTAAGTCAACCGTAGAAAGCGTTGTATATTTATAATAATAATTACGAGCCCTTGTACATCCACTGCTGGATGAAGGCATCCCCACACCGTGTCAATCACGGCGGTTGTTTGACCATACTTCACCATGCTGGTCAGTCAATGCGGGATAGTGGGAGTGCTGGTAGAAAATCTCTCAGGACCGACTCAGATATTTCTCACCACTGATCCTCTGCCATGTCGGGGAATCGAACTTGTATGGATCATCACTGATGATGATGATGTGAAGATCCACCTACCAGACCACGAGTGTATATTGCCCTCATGGAGAGTGATGTGGAGGGATGAACGTAGCGATTCTATTCCCCGTAGGGCTTATCCAGGAATTGACTCTACCTCATCAGTAACAACAACAAAATGCGGATAACTCGCAGATAATAGGATACATCTTCAAGGCGACTTCTATTACATACCCCCAAAAACATGTGTGGATAATAGAGAGTTGTTCCGTAAAGTTGGATGGAAAAAACGATGGATGATCCCAGAAATAAAGGAACATGAATGGGAGTTTTAACATATCTTACAGATCCTGTGAATAACTGAGTTTCGAATGAAGAGGAGTCCGACTGTAATATTGTTGAGACCAAGGTCCCCACGTCAGACAGAGTTGTGTTTGCAGTACAGTTAAGTTTCTATGTAACAAAAAAAAACTTCAATTGGAATCGGGGGCCATGCATGATGATGAAGGCATGAACACACACACAAACGGACATGTCACACACACAACAACACGCAAAGACAAAGATCCCCCATCTAACAGTAACAGACTCTTGGGGCAAGTGCTATTAGCGAGAACCTATGAAGGCTGGAACGGTACACACAAAAATAAAGACAAAGATCCTCCGTATAGCCTTAACGGACTGTAGGGGCAAGTGTTGTTAGCGAGCACCTATGAAGGCCGGAACGGTACACGATGGGGTGTGGGTGGCCAGTACCACGCCCGACCACCTTTGTCTCCCCAGTGGCGATGTTTACATACCGCACCAGGTACTCATTTTAGGCTGAGTCTACCTAGGGGAGGCCAAGGACCAGGTTCAGATAATCGTCACTGGTGTTGGACGTGAGCGGGAATTGAACCCGAGTCGCCAGGTTCATAGCGCAGCGTGCTAACCGCTACACTAACGCTCCCCACGGTACACTCGAACACACACAACGAAACACACACACACGCTAATGAACCCAGCGACCTAAGCACAATTCCGGCCAAGAGAAACACGCACGTGTGAACACACCATTGACTGGGGATCATCATTGCAACGCAACCCATTTCACCTGCTCGGAAACATTTTAAAGAGTGGTCCGAAGGCGATGGTTTTACCGATGGTGGTGATGGTGTACGAGGCTTGATGCTGGTGATACCCAGGCATCCTTGTCGAAGCTAGGGGTTCGCAATTCTTTCAGGTATACTATTGCTTAACCAGGTCAGAACTCGAGAAACCAAGATGAGTCTCGTTGGCAAGAGTGACACGATGCAACAGTCGTGTGACCTGGCATGAGGAAGGAAGCCATGGCGATGTTTGCGGCGGTATTAAACAGCATTGTCTGCGTTGGGCACGATCTCACTCAAATGTTATTCACATCGTTAGGAGAAAGGAGACGCGTGTTATGCCGCTCGTTTGGCGAAGGGTACCCAGCCAGGTGGCTCAGCTGTCGAGCGAGTGGCTCACAATCGGAAGGTTGTGAGTTCACATCCTGGTTGGGGGGGGGGGGAGGTTGATTCAGCCCATCGTCGTCGCTTCTGGGAAAGTCGACGACACCATCCTTCGGGCGGAAGCTCGACGGATTATTGCATTGCGAGAGGAATGTCAATGGCTTGCGGAGGAGGACTTCATCCAGCAGTGGATTGATCATGGCTTAAGACGACGACGACGATGAGGAAGAAGAAGAAGAAGGATGAGCGCCTTCTGCTGCTGGAGTGTTTGTTGTTTTCGTTACGTCAAAGCGAAAGGGACCTTGACTCTTTCCAGATCCCTCTGGTAAGGGGGGGGGGGGCTGGCGAGAGGCCGAACAGCGGAGGATTTCATGGAATAAACAGCGAACACATTCCTGATGTGAATTAGCGAGAGACAGCCGTATCCCCTGAAGCAAAAGCCGCAGCCTGCCTCGCTATGCATCTTATCCCTAAACCCTCTCTGTAGTTTCTCCAAATGTATCTCGATTCCATTGAACCTTCGAACATCATTAAATGTGCCTATGTCTGCCACTATGATACCCAGGGCTCAAAGGTGAACACGAAGAATCTTCAAGAAGCCATAGTCTGACTCTCTGAGCTTTGGGAATTATTAACGATGCCGTAAGAATCACAAGGATACTTTAGCATGGCTTTATAAGAGCTTTCATATTTCAGAGTGAACCCTACGAATCTCACAGGTGCCTCAATGTGGCTGACCTTTGGGATTTAACAGTGACTATAAGAATCTGAAGGGTGCCCTTCATCTGCGTGTCTGCAGCACCAATGCATCATATGCTGTGTTTGTGCAGGATGCTGCACTTGCTACCTGAATCGATCTAAGATGTAATACAATCCATCTGCTACAAGAGGGATTTTTGCACATTTGTAAGAGTTAGCCGTCCCGCCCCTAGCCCTGCTGACCACGCCCCTAGCCCTGCTGACCACGTCCACTGCTACTGACCACGCCCCTAGCCCTTCTGACCACGACCACTACTACTGACCACGCCCCTACCCCATACTGACCACGCCCCTATCCCTGCTGATCACGCCCACTGCTACTGACCACGCCCCTAGCCCTGCTGACCACGCCCCTAGCCCTTCTGACCCCGCCCCTAGCCATTCTGGCCCCACCCACTGTAACTGACCACGCCCCTAGCCCATACTGACCACGCCCCTAGCACTTCTGACCACGCCCACTGCTACTGACCACGCCCACCCCTGCTGACCCCGCCCACCCCTCCTGACCCCGCCCACCGTAACCACTGCTGCCAAACACGCTCCCCCCATGTCCACAACCCCCACCACTACCCAACCCAGCCGGACCCTGTATGCGGGGGGGGGCCTGAAGAGGAAAGAGCGGGGCCCAAGGAGGATGTGGGGTGAAGCATCAGGAGGAAGGAGGCGGGGCGTGCAGAGGTCGAATTTCCCTCTTGATGTGAAGGTTCAGTTTATTTCGAAGTATCCCCGTGAGCTTAGAAGCTCGTGAATTGGCGATGGAGGCATTGAAGCAAACAAACGCAAAAGGCAGCAGCAGCAGCAGAGGCCAACCTGTGCTGCGAGTACAGTGGGGCACCGTTGTGCAGATTCCATGCTCCGGTGGGTTACAGGCCAAGCGGTGAGAAGCCAAGAAGGAGGAGATGACGATCGCTCGTAGTTTTTTGTTATTTTCTTTGAACCTGTCTACGTGACTTCACCGAAAGACCCAAAGAATATGAATTCCTGCAGTCACGAAAGCTTAAAGTCGAGATTTAATATCAACTTCGCCACCTTCATGATAACTGTGACGAGCCACGCCAACCATCTCGTACTCCGTGGCCGCATTGAATCGGCGAGCTCACAACAACGAGCGGAGCGCCGGGTGGATAAAGCACAGCAAGTTGGCACAGTAGGGGGCACAGGTGGTGCATCGGCCAGTCATCTCGGTCATCTCAGTCAGTCGACCTGTGGCATCTGCTGGGTCTGCCCCGTGACCTCCTGCCATCGGGCGTTCGACACTTCACGTGGCCTCAAGGTGCACATAGCCTGGCACAAGCGTCGTGGTGACGTCACCGCCAATTAGTGGCGAATGGCGCTTGTTGTTGCGTGAGACACGCACGGGTGATGTGTTCATCATCGCCCCCACCCCGTGCTTTGAAAACTAAAAAAAAACCACGATTATCCGCCACCACCCGCAGACCCAGAGCGGCGAGGAGCTTCAACAACCTCGGTGACCCTCTCGGTGGCCCTCTCGTTCCAGGCCAACGGCGGGCGACAGGATGGGGGGGGGGGTCCCGAGACCTCGGCCACGTCGAGACGCCCCCGTGGGGACGCTGCACCGAGGCCGTCAGCTCGCCCCGCCACCCCCCCCCACCACCATCACCACTGGCGCGGTCTTTTGTTGTCTGTGTACAACGGCGAACCCACAGGGAGCCTCTAATAAAAAAACAAGAAATCGGTCCTGGGTCTCAACTAGGTCGACTCAGCCTCAAATCGTGGTGGCGGGGGCGTTGGGTGGAAAATGCCGCCAATAGTTTAAGAAGAAAACGGATTGGTTTTACAAAATGATGGCATTACGTTGCGTGTGTGTGTGTTGAGCACTTTCGCCACAAGAATTTGATACAGCGGTGGTGGCAATCGCTCACCTGCAAAATGAAACGTTACGGGAATGTTTGTTATGAGGAGAAATAAGGTACGTTTCGAAACGTAAATGTTACATGTCAGAATACTGGTTAAAATGCCCCTTTTTTCACCTCCGAAATATTGACAGAATGCATCGCTTCCTGTCACCTGCTGACTTGGAGAGGCTGGTCCGTGCTTTTGTGTTATCCAGACTCGACTACTGCAACGCCTCACTGGCTGGGATAGCGGGCAAAGTCGTGGGCAGACTCCAGCTCGTTCGCAATGCAGCTGCTCGAGTGCTAACACCACCTCCACCATTACGTGAGCACATTACACCAGGTCCTCTTATCTCTTCATTGGCTGCCGGTCAAATTCCGAGTGGATTTTAAGATACTGCTATTAACCTATAAGGTCCATAAAGGTCTTTTGGGTAAGGTGGCGTAAGTAAAAAATGTGTCGGAACCCTCCACCACCCGACGCAGCCAATTAGTAAGGAATTTGTCACGGAACCAAAACGCCAATTGGTTTACTACTTCAGCCCACCGGTGTGTTGGAGAGTAAATCCATAACATTTACAATTTGAGTAGAACGACGTTTCACTGGTAATTACATCCAGCATCATCGGGTGATTTGCCCGATGATGGTCGCGAAAGGCTACGTGTTAAACCTTTACGGCCTTAAAATGGCTCGCCCCATATTACTTGCAGGAACTAATACGTGTATATATAATCCATGAAGGTCCTTAAGATATTCTGATCTCTAACGGCTCAGCACTCCCATGGTCTAGGTTGCACTCTTTTAATGATCGGGCTTTTGTAAGCGTGGCACCCAAGCTATGGAACGCCTTGCCACTTGAAGTCGGGCAATCAGAGTCAGTAGATGTATTTAAGTCTGCTTTGGAAACGCATCTCTTTAAAGTGGCCTTCCCTCTCGAGTTGGGTCGGTTGCCATGGTTCTGTTTTTGTTTCCTGCTTTGCGCATTGGGATCCTAGGATGGTGTGCGCATTATACATCTGAATGATTATTATTATACTCGTAATTTCCTGCCATTTGTCATTCCACTGCTGGATGTAAGGTTGCCCTTGCCATGTCAGTCACGAGGGTTAAACCAAGATGTAGTGAGAGGGAATTGCCTGAAGGAGGTGATTGGGCAGGTGGTGGTGAGTGGGAATAAGATGAAGGTTATTGGGTAGGTGGTAGTGAGAGGGAATGACATGAAGAAGGTGATCAAGAGAAGATTCTCTGGGAAAAGACTGAGAGGAAGGAAAAATGGAGAGATGCGAGACAATGCTCAACATGGAAGGACGATGCGGATAGGCGAGGTGAGACATTGCTCAGACCGCTCTGCGGACAGGACACTCGGTAATGAACTGAAACCTGATCAATTAAACGACAAAACGAACTTGATGTAATGTCTGTGTGTGTGTGTGTTTGTGCAGTCATTTTGGGGGAGCCACTTGGATTCCATTCCCGCTCACGGCCAACACCCAGTGACGGTTATCTGAACCGTTCCTGGGCCTCCCCTAGGTCGACTCAGCCTCAAATGAGTGCCTGGTGCGGTGTGTAAACATCGCCACTGCGGAAACAAAGGTGGCCAGGCGTGGTGTTGTCCACCCGTCCCTTTTGTGTGCCGTGCCGGCCTTAATAGGTGCTCGCTAACAGCACTTGCTCCCACGAGTCCGTTAAGGCTACACTGGGGTTTTTTCGTCTTTTTTGCAGTCATTCGTGACTGAGCTGCAACCATGAACCCATTGCCCACGTGAGAACCGGGGTTTAACCACCGCGGATTAAACCCCGGACTCGAACCGAAGCCTTCAGCAGACGCCTGCTCTAGAGCGTCGACCACGGGCAACTGTGAAGCCCTCCCCCCGTGCCACGCGGCCACCTCACACATCGCGCAGTTTTAACAAAAAATAAATCGTTGGGGTGGATGATGTCATTCGCCATCTGGCCCAGCGTGGTGTGTCTCTCTGCGGCTTCTCTCTGTTTATTTTGTGGGGAAGGGAAGGGAGGGTTTAAAACCAGTTACTGAGCACAGACCCCCCCCCCCCCCCCATGAAAACCCCCTCAAGCGTCCAGCAACAAACAGCACTGCAAATGATGTAAGCGATAACAAGAGTGAACGCGATTGCTTGAATCAAGCGACGTTATTTGTTCGTATTATTTATGAGAGCGCCTGGGGGGGGGGTTGTGGAGAGAAACTACGACGGAGAGGAATTCCCACGGTGGAGCAGTGTGGGGGCAGAGGCAGACAGAATAAATGTGTCGTGGCCACCTGCAGGGTGAGCCGCAGCGTGGTGAGCGAGCGGGTGCACGGGCCCAGCAGTCGTCTCGGTCAGTCGACCCGTGGCACCTGCTGGGTCTGCCCCGTGACCTCCGGCCAGCGGGCGTTCCGACACTTCTCGTGGCCTCAACATGCACCTAGCCTGGCACGGGCGTCGTGGTGACGTCACCGCCACTTAGTGGCGAATGGTTGTTGATGTTGTTGCGGGTGAGTGATGATTGGGCGGGCGAGTGAGTGACTTGAACCCAAAATCTCAGCGATTTCAGCCAAATGTCACCGACACTTAACATCTTGCCTCGGTGGCGAGATGTTAACTACCTCGCCTTGTATGCAAGAGATTGTGGGTTCGATCCCGACCCTGAGGTGTGTATATTTGGAGTTTGCATGTTCCTCTCCCCATGTTCGCGTGGATTATTTTTTCCGGGTCCTCCGGTTTTTCCCTCCACATTTAGAAACACGCGTTTAGAGTATTTGGCTGCTATACATTACCACGTGATAAGCCACTTCGTTGAGCTGTCATTCGTGGCCAAGTCGCTTCTGAAAAAGAGCTATAGTATAGCTTAGTGGGCCTGACCTGGTAAAATAAAACAATAGTTTAGTTTAGACTCTGTATGAGCTCCCTGAGCCACTCAGACTAGGGTTGCCACTTAGCATTCGTTCAACACAAGCCACGCGTGGACGGGGTTCGACACTTGGTGGTCTCATCAGCAGTGCCAGGCTTGCTGAACACCAATGCTGGGAGAATTTGCCTCGCGTTTAAGAACCAAAGGGCCCCCCCACCCCCTCTCTGTTTTACGCGCTCCCAGAAGGCCGTGTGGCTGATGGAACGCGTAAACTTACTTTTATTCACGTGGAGGAGGAGTATCGTCTGCTTACTTGAGTTCCTTAAATTCTCAACAAATTTAAAAGGACTTTTTTAAGTCATACACCGATGGCATAACAATGATGAATTATAATCAACGTGGAATCTTTCGATTTAAAGCTTTCGTGACTGCAGGGATTCATCTTCTTGGTTCTTTCGGTAAAGTCACGTAGAAGGGAAATAATAAAATAATAAAAATAAAACATAATAAAATAATTATCACGACGTTTCGGCCACAACGCAAGCAGCCGTCCTCAGGTGAAGAACAGGTCTATCGGGAAGACAGCGTCTGAATGACGGCTGCTTGCGTTGTGGCCTGAAACGTCGTGAGAAATATTTTATCATTTTATTTTTATTATTTTATTATTTCTTTTCTACGTGACTTTACCGAAAGAACCAAGAAGATGAACGTGGAATCTGTCTGCTCACAAGTCCACGCAGAGACATGTGCTCGCTACTGCAACGCGAATCCAACAGCCCCACCTGCAGATCTCTTTACACGGATTTCTCTTTACAAACTCCCCCGTGGTTGTAACATTCCTCTGCGCACACGTTTCGTAGTAATAGTCATAAATAATTTTGAAACAACTTTGGCAAAAGGTTTCTTGGCAGAGGCTGAGGTGCCCAAAACATTTCCTGCCATGTTTCAGGAGTACACGCGACTCTTACAAGTTTCATTTCGAGCTCCAAAAAAAAAACCCAACCATGTCCCAGAGCGCGCCTCCGTGTGTTTCGTTTAGAAGAATCTTACTGTACCGAATTTCTCTGCGAAATACTCTGAGGTTTTTTCGGTAAAGTCACGTAGGTAAAAAATAAAATTATAATTAATAAAAGTAAAATAAAAATCACGACGTTTCGGAGGCAACACAAGCTTCCGTCTTCAGGTGGAACCGTCACAGCACGATAGCTGTATCAAGTGAAGAGAAATTCCAAGAGACCCGACCTTGTATATATACTGGTTGAGGGGGGAGGAGCCAGGGTACGCCCCTGGATAGGAGTTTTTTATTATGATAAGGTTCATCTTCTTGGTTCTTTCGGTAAAGTCACGTAGAAGGGAAGTAATACAATAATAAAAATAAAACATAATAAAATAATTCT
>CM025656.2:1343925-1385755 GCA_014621495.2 Entosphenus tridentatus
CCCTGACGCCTGCTGTATATTTAGAGTTTGCGTGTCTCTCTCATCATCACCACGGTGGCTAGGAGATGTTAACTACCTCGCCTGGTATGCAGGAGGTCGTGGGTTCGATCCCGACCCTGACGCCTGCTGTATATTTAGAGTTTGCGTGTCTCTCTCATCATCACCACGGTGGCTAGGAGATGTTAACTACCTCGCCTGGTATGCAGGAGGTTGTGGGTTCGATCCCGACCCTGACGCCTGCTGTATATTTGGAGTTTGCATGTTCTCCCTGTGGTCGCGTTTATTTTTCTCTGGGTCCTCTGGTTTTTCCTTCCACATTTAGAACCATGCGTTTCGAGTATTTGCCTGATATATATTTCCACTTGATATGCCACTTCGCTGAGCATTCGTTTGTGATCAGGTCGTTTCTGAAAGAGAGCTATGTAGCTCATTGGGCTTCAGCTTAACTCATTTCTTCAGAACTGATTTCAATGCTTAGTTTGTTGTCCTTCCCCCGCACCTCCGATTAGTACGGTCGACTACGTATGGTGTGAAAGAAGTGCAATATACATTTTCTGGTGAAATAAAAACAAAGTTCAATAGTTTTAGTTTTCCACAGCTCCACCCGGCTTAATTTCAGTGAGCGAATCACGTATTGTAGGCGAATTTGTCAATCCACTGCTGGATGATCACTTCCCTAAGCCGTGCGGGTCCGTTGGGGCCTACATGACGGCCACCGTCACCTCGTCCACGGCCGTCGCCTGCGATCAAATCACCCGGCACGCGCCCGGCCTCGCAAGCTTGGCAGGGATTTTGAGCCTGGGTGGTGATTGGATGGGCGGCCAACACGCATAAGAGCTCGGCGCGTTCGTCGTGAACAATGTGTCCTTAATAAATGATATCAGAGGCGACGTTTCGGGCAATGACTCTACTTCAGGAGGCATAAATCATGGGAGGAAGAGCCATGGCCTGAAATGTTACCGCCACCCAGACGACATGAGACGGCACTCATCCAGCAGTGGATTGACAATGGGCTACACATTTTTATTACAAATAATCTTGATACGTCTCGGGACTACGTTTAAGCAGTGCAAGGGTGGCTTTGATGTTTAGCCAATTTCGTAGCGCGTATGTGTGATGTTGGATGTTCTTGTTGTGGGATTCAATATTTATCAAGTATTGATAACGTGGCCAATGCGTGAGAGTTAATAGAACAGCCATCGGCTGCCTGTGCTTGATATTGCTCTTCTAAAGCACTCTGATGATCGCGCTGCAAATGAAATGGCTCTATGAATTTTCCGCGGAGACTATTTCAAACAAATTGCGCCGCTTCAAAATAATCTGTTTACCGTGGACAACTTTAAAAGGTTGAGCTGTATACTGTTCGGATGATAATTTACACTTGTTATGATGGGGAATTTAATATTTTTTTACGATTTGTGAACTAGTTTTTTTTTCTTCTTCCATGTTACATTCGGCTTGTGTATCGCAAACATCCGCTCTCATTTCAAAACAAGTTGCGACCTAAACCCTCCGAAACTATAAATTAAGTAGGCGCTCGTATTACGTAACGGTGGTGAAATTCCCCGTCAGCAATTGTGAATGGCAAGTGGTGAAGCTTCGTACCAATTCATAGAGCAACCCCCCAGAAGAAGATATCACGGAACGACTTCCGAGTCTCTTCAATCGGCCTCTCTGACCCAACACTAGATGGCGCTCCACGATGACACAATCGAGTTAAACATGTTTTAATTGCTCAAACACCCCCGACGAGTCAAGGGAACTAGGGTGGTTTTTGTCGACCAAACCTCACCAAAACCATCAACTCACCACACTTGCGAACTTGGTTCAATCATCGGCGGTTGATACCCAGATTCAACCCCAACAACTCGGCGAAATGCTTACCCGATAATAATACAAATATTATGATCAGAAGTGCTATTTAGTGTGTGAATAGTTTCTGTAAATGGAACGTAAACATATGCAATACAAGAATGAAGAAGTTCTTAAGTAACTATGCACACGCAAGCACAACGTGTTTATATCTGTGCAATGTTCCCTCGACTGCGAGTGCAAAGGCCAAAGGTCAAGTTTATATCTTCTCCAATGATCATGATCTTCATCATTAATCGTGAGCAGCAGCATCAACTGCAGAATATTTCTATCTGCAGAATCTATCTGCAGAACTTATCGACAGAATACCTATCAATATCTATCAAAAGCTATCAATAGCTAGCAAAATCTAGCAATATCTATCTAATCTACCTGCAGAATATACCCAGTGCCAGTAAAGCACCTTGAGGGATGTCAGCGGTCGGCTCCGTGAGAAATCTCGCCTCCCCCCCGTCAGAGTAATGTGGAATTTGTACCACTGGCTCAGAGCCACCAATGGCACTCGGCACTACGGGACCCTAATTCTTCGCCTTGCGATCATGAGGCAGCCGTGACTTCCGCTGAGGAAGCGAATGTACAAAGGCGGTTTCGTGTTACTAAAGATTTGTGGTGCTCAAATTGAGAGTGAAAATTATGAGTTCCTTCAAAGCCTCGGCAATCAGCACCAACAGCTGCCCGGCCACACAGATGGATGCAATTATCCCGATTTGGCAGACTGCAGAGTAATCCGGCTGTAGGTTTTTTTTTGATTGGAGAGAAAAAAAATTGTCACGCCGGCGATGTCACTTTGCAAGCCGGTCTCTGGAGCGTTGCCGCTCAAGATTCCCACTTTTGAGGGCGCTCAAATTTTAATTGGCGGACGTTGTTCAAATCATTCGTTTCTACTATTGCGGTATAATAGTTTAACGTTTAGCTGCATTGTTTAACGCCTTTTTTTCTCTTTTTCGGGACATTTAAAAAAACTGTCCCGGGTGGCCCCTGTAGTGCAGAACGCTCAACTACCAATCATTATCCCTGTGATATTACGGAGAATATGAATAATAGCAATAACCATTTATAGCCCAGTGTCAGTCCACTGCTTGGATGAGGACTCGCTATGCCGTGTCATTCATGGGGGTTTGTTTGAGTCATACTTCACCACACTGGTCAGTGCGGGTTGATGAAGGGGGTGCCCAAGACTGACTTATCTATCACTACCTACCTAACCCCACCATAGGAATGTGGAATTTCTAATCCTGGCTGATGGGCACTAACCTGTGACTCTTAAGGAAAAATGACGAATCGTGTTTTGATTACAATTAAGAGCTGGGTTAAAGTGAGCTACATTTGTAACCACATTTCTATGACGCTATGCCAATTTTTATTTTATTTTTTACATTGCTCATGCCTTTCCGAGTCCAACTAAAATTACTGTAATGCCATAAAATGCCATTTTTTTATTTTCGGTCCACAGAGAGGCACCGGGTGCTCGATGAGGTTTGTGTGGTTCATAACAAGACCCTGGACGACACAGCTCGCCAGAGACCTCTGCATTGCAAATCCACTGCGCTTACCATCATACTACTGCAGCAATCCCAATGCGTGTCCCGAGGCATTATATATTTTAAATTTTTATGCTTTTTTTTATTATTTCCCTTCCACGTGACTTTACCGAAAGAACCAAGAATATGAATCCCTGCAGTCACGAAAGCTTTAAATCGAAATTGGTATGTATACTGCACTGTACACGGGGAGTGGTAGCGCAGTGGTGAGCACATTTCGCTAGCAACTCACGACCAACAACAGTGACGAATATCCGAATCAGTTTCTCGGTTCCGGGTCTCGCCGAGGTCGACTCAGCCCTAAATGAGTACATGCTGTGGTGTGTAAATATCAGCAATGGGGAGACAAAGGTGGCGGGGCGTGGTGTTGGTCACCCACCCGCTTCTGTGCCGTGGCGACCTGAATTAGGTGCTCGCTAACAGCACTTGCCCCAATTGTCGGTTTAGGCTATACGGGGGATATTTTGTCTTTGTCTTGATATTTCAGATTTTTCATTTAATTTTTTCATTTTCATTTGACTCATATATTGACACAAAACTCGTGCATCCTCTGTGTGTGTATATATATACATATACATGTATATATGTACCGCGTATAAATAATTACGCACGAGCACAGAAACCCCCATGAAGTCAAACCCCCCCCACCCCGCTCCCTGCGCTTGCGCTCCGTCTAGCCGCGACCCCCCCTCCCTCCCTCCCTCCCACGTTCATCCTCTGGAGCCATTCCCACCTGATGAAGTCATGGAAAGAGACCTCGGGCCACGGCCAGAGGCAGCCAGCCGTCTCTGGTGCCGAGAGCACCCCTCTCGAACCACCCCCCACCCCCTCCCCCCCCCCGGACGTGAGAGAGCATCGCTCTCAATCACCCAGCGATTGCCCGAGAGCGGCGCGAAGGGCGCTCTCTCATTGTTTCCTACGGCGGGCGCGCACGGTAACCAAACCTTGCGCTGCAATCAAAACAAATTCAATCATCGCGGCCAGAAGCGCGAGTGGGCGGGTGGACGGGCGGGCGGGCGGGCTAGCACTCTACTCGGCGCTTCCGTACGCGTGAGACGCTGTTGGCCACGGCCATAGCAATGTGGAATTTACACGGATGACTCGGCTGGGGGCGTGGGGGGGATGGGGGCTTGGCGAGCAATCGACGGAGCTAAGCGCCGCGTCAAGTTCATTTGAGCAGCGGGACACTCCGGGGGGGAGCCGCTCCGGCGATAGAAGCCCGGTCCAGTTGGTGAGAGAGTTTGCGTGTCGACAAAAAAATGAGATTGGGGGTCGGGTTGGCCCTTCGTTCGTCCAAGGTGGATTTAAGGCAAGTGCCACTTTTGTCGGATGGTCAAATGCCCTATGAATAGGGACTTTAAAATGTTACCAGGTAAGCACCACCGGGCAATGTGGCTCTTTTTGCAGAGGCGACCTGGCTATCACAAATGATAGCTCAACGAAGTGACTTGTCACGTGGACATTCATAACAGCCAAATTACTCTAAACGCACGTTGATTCTAAATGTGGAGGACCCGGAGAAAAATCCCCACGACCATGGGGAGAAAGACACGCAAACTCCAAATATACAGCAGGCGTCAGGGTCGGGATCGGACCCACGAACTCCTGCACACAAGGCGAGGTAGTTAACACCTGGCCACTGTCACTGTGGTGAAGACTCCCCCCCCGCCCCCCCGCCCCCCCACATAGCTTCACCTTCGCCATAAGAATGTGGCATTTCGACCAGCTCAAGTGCGGAAACATGACCGCTCCGACCTTGCTCATGTTGAGCGGGGAAACGGAACTCGCCGCAGGGCGTTTGGCTTGCGCCACGCACGGACGGACGGACGATAATCCTGGCTCCGGATCAGAAGGAGTCGCAAAGAATGGCGACCGCCTCGTTAATCACGGCAGATGTCAACCTGCGGGGTGGCGACTTAGCGTTGCGATTCTCGGCGGTGCAAAGGGGCTTCGCTGTGATTTCTGAAGTTGGCCAGCAATTCTCTTAGCCCTTTGATCTTTTGGGCCGTTGCGGCCACGATCTGTGGCCTTCACCGAAGTCCTCCTCCAGCGGCCTCTCTGCTTCTCTCTGTCCGTCGCTGCGTCGCTCAACTGAGAGCGAGAAAGCTTGCTCAACTCCGTGGACAATCACGCGTCGTTCGCTCTGCGCACATCTTCAATAAGTACCGTTTTATTCACAAAAGTCGGCCAAATTGATTGTCCTATCATGTCCGAGGGTCATTCACTGAAAGGTTGCCTGAGTCGACCTAGTGGAGGCCCGGACCAGTTCAGATAATCGTCACTGGTGTTGATGTTGGCCGTGAGCGATAATCGTAGCACGCTAAAAGCACTGCCCAATCCAAACAAAGACACACAAAAACCGATATAGCCTTTCACAGACAGTTGGGGCAAGCTCTGTTAGCGAGGACCTATTAAAAGTTAACTAATACCCTGCGATCCCTTTCACACGCACGCACACACACACACGCGCGCAAACTAATCTCTCCCAGAGAGAAAAAAAACATACGCAAAGAAACACACACCCACCGAACACAGACGTTTCAACTGATACATTTGTACTGAGATGTTCCCAAGCGCTCGCCACTGGGCCGAGAGTTCCATTCCCGCTGCATTCGCCAGGGACATTGTGCAGAGCGTTACCCCAGCGCACAGTCTGATCTGAGGTGGATCTTAGTTAAAGGCCCTCTGTGGTCTTGCGCCCCCGTGTCACATGTGGTCGATATATGGCAAATTAACGAGAATGTGAGAATGCTTTCAAGCGCTAGGTTGCATTAGATAACGTCGGCCGTAACCCTGATGAGGTTGCGTGGAAATTACGTGGCAACGCACGTAGGCTCTCTTAACTCTTGCTCTACAGTTACAGATGAACATATTATTTGTTGATTTTTGCCATAATTGACACCGACACAAATGATACAATTTCTGTGCGTGATATCACAGGGGCAGATCATTTGCAGTTTGCCTGACAGCGTCCTTTCTCTTGCTCGTTTGAACGTGGAGACAGCGATTATTTGAACGGTGATGAGAGAGAGAGAGAGAGCGGGGGGAGGAGGGAGCTGTGTTTGTTTATAAAACACTTTAATTTGGACACGTCGGGAGAAAAGGGCTTGAAAAAATATTATTTAGGACTGCGGAATTCAAAAAAAGGTTATTTGGACAAGCCATCTACGATCATCCGGTTTCCTAATCTGTGCAATTTTATTTGTCGCATTAAAATGTGCCGCTGATTAAAGCGTTTGTTGTTTTGAGATCGTTCAACGTAAGTTACACGTGCAATCATGATCCTCATCATCATTAGCAGTGGCAACATCGCGCTCGTCATCGCCGTCTAACTACTGCAGCTACAGCTGTCGTTCTCGTGGACGATGGACAGGTCCTTGGTCACGTGAACGTGGAGTGTCCAACTCTCGCTCAGGACGATTCATCAGACAGAGGGTGGCAGAATAAAACAGCAGATGCAGACGCAACGGTCACCATGAGATCGAAGTAAGACTTGGAGTCCATGGGGCCAAATCAGAAATCGGCACCGCCTAAGGGCGTAAAAACTTTAACAATACCGATTTATTTATCGGGCTAGTAAGAGTGTATTACTCGATAACCCACTCATTTCAAGCGTGCATACACGTACTCGCTCGCGTGTACGTCGTTGGTGACCAGACGGAGACCATCAACTCACTCTGCTTGAACACGCTGATCAATCAGGGACGGCTAGAACATGGATTCAAACCTAGGAATTAGGAGGAAGTTGCTCAGTGCCAAATCAAGACCCCCACAAGGCTCCCCATTGACTCCACGGTAGCGAGATGTTAACTACCTCGCCTGGTATGCAGGAGGTCGTGGGTTGAATACCGACCCCGACGTCTGCTGTATATTTGGAGTTTGCGTGTCTCTCTCCCCGTGGTCGCGTGGATTTTTCTCCGGGTCCTCCGTTTTTTCCCTTTACATTTAGAACCAACGTCACGCGTTTAGAGTATTTGGCGGCTATAAACTTCCGCATTATAAGCCACTTCATTGAGCTATCATTTGTGATAGCCAGGTCGTTTATGAAAAAGAGTGATACAATAAAAACATAACTTTTTTAAGTTTTAGTATTTATTTTATATACAGACAAACTAGCTGAGTCACTTCAAAGGCAATGCAATATAATGCAGAATAACTCCTTTGATCCACGGTGATGTCGCGGATGAACATCGCGGACCCTATAATCCGCGACACTTATCCGTGACTTTGTTCCACGTATCTGCGAAAATGTTTGGGGATAATCGCGAATAACGAAATTCGAATCCGTCGCGGGACTCCACTTATCCAGGCATAAAGAAGTCAAAATTTGGCGGATAATAAGAGACAAACGCAATGCGGGATGGCAAAAACATGCAGATAATCGTAGGATGAGGGGCGTAGATAATCAACGTTTTCACAAACCCTACAACTCCTGGGGACAATTGGAGTCACGGGGTAACAGTGCAGTATAGAATTCCTGGCAGTGTTGTGGCAGATAATTCGACTCCAAAGTAGAAGGCCCTGAGTTCAAATCATCCCACTCGGTGTTTCATCTAATGCCACCATCTTGCTGTGGTTGATGAAAATAAGTTTGTGTGAAAAGCCAATGGGGTTGCTTGTCCAATGGAATCGCCTATCCCTGTCATAGGAATGTGGAATTGTGCTCTCTTGGTTTCAGGGGACGAGCACTGGGCCGCACACTTTGACATTGCCTTTGGATCGCGGTGCGTGTGTTGGGCGTGTGTCTGAGCAGGATCACCCTGGGTGGATAACGCGTGACCCTGCGTGACTTTTTGTCAAAAACCAAAATAAAAGGTCACCTCGGAATTGACGTTCAACAGCACTTAATGACAACGCGGGTGGAAAATAAAATGTCCCAAGCAAAAAAATCCCGCCCGACCGGACTTTAGACAATTACTCATGTTAAGAAAAAATATGTAACTGTCTCTGTGATGGAAATATGATACCCATCATGAATATTATTTTGTTTGAAAGGCGAAATGTCAAAATCTGACAAGTGGTCACATTTCATAAATTGTACCCATTTTTTCGTGATATATATAATTATATATATATTTTCTCCTCCATGTTACCCAGGTAAGAGTCAATTGGCATGGTAAAGTGTGGTCAGATGTTAACTACCTCGCCTGCTATGCAGGAAGTTGTGGGTTCGATCCCTACACTGATGCCCGTATATTTGGAGTTTACATGTCTCTCTCCTCATAGTCGCGTGGATTTTCTCCGGGTCCCGGTTTATCCATTCACATTTAAGAACCATGCATTTAGAGTATTGGGCTATCATTTGTGATAGGCAAGTCGCTACTAAATATAGCTACATAGCTTAAAGGAGCTTACCGAGAAAATATTGTCTATAGCTTTTTAACATTTCTTCCAAGATGTCTGGCCAGAGTGGAAGAGTAGGCTAAAAACACCCCCAAGCAGGGCTCTCGAGAGCTCTCTCTCCAAGAGGCCCTTCCAACAGCGGTGACGTGAACGGCTAAATTGCAGGGCTACAACTGTTCACTTGGGTGCCCCATTGGAAGACCTGGAGGGGAAAAGGAGCGTCCCAAATCCCTTCCAAGTCGGTGTCAAAAGTAAAAAATGTCTCCCAGTTCCAATAGGCCTTGGGTGGTGCTCAGTTCTGGTAGTAGCTGCGAAGCCATGGGTGAGAATTCCACGTTCCTAAGTCGGAGGTCCGGGTCTCTGTATTGAACGGTCGCTTTTGACTCGGGGCAAAATGGGACAAATTTTACTGACCATTGAGGGATAGTGATGGTGGTGATGATGATGCGCTAAGTTGATGGGATAATCAACCTAGCGAAACATTGTTCAAAGGCCACCTTAGTGTGATTTCAGGCTGTGGTTCGATCGGAATCTGGTGATATCTGAATTATAGATTTGAAGCTTTCGTGAATGCAAGGATTCATATTCTTGGGTTTTTTCGGTAAAGTCACGTAGGTAAAAAATTAAAATTAAAATTAATAAAAGTAAAATAAAGATAAAATAATGAAGCATGATGAACGTTTTGTTGTTTATTCAGCAGCCTTATTTTTATTTTACTTTTATTAATTTAAATTTAATTTTTTTACCTACGTGACTTTACCGAAAAAACCCAAGAATAGATATCTGAATTGATACTGGACCCCCAATCACCAACCTACAGTTACCAGAATGGTGATGTATGGTGAAACAAACAAACAAACCCCGTGAGCAACATGATGTGGGGAAGCCTTCACCCAAATGTGACTCACAAAGGCCTGGACGTTGTTATTTTATTTTTGTATGTCAGAGCAACTAAAATAAGCGCACTTTAAAATCGAGATAAAAAAATCTGGATTGAAAACTCATTTCTTTACAACTGCTTTTTGTGTTCAGTCTCGTTGTCCTTCCCTCCGCACCTCCGATTAGTACAATTGGCTACGTACGATGCGAAAGAAGTTCAACATACATACATATACATTTGTTATAACTAAAAGGTAAAGGTGCAGCCCTGCAATTGCTTGCTCATGTCACCGCTGCAGGTAGGGTCTCTACTCAAGCTGGGCAGACATCAAGGAAGAGGTAAAAGAGTACCCACGCTTTACCCTACCGCTCGCAATCGCCTGATTGTATGCATGTGTGCGTGCACGTTGAATTTCTTTCGCACCGTACATAACCAACCATAACCCCATCACTGTGCGTTCCGCTAACCCCATCTCCTAGTGTCTAGTTGTGCCGATTGCAGTCACCTTTGATATGTCCATGACAGCCGGTTGCGAATGAGAATGATCGCAGCAAAAGAAGTTTCCAATGTTTGGCTCGAAGGTGAAAGCACACATTCACAATTTACCAAGATATTTTTTTTCCCTGAACGCAAAAAAATTTAAGCTGCGAGAGAAAGTAACTTCAAAGACAAACAGAATCACGCGGCACGGATTGAGGGGGGGGGGGCACATTTTTTTTTTGAAGATAAAAAAAATTTACTCGTGTCGCTCAACTCACTGTCGCGATGATTTAGAGGGAGAAGCCACTCTCGAGATGTAACCTAAATGTTTACATGTCACTGGTAACAATAACGACAATTCCTATCGCGCCGTAATATGGCAAGCCACCACACGGCTGCTGAACAAACAACAAAACGTTCAACATGCTTCATTCGTCAACAAGTCATTCAGTGATACTGCTGCTGCTGCTGCATGAGAGGTGGTGCACAATCGTAATCACAGCCATGAAGAACGAGCCATCGCCCCGAAACGTTGCCTGATAATTATTTATCATTTTAAGGACACGCGTTGTGTTCCTGACGAACGTGTTTCAATTGTTGTTGCTGTTTATATCCGCAAGTCGCTTGTCCATTGCCTTTTGAAAGCAGTCACCGTTCACCGTCTCGGCTGACTGCTGCCCGCAAAGGTGCGTTCTCAAGCACCGCTGCTCTTTGAAGGCGCATCACCGATCGGCAGCCCAGAGCCGGAGTTGAACAAAAAAAAAATTAACCCGTAAAAACAACGTTTTTCACTATAAATTCTTTATATGCGTGGCGGCTAGAGTCCTCTCGTCCTCTGGCTTGAGATGGCTGCCACCTATGGGTCAGATGATTGCATGCCACCATTAAGCAATTGGTAGTTAAATATAATATTTTTGTCCTAAAAAGTGTAAAATTTTGGAAAAAAAAGGGTCACGAAAAGTAATTGTCACGCACAACGAGTCTGTGTGGAAAATGTCAGCTCGATTGGATCACGGTAAGTGGGTTAAAAAACGACCGAAAGATTTGCACTGTCGTAAGCAAGCAAGCGCGCAAGTGAACTTAATATAAAGGATTTAAAAATGGCACAGTCTCATGGCAGGAGCCCGTTACATTCGTCAAAGACGCCCTTTATATGAACTCCAGCAACAACACAGATGAATTAATCGACCGAATACATTAGCAACGAGCACAAGGACACACTTTACGCGAGAGAGCCTGCCATTTGTAAAGAAAGATTCAGATAAATGCTGCAATGCATATGTGGTCATTATTCGGGCCCATATTTTTTTTTCACTTTAATTGTTTTTTCTTTTTCTCCCTCCCCGCGATTATTAAAAATATGTGACCAATTTCTTCTTCAGAGTGCGGTAAACGAAGTCCGTGTGTCAAATTGGCAGATGCCTCCTCCTTCAGAGCGATCGGGGAGTGCCAAATTCCGTAGCTCGCTCTCTGCTTTTTATTCTTTCTTCAATTCCGGGGAGGCTGCCCTCAAAGCGTCTCGCATTTGCTAACAATTAAAAGCCGACGACAAAATAATAAAATATCGCTTTCGTTACGGCCTCGTTACGTAACGCGTCCACGTGTGGAGCGTTTTATGAAAAGTGTTCCATGATCAAGGTTCGAATGTGACATAGATTGTGTTTACCCCACAACAATTTTGCGCATGTTTCTGCACGAATAATGGCACCGCACTTTTAAGCTATTAGTTAAAGACCATGTGGTGTCATTCACTGATTAATGTAAAATTAGCCAACTTACAGATTGTTTGGAAAACGTGTATTTGTGTGTGTGTATGCGTGCATGTCTATGTGTGTCAATGTGTGTACGTGCATCTTTGTGTGCGTGTGTGTTACCTTCATATGTGCTCACTAACAGCACTTGCCCCAAGAGTCAGTTAAGGCTATACGGGGATTTTTGTCTTCGTGTCACTGTGAGGAGCGGTGGTGCAGTTGTTATCGCTATAAACCCAGTTACCCTACCTCGTTCGATTCACAGCCACTGCTAGCATCGTTGGAAAATATGTGAACAGGTCCTTAACCTCCCCTCTAGGTCAACTCAGCCTAAATTAATTCAATGGTGTGCCGTGCTGTATAACCATGAGCACGAGGAGACGACAACGGTGGCCGGGCATGGTGCTGGCTAACCCACCCTCTCATGTGTCAATGTCGGACTTAATACGTGTTCTCTAACAGCACTCGTCCCAACAGTCTAGCCAAAGTTAATGTGTCTTTCTGTTCAAACAGCATGGACGGCCACCTATCGTCATCGGTTGTCCACAGCCAATAGTGGAAATTCCACATTACTATGCTGGGAACAAGCCTAATCTGTGTCTAATGCAACATTCTACTGATATTTGATAATGCATTTTTAGCAGGTAAGGTCTACTAAGCTAGAAAGTAGCTCTTTTTCAGAAGTGGCCTGGCCACAAATGATAGCTTAACGAAGTGAATTGCATTGCATTGTGGTGTCATTGATTTTACACACCCGATGCGATGTCGGGTATGATGCAGCAAACGATGTTAATCAATCCTGTGGTATGTATGTATGTATGTTGAACTTATTTCGCACCGTACGTAGCCAACCGTGCTAATGGGAGGTGCAGCTGATGATGACGACGAGGAAAATGACGATGACATGTTCCATTGAGCCCTAATCACTGATAAAAAAATAATTTACATTTATTTAAATGCATGGCTGAACATTTACGTTATGCAACGTTCAGTCCCAAACGTGGGCAGGCTGTTTAAGCCATGCTAAGCTTTTTAGGAAAGCCTTCTGATATTTAACATAAAACTTTCCTCAACTTGTGTTCGCAGAGCAAAATGGGGTTGGTTTTTTTTCCTCTCTGCCGTGTGCGCCTGTGGACTTTCTCTCTGGCCGATGTTTATCTGAAAAGCCAGACTCCCCACAAGAAATAATCTGTCTCATTCAGCGCAACCACAACTGAAGAATTTGAATACGTAAACATACACACACTCACACAATGTAATAAGCAACGACACAGATCCCCCGCGTAGCCTTTATCAGACCGTCGGGGCAAGTGCTGTTCAGGAGTAGCAGCTATGAAGGACGGCAAAGCATAAGGGGGTTGGTGGGCCAACACCGACGCCCGGCCGCCTTTGTCTCCCCAGTGCTGATAATTTCACACCACACCAGGGTACTCGCTTGAGGCTGAGCTGACCTAGTGGAGGCCCACAACCGACTCAAATGTTCGCCTCGCGTATTGGTTCGTGAGAGGAAATGGAACTCGGCTCATACCGAGATATGCCGACCAGGACACGACTACACAAACAACTACACAAAAAAGACGATTATGTCCAAGGCTGCCTTGGAGATTCTACGGTCGGGTACTGCTGTTAGTGAGCACCTATTAACCTCAGCCTGGGCGGGACCACCCCAAGGCCATCTTTGTCACCACAGGGCCGATGTTGTACCCAGCGCCGTCTACGAATTTCAAACCACCTAGAGGACCGGAACATGTTTAAACACATTCCTGCTGCGGAGGGAGCTGCTGGTAGCAACGTTGGGTTGCTCGGTCAATGGCCTGCAGGGTCAACGGCGGCGTGGTGTATTCCGCAAATATGCCCGACTGTGAGGGCGGGCACAAGCCGGCGTGAGTAGGTTAAACGTTGAGTTTTATAAGGGCACCACGGGGTGAGCAGCCCCTCCCCACCCAGCCCCACCCCTCCCACCCCTCACCCAGCCCCTCCCCGCCCTCCCCACCCAGCCCCTCCTCATCCTCCCAACCCCTCTCCACCCAGCCCCACCACATGACCAAACATATGTCAAAATATCAACATTATCACCATAACCACAACTAAACATCAACATCACTAGCACCACCACCACCACCACGTGTTTCTGTCCCCATACCACCATCGTCATCTCAACCTTCACGATCCACACAACTAGACGCATCACTGACTCCGCCTGAGCTCTCCAGCAGTAGCGTGCCACTGTGCTCATCGAGAACACACCGTGCAACGGGTGACGGACGCAATGCCCCCGATCTGTAATGACGAAGGAGACATCGCAGCCCACCACGCTTCGCTGCTCCTGACGCGCGCAGTCTGGGCTTGACCCCCTGAATGTGAAATTGTAGTTTTTGCTTCGCACCTACGTCGGCCAATACGCCAGAAGAAGAAGACGAATAAGAAGACTGCCTCCACCACTGTAATCACCACGATCCGTGATCACCAATTAGCACAACTTCCACTTGGACCGCAACTGCCACTACCCCACGCGCCACCAACACCACCAACACCACCACCACCACCGATAGCCTGGCGCTGCACGCCTCTGAGCCGGTGCCGTGGAGGCGAGGGGTTGGTGGATTACACACAGATGTTGTGAAACTCCCTTCTCGTGGGTGCCGAGGAGGATGCACACCCTGGCTCGCCAGGAGAAGGCAGTATATCAGAATTTGGACTGATGTCTTTAAATCTGTCCCATCTGTACGGGGTAGAGCGTTGCCCGCTGGCACGTGTGGCCGTTCTGTGGTGGCTCCGAATTCCTCCCACAAGCACGCGCTCATTCATATATATAGAGAGGGCGGCAGAGCTTGGGCAAGAATTTAGCACCGGCTCACTGCCTGGCTGTTGCCTTCCCACTTGTCTGTGGTTCCACCTCCTGCCTCTGAGTAATCCCCTCTCTTCGAGAGCGAGCGAATCCTGTGACGTTAATATAACTGTGACCACCATCATCACCACCATCACCACCACCACCATAGCCTCTACCATAGCCATCAGTATCACACTCGCATGAACCCTAGGGGGAGGCCCAGGACCGGCTCAGATAATCGTCACCGGTGATGGCCGTAAGCGGGAATTGAACACCGGTCGCTGGGTCGTTGTGTGCAGAGCGCTCACCGCTATGTTACTCAAAATACAACTCGTTATAACAACTCGCTTGAACCCCACAATTCTCAGTCGCGGATCGTACGCCCGAGTTTCCTCCTGCGGGGTGATCATCGGCGGTGTCTGTGATCATGGTCACGTGGGGAAGGTTACTGCACAAGTCCCAGGGGCTGGAGCAGGGGCTGGCGGAGATGGGACGTCGCTCGATGCGACGCGACGTAGCCTCCAGCGATGTCCTAACAAGCGGGGCCATCTGGATACAATCTGACACCGTGACAAAGCATGTGTTTCCACTTTGGGTGGTGGCGGTGGTGATGGCGGTGGTGGTGGCGGTTATGGCGGTGGTGGTGGTTGTGCTGATGATGATGATGATGTCGGTTGGTCGTGGCGAAAGAGATAGTTGTGGTAATGGTTTTGTCGTTTCTGGTGTTGCTGGCAATGCCATTGGCTGTGGTAATTTTGGTGGCTGTTTTGGTAACGGTGGTGCTGGTAGTTGTGGGCGGTGGTGGTGTTTGCAGTGATGATGATGCCGTTGGTGGTGGTGATGATTGTAGAATTGTTGTTGTTTGTGGTGTTGGTGACGGTGGTAATTGCTGTATGGGAGCGGTAGTGTACAGGTTGGCACGTTGCGCGACTAATCCAAAGACTTGAATTACGATTATCCTGGGCTTCCCCTAGGTCGACTCAGCCTCAAATGAGTATCTGGTGCGATGTGTAAAAATTGCCACGAGGGAGGTAAAGGCGGCCGGGCGTGATTTGGGTAGCCCACCCCATCGTATGCCGTGACGGCCTTCATAGGTTCTCGCTAACAGCACTTGCCCTAACAGTCTGTTAAGGCTACACGGCAGATTTTTGTTTTTGGTAATTGCTGCGATGCAGGCTGTGGTCGTGATTATGTTGGTATTGGAGGTGGTGGGGACAGTGGTGCTGATGTTAGTGGTGGTGACAGCAGCGGTGTTAGCGCTGATGGTGATGGCAGTGTTGGTGGTGGTGATTTGATGCGTTGATTGAGTGGTTTTGGAGGTGGGTGGTAAGGGATAAACAAGATTTATATATTTTTCTTCAGACAATCTCGAGCATTAATAGAGGAATGTGCTTTACCTCTGGACAGGGCAGGGAAAAGTGGCCCTTGTGTATGAATCACTGGCGACACCACTACACGGACTTTGAACTCTGTTTTAATAAATAAATCGTAAAGATTTGATAGACTTAACGAGCGCAAGCCAAGCCCGACGGAGTTATAATTTAAAGTAACAAAATGTTACAAGTCAAAGCGTCTACCTGTTCACACAAGCACTGATTCCTTGAACCAGGGGTGGAAATTCCACCCAGTCTGGCCATAGGGACGAGCACTTAATAATACAGTAATGATCCTTTGCGTGTGAAAGTCTTGAGTGAGACCCCCAAGACTAACTTGCCGATGGCCGCCGACATATTTGTTTGCATGTTTGTTTGCACGTGGGAAAAAAGAACTGGAGAAGCCGGAGAAAGCCCACATAGAGAGAGGAACGCCGACTCAAAACCAACCGGACAAAAGTCGCTCACTGTGCTACCATTTTCTAGAAACCTCGCAACCTCATGTCGAACAGATACATCCCCTCCCTGCTCTGATCATCCGCTCAGGGTCCTAACACCCAACATTAATGGACAGGTCTTATTCCCGGCACTGCACTGTGAAATCACTCCGGGCCCAACTGCCAGAAGGCAACACTTGCCACGTGGATGATGGAATTGGAAAATGATGTCCTAGCGGTGAACGCAGTGAGCCACATTGCACAGAGACGACGGATTGATTCCTGTTACAGAAACCCGTGAATTCCTGCAGGGAATTCCCAAAGTGCCCCATCTGTTGGAAAGTGGACGTTAAAAAGAACCCGCAACAACATAATTAAAATCGTCATCGTCACTTCTCATTGCGAGGTATGCGCTGGTGTCACACGAAGACAAAGATCCCCCGTGTAGCCTTAACAGACTGGTGGGGCAAGTGCTGTTAGCGAGTAGCACCAATGAAGGACGAAATGGCACACGAGGTGGTGGGTGGCCAGCACCACCCCTGGCAGCCTTTGTCTCCCCAGTGGCGATGTTTATGCACCGCACCAGATACTCATTTGAGGCCTATCAGGTGGACTTTTATAGCAGCCAAATACTCTAAATGCACGTTGATTCTCAACGTGGAGGCAAAAACCGGAGGACCCGGAGAAAAATCCACGCGTCCACGGGGAGAGAGAGAGAGAGACACCGCAAACTTCAAATATACAGCAGCAGGCACCGTCAGGGTCACGGACTGGTGCGCCTGATAATATCTGGTGTAGGGGCGGGGTAGATGGTGATTCCTTCAAACGAACGTTTAAGAGCTGAGAGTGTCTGACTCAACGTCTCGCCACCTTCGTCGACGATGCGAACGACAGCGACTCAATGATTAAATCCACAGACTGAGAGCCATAGACTGCAAATAATGTCAAATAATACCGGCTAATGTCGCACCGCTGATGTCTATGCTTTCACGTGCCGAACATTTGAATTCTTCGGCGAATTATAAATTCTCAAACCGCACACTGCCCCCCATTTTTTAAGTAAAAAAAAACCTCCTCCGTATCCCCTCGCCGTCGCGAACTCTGAACGTTCGCGAGACGTCGGGGTTGTCGTTTGCGAGTCTCTCTATTTTCGTTGGGAGATGCGGCCGCGGCAGGGTTTACTTTACGAATGCTGATGATGGAAAAAAATGTGTTTAACAAACGAACGCAAAAAAATGTTGACAAATGTCCAAAAGGACTGGGATATAACCCAAACCAGACCTCCCAGCTTCTTATAATGAACATGAGAGGGTTACTTTTTTTTCTTTACAAAATGAAGACACGTGAATTTATGGATACATACCGTACAATGCAAAAGTTACATGCATAGAAACATTAACACATTCCATTTACGTTATGTACGGATAGGGAAAGTGCGATTAGCGAGCTCACATTAAGTCCAGCATGGCACGTGGCAAGGCGGAAATGGCCACAACTACTACATGCCCCAGAGCCGATGTTGATTCTAATCAAAATGCCAATGTCGTAGTCTGCTGCTGGCCACGAGGAGAGGGCTTCAGCAGAGAGAGAAAGTTCGTGTCGTTCTGCTGTTCCTCCTCCTCCTCCTTTGTTGAAGGAATGCAGACCACAGTGATTTACCATGGACCCATATTGTGGCTTGCATGGCCACAATCAGCGACATGCAGATGTGAATGGCCACAACAACAACATAATTCCACATACTCGTTTTAAGCTCAGCTGACTCGGATTTGGCCCAAATCAAGTCTGTAGACTGATTGGCTGCTGATGATGATGAGCATCAGAACTGGGAGTCGAACACAGACTGCAGAGTGTGTGTGGAGAGACAAACAACAACAACAACAACAACAACCGCCGTTCGCCACCAAGTGGCGGTGACGTCACCGCAGCGCTTGTGCCAGGCTAGGTACACTTTGAGGCCGCGTGAAGTGTGTAAGGCTCTCTGACAGGAGTTCACGGGGCAGAAACCAAGGACAAAGACGAGCATACATAGAGACAAACATACCCTGAGAGCACATTCCCAACACAGCACGTGTGTCTGCCTGCCCGATGACAGCCGTATCTCTTGTGGGGGCAGTGGTTTACTGAATAACGATGCAATATAGTTCAGTAACCGGCCATTGTAATGTGGAATTTACACAGGTGACCTATGGCTGAGCAATGCCCTGAACTGATAAGAGCAGTCAGGACACTTTGAGACTTTAACTTCCCCGCCTGTTATCCAAGGAGGTCGTGGGTTCGATCTCGGCCCTGACGCCTGCTGCTGTATATTTGGAGTTTGAATGTCTCTCACTCCCCTTGTCACGGTTTTTCCCTCCACATTTAGAATCAACGTGCATTTAGAGTATTTTGCTACTGCTATAAATGTCCACATGCTAAGACACTTCGTCGAGCTATCATCTGTGGCCAGGTCGCTTCTGATAAGGAGCTACACAGCTCAGTGGGCCTTACCTGGTAAAATAAAAATAAACGTTTAGTTTATTATGTGCAGATCATTACACAGCGGTGACATATCAAGAGCCGAAATAAGCCAAATTTAAATGCCAAACTAATTTTTTTTTAAATGCTGCAGTCATTTGTGAGCAGGCTAATACCATCAACCCGCTACAAAAGTTTAAGTTAATGCCAAGAAGAATACTCTATAACTCACAGTGTTTAATACTAATTAAAACAATGTACAATCCATTGCCGAAATAAAGGCCTCCCCACAATCTGAGTAGTTGCGGGGGTTGTTTGACCATACTTCACCATGCTGGTTTGTGCGGGTTGATAAAGCAGAGATGAGAGGGAGGGCCGGCATCGGATCCGATGCCACTCGCAGTGCTCATGTCACAGATTTAACCCCACGTGCTCACGTAGAACCATAACGGGCTTCACACTATCCGTCCAGATGGGTCTGTAACACTCATCTCGCAGTCAAAAGGTCGTAAGTTCAGATCCCAGTTTGGGTGGACTCACCATAGCCATTATCGTCCATTCAGGGTCATAATGAGAACCACGATGTGATGATAAGTCTGGACACACTGGTCCCCTCCATAGGAATGTGGAATTTCCACCACAGGGTTCAGGGCCACAAATGTAAAATGGGTGCGGCTCCCCGTTCTCATTTGACGAGGGAGAAACGTTAACCGTGGCGCGTGGTGGTTACGTGTTAAACTCTTACGAGAAAACTGCATCTACGCTGAATTTGAAATATAAATCTCCTTCTAGTTGCCCTTCAGCTGCTCCACGTAAAACTGTCCCAGGGGCAGTGCTCATCTCCACTGGTGGCCCTGAACCAGTGGAGGAAATTCCACATTCCCAGTGTGGCGTTCAGTCTCTCCATGAAATAAACACCGTTGGCTTTCCACACAGCGGTACCCAATTTTATTTACTTCAGAAATAATGGGCTGTTGGCTAAGATACACTGACACATAATGGCTTATTCTTGGAAATGAATGATCTTGACGATGATGGTGGTGATGAAGATGTCATGGAAATTTTCAACGTCTACATTACAACAGACGGAGGAGCACTTTGGTAATCTCGCTGCTTTTAGTGGGGATCGAACCTTCAACTCGACAAACAGCACCCTGAACAATGAGATAATCTCAGAAGCAACGGATACGTTGACTATATATATATCCTGTGCAGTGTAGAGTACAGCTACTATCCATAATCAGCAAAAACTAATTTCATATTTTTAATTGTAATTTAAACTTTTAACACGCTGCCGCTGGAAGGCAGCCCACGCGATAAGCCTGCGCTGCAAAATTCCCAAAGCTCTGTGGTCCTCTACATATTAAGATGTTATCGGCTAATTAATGACCGTTTACATGTGGGAGGAAACCGGAGCAATCGGAGAAAACCCGCGCGTGCGAGGGAGAAACACTCTATCCCCATACAGACGGAACAGATGGAGTCCACATTTTTGCGATACCGCCTTCTCCTGGCGAGCCAGGGTACGGCTCCTCCACGATGCCCACGGAAAGGGAGTTTCACATATTCTTTGGGTCTTTCGGTAAAGTCACGTAGATAGGGTCAAAGAAAATAGCAAAAAACTACGACGTTTCGATTGCAACACAAGCGATCGTCATCAGGAAAACGTATCTTCGTTGAACCTATCTACGTGACTTTACTGAAAGACCCAAAGAATATGAATTCCTGCAGTCACGAAAGCTTTAAGTCAAGATTCTGTGATCCTCGCTGCTACCTCCACGGTACTGGATTACAGGCCACGTGCATAGCCAGCCACTAACGGGCAGATACAAAAATCTACGAAGTTACTTTAGAGCATTCTCCCAATAACCGGCTTGTACGGACGCTAAAGTTCGAGTCCTGGTACGGGGCATTTGATAATTTCTGGGGTGAGTCACGGTGACTACGAGTTCAAATCTTTTGTTGGTTTTCCACTCAGCCCAGCATCATGATCATTCCTGTCCAGGGTGGCTAAAATAGCTAGCGCCACTTTTTCAACCGTGATCCTGCCATAGATTGGGCCGGTTTTTAGCCGCGGAAATGTGAAATGAATTTCCACCAATGGCCTCATCGCTGCCAATGCGATGCGAGTGCCATCCCAAGTGCGGCTATGAGCGGGAAGACTCGCTGAGCTATTATAACAATGAAAGTGGCAAGCCCGCTTTGTAATCGAGATCGCGAATCGCATTGCGCACACCCCAATCAACAACAACAAGCGGGCAATTGTTTGCAGCCAACCGCGAGCGTGCGTGAGTGAGTGTCGGTGCGCTAATTACGTGCAGAGGTCGTGCAGTGGAGGTTAGCGCAATGCGTCAATAAGCCTGCCACCCGAGTTCGATTCCCGCTCACGCCCTAAAAACGGTGCGCGAATATTTGAACCGGTATCCGTGCCTCCCCTAGGTCGACTCAGCCTTAGATTAGCAGCTGGTGTGGTGTGTAAACATCAGCACTGGGGGAGACAAAGGCGGTCGGGCGTGGTGCTGGCCACCCACCCCATCGTGGGCCGTGCCGGCCTTCACAGGTAACAGCACTTGCCCCAACGATCTGTGGAAGGCTACACGGGGGATATTTGTCTTTGTTGGTGTGCTAATGCCTCACGCCGCACTGCAATCCCTGCCACCCAATAGCCACCGTCGCCAGCATGGATCACCACCTGAGCCTGGCATGGCCCTCCCCTAGATCAACTCTGCCTAAAACGAACACAGCACCTGGCGTGTTGGCGGTGGTGATGGTGGTGATGGTGGTGATACTGGTGGTGGTGCTGCTGGTGGTGATGGTGATTGTGGTGGCAGTGTTGCTGGTGATGGTGGTGATGGTGGTGCTGAGTGCGTTGGCAGTTTGGCTGCATCGCCAATGCATGAGAGATGACGAGAACATGGCTCGGTGTGCGGTGGCATTGGCCTAACCTCACTCGGCCCTCCCCGTGTTCTCCGCACTGGTCTCAATAGGTACTCACTAACAGCACTTGCGCCAACAGTCTACTGGAGTATTATAATTGTAAATCTCTGAGATGGTGGTGTCTGTGTGCATGCGCGTGTGTGTGTATAGGTGCGTGTGTGTGTGTGTGCGTTATAAGGGAGCGGTAGTGAAGTGGTTAGCGCACAGCGACCTAAGATCGATTACTGCTCACGACCAATACTATAACGAAGATTTTCTGAATCTCTCCTGGGCTTCACCTAGGTCGACTCAGCCTGAAAATGTGTACCTGGCACGGGAGGCAAAGGCGGCCAGGCGTGGTGCTGGCCACCCACCCCGTCGTTTGCAAATTCAGGGTGGGTGATTGCTGGCAGCACTTGCCCCAGCAGCATGTTCGGGCTCTAGGGGTGTGTGCGTGTGTGGGTGCGTTAGTAACTCACCTGCACTGACGATTGCACCTCCATGAATGGAGAGAGTGAGGAGCAGTGTAAACACCCGCGAAGCACGAGGCCACCGGCTATGATCCATGCCCTCCCCCCCCGGCTCTTAGCGCCTCTCCTTTCAAAAAAAAAATGTTTGGGCTCAAACGATTGCACGCGGCCCCAGTATATTTTAGCAAAATAAAAGCAAAGAAGGAGATGTAAAAATTAAAAGAGAGATTTTTGGCACCATACGCCGCCGTCAACTTACAAAACAACCTACACACGGGCACCTTCGCGTCAATCCGTGATAGGAGGGGGGGGTTTCACACGTTGACAAGCCCCAGCACGTGAGGGAGAACGAAGAAGGCACCCAGCGTCACGCACGCACTCGCTCGCTCTTCAGCTCTTTCGTTAGTGCGGGTTCCAAAAGTTGAGAAATTTGACGCGTAAACTTTCGTGTCGTTTTGTTTTGTGGTTGTTGTTTTTTTTGTGCGTGTGTTTGTTCCCGCTAAGCCATTTGGAGAGCCCCTCTCGCCTCTAGCGCAGTTCCCTTCTCTTGCCACTTCACTCTCTCGAATGCGCCTGACCCGCCCTCGGATCTTAAAGTCCCCCCCTTTCACGGCGCCGTTATCCCAAAATCTTGGAAGCACTCCAATGAGGGCTTGCGAGTAGTGGATAAGGGGCTTGGCTTTATACTTTGTCTCCGCCCAGTTTATACTCCAGGGAGGAGCGAGATGTGAACCACTCGGGAACCCTGAACTGCTGGGTGCCACCCCCACCAAAATATCTGACGCACACCGGCCTGGGACACCGTAGGCATGAACAAACCGACGCTCGCTCGAATTCAAAATATCCACCGCGTGTCATCGGCCGACCAAGAGAATGCTTCAGACTCCTGCCAAAGGAATGAGGAATTGCCACCCACTGGCTCAGGTCTGCGAGGCGATATGGGTGCTGCCCGAATGCTCGTCTTAAAGGGGTAGAATGAGTGAATTGCATGCTCAGGAGGTACCGTCACACGACGCTTGACTTGTACACTGGGAAATGCACGAGTCTGAATCCTGGTCAGGGGTAAAATTGAGTAATCATCATCGTGATACATGAAAAAAAACACCAACTTGTTTGGGTAGTCAACAGTGGCGGTCCAAACAAAGAGACTGGCTCCAGCATAGGAATGTGGAATTTGCACGACCCGCTTCAGAGCTGCCACCAGTGCGGATGAGTTCTGCCGCACGCCCGTTTGAGGACGAGACTCTTGACTCGGATTAGAACAAAGCCACGTGTCCGTTTGTGCGAATGCGCGCGCTCACGAGAAGGAGGGAAGCTGCGGTAACAAGGCAAGCGAGCTGGCACAGCGGGGAGCGGCTGGTTCATCTGCCGCTCACCCCTGGTCCGTTAACCCAGACCATCTGGCTCTGGCTCTGTGACTTCTTGCACAATGGCCATCCATCACTTCATGTGGCCTTGAAGTCCACCTTGTCGGGCACAATCGTCTCCCGCGTCGAAAATTGCGGTTACCGCTGTGTTAATGGTGCGTCTGCCTTATTCACGGCGGCATGTATGTTGCACTTCTTTCGCGCCGTACGTAGCCAGCCGTGATAATCTCGTATTTAAACCAAGCACTTTGATTCATAATACTTGTTTTGGGTCGCTAATTTCTTTAGAACTGCCTTTTGTGTTGAGTTTGTTGTCCTTCTCCCGCAACTCCAATTGGCACGGGTTGGTTACGTGCTAAAAAAGCTCAACGTACACACATGCATACGCGTAATACACCCTCCACCACCCGACACAGCCTAATTGTATGTATGTTAAACTTCTTTTGCACCGTACGTAGCCAACCGTGCTAATCGGAGGTGCGGGGGATGGGACGACGATGAATGAAGCCGTCACGTGACACGAATGTGTGCCGAATGTAGCACCGCCAGGGAGAGCGATCCGCACGCACGATGAGCAGTCGGGTGTGGAAGTTCCACGGGCAGTTACTGGCAGCATCCTCAGGCAGTTTCCAGCGTTGTGACACTGTTCTGCGGGCACACAGTTTTGCCCACGCGATCTGCGCCAAAAGTGAATTACTAATCGTAATATTGGTCGCGGAAGCCCACTTACCAAGAACGACGTCTCCGTGTTGAATTTACGAGCACTTCGAAAGTCGTATAGTAATCAGCGGGGTGTTCATCATGCTGCATAGCTACCCGCGTGGTCTTCACGAACGCCTGCCGCGTGCGCTTGCGATTTAGTTGCTAAACGTTGCCTACACCTGAAGCGGAGTTTTTAACAAAAAGCTACGGCACAGCTGATCTCTTTCCAAAGAAAACAGCAGGGAACGAGCTCACGAGGATTTTCAAAAGCACCAGCGTGGGATTTTCATTTTAGCGATTCGCTCATAAAAATAACAAACTATTTTTTTCTTAACACAGGGCGCTTTTGCAGTGACTCAGAGAAATCGGACACAAAAATGACATTCTGCTGCTGCTCTCTCTCTCTCTCTGCGGTTCCGCGTGCAATACTTCAAACCATTCACAACGTTTGCTCTCACCCACCCCTCCCCCCAGCAAAGTAGCCGGCTGTGTTTTCGGTTAACGACTCGGACGTGATATTGTTCAGCAAGTGTAGCTTACAAGGGGCCCAGACTGTGGAATTTAGCGGCAAATTTGAGGTGCTCTGAGTGGTCCGCCGGGAATTCCTCCTCTCAGCAGACTTATCAAATAAATGACTGGAAAATGTGATATGACATTTCCAGCCACGTGTTTCATTCATTTTCCACTTGCATGGACAACTCTTGACGGTCACCCGAAACGGAGTCCTATGCCTAATGTTGTGCCATCTGATCCCCAGATCTTCCTTGAACCTGGTCCGGCCTTCCTGTAGGTCGGCTCGGCCTAAACATGAATTGTGCGCATGCGTACGGGGACGGTCACGTGGCTCTAGCGGTAGGGCGTTCGCCGTTTGGTGAAGAGCCTGGCAGTTCGAATCCAGCAGGCAGCCCTGGTTATTACTGTCGGCGTGTTCAAAATAAAATCCGTACCGTCTGCTTCACAGTGGACGTTAAAAATCCTCTGACATCATTCATGTGATGTGACATTTAAAATATAAAAAGTATGTTAAATGGAAAAATGATACGAAATATGTGTAACAGGCGACGTTTCATGCGATGGCCCTTCTTCATGTATTCATGTGCTATGAAGAAGGTTCATTGCCCGAAACGTGGCCTATTATATATTTAAATGTTGAGGAAACACAACGTTGTTCTTGACGATTGTGTATACGTTGAACTTCTTTCACACCGTACGTAGCCAACCGTGGCAATCGGAGGTGCGAAGGAAGGACAGCACGTTGCAGTCAGTTTCGACGATCCGTTGCTTTACCTTGCTCAGGGATTCGTGTCAAGTAAAACCATCGCCAATAAAAAAAAAACCTCGCCGTGCCTCTCGTCCGCATTGCATCTCCACAAGGCTGGGGGGGGGGGGGATTTGGGTGTTATCAACCCCTGCAAGGAGGCACGTGCCATCTCGCCTTCCTTAATGCCTCCGCTACTTTTGTGACCCAAATCGAAAACGAGCGCTTAAAGCCACGCGACAGCCCAGCGGGAAGGTGGCGAATTAATCTTTGGCAAGCGCGTGGGGAACGCACCCACGGCATCATCACTGAACGCTCTGCGCTGAAACGGAAAGCCAGAGGACCGCTTCGGTGATGACATCGCGCGGCGCTTTCAGATGCGCTTCCGCGGCCGTCTGGAACGCTCTCTTCCTTCCGATATCAGGAAGCCACTGGGAGCTATGCACTTGTAAATAATCGAGATTGCAATCTCATTTCTTGAGAACTTCTCTTTGTGTTTTAGTTTGCTGTCCATCCACACCTCTGATTAGCACGGTTGGCTACGTACGGTGCGAAAGAAGTTCAACATAATACGCACATGAGGTGCGCTAACATGTTTTGCATGAACGTGTCAAGAGTTCCTGTCCTCAAGCTGCCTGCAGGGAGTCTCTAAGTGTCTGTCCAATACAGATGTTAAACGTCCTCGCAGAGCCGAGCAATCATAATGAGTTTTCCATGTTAAACGTTTTAAAAGCTGCCCGTGAATTAGATTTGCATGTGTTCCACAAATCCTGTTTCTTAATATTTACAAACACGTTTCCTTTGGCGTTAAACCATTCAAAGACAAATATCCCCGTATAGTCTATAACAGACTGTTGGGGCAAGTGCTGTTTGCGAGCACCTATGAAGGCCGGAACGGCACACGAGGGGGTGGGTGGCCAGCACCACGCCCGACCGCCTTTGTCTCCCCGGTGACGATGTTTACACACCGCCACCAGGTACTCACTTGAGGTTGAGTCGACCTAGGGGAGGCCCATGATCGGTTCAGATAATCGTCACTGGGCGTCGGCCGTGGGCAGCAAACGAACTCGGGTCGCCGGGTTCACAGCGCACCATGGGTGGATACCAGTCCAACTTGTGTGTGCGAACTTACAAACAATCGTAAATAATTAATCCGTGGACGCACTATTCGATGTGAGTGTATGAATCTATTTTAATCGATGGATCACTACGTGCCGAGCAATACGTGACAACCCCAATGCATTTAACCTTGTTGTGCAGTGATTAGTAAGTGTGCTGGAGAAACCGATTTCGTCAAACGGGCGGCTGATACTCAGCGCCTCAGCCGTGTGTCCATGTCTGTATCTTGAACTTCTTTCGCTGTGTACGTAGCCAACCGTGCTAATCGGAAATGCGGGGTGAAAGACAACAAACTGAACACAACAAGCACTTCTCGAGAAATAAATTTTCAATTTCGACGATTTAAAAGTGCACAGCTCCCAGTGGGGTCGAATATCGGGGAAGGAAGAGAGCGTTCCAGACGGCCGCCGAAGCGCATCTGAAAGCGCGCGATGCGGTGGCCGCCATCATTATTCGATGGCAGTTGCCACGATGAAGCCCTTTGAATCCCCCCTCGACCAATAGGCATCGATGTCGAGGCTGTCGGTTGGGGCCGGGATGACACCGTGGGACTCGCTCGGCCCCACGGTTTGCAACGTTTTAGTTTCGTTCGATTTCTTTTTCTAGCGACTGCGTCCCCCAAAGCAGATGCCGCACCTGGCATCACATCTGCCGAGGCACGTGCCAGATCGTAGCCCAGGTGGCCATGAACGACCACGGAGTCAGAGCCAGGCGAAGGTTGGAATCCTGCCCGGTTAGTTTAGAACATCGTGAAGTCTGGTGTGTAAAGTTGATGTTAACAACACCCCTGTGGATTAGAGGTGGATCGTAGGGTGCTCGTAATTGGTTATCAACACCGAGGTCCTGTGATCGAATCTTGGATTCAGCCGTCGGCGATGGTCACGTTCTTGACTGTGGTGAGCTGAGAGTGTCAGCCCGGTCACCAATGGCTGCATGCAAACATCGATACTGCATACGGTATTAATATCAGTATATTGTTTTGTTATTTCATTTGACTCTATTTGGCCTGGCCAAGCATGGAGGTCTGAATAAAACGACACCTCGATGCTGTACACACGCAGCGAACCAGCGAGCCGCCCCCACCGCCCAGGTGAGAGAGGCCGATTGAAGTGACTCAGAAGTAGTTCTGTGGCGTCATCTTCCACGGGGCCGTCCCCTTGGCGATGTCACGGCGCTCGCTGCGGGAGTTCGCGACGGACATCTCGACGCCATAACAGCAGCGGCGGCGGTAGCGCCGTTAAAGAACGAAAACGTACGGTGCGAAAGAGGTTCAACAGCGCATGCAATACACAGGTTGTTCTAAAATGTCGAGCAAATATATATGTTCATGAAGCATCCTCTGTTGTTGCCTGTGAGATCAGTCTCTCTCTCTCTGTGCTTTTATTGCTATCTTGAGCAGATTGACTTTTTTTTTTACGAAACCATGTCGGCTCAAGTTCTTCATCATCTTTTGACATACTATTAACACTTCTTCCCTTTATTAATGCTACCCCTATTCCCTCCCTGTGATGCTTCTAATCCTGCATCATGCACGGGCAAAGTAGCACTATTCACATACCTGCATTTCCCATATCCTCTCCCTTGGATGCTGCTAATCCTGCATAATGCACGGACACAAGTAGCACTAATCACATACCTGCATTTCCCATAAATATGCTAAATTCCTCTTGATATGCAAATTATTTTGTTAAGGTGCCCTCCCTTTCCCCCCCCCCTTCCAACCCAGCTTATATATATATGCTCCAAGCACGTGTGCTGTTTCATTCAGACGCTGTCGCCTCGACAGACCTGGTTTCACCTGAGGACGGCTGCTTGCGTTGTGGCCGAAACGTCGTGAGAATAATTTTATTATGTTTTATTTTTATTATTTTATTATTTCCCTTCTACGTGACTTTACCGAAAGAACCAAGAAGATTCTTCATCATCGTCGTCGTCAGCGATGGTCAATCCACTGCTGGATGAAAACCTCCAGAACCGAACCGCCGTCGCTTCTCACGATCCTGCAATGCAACAAAGATCCCCCGTGTAGCCTCCACAGACTGTTGGGGCAAGTGCTGTTGGCGCGCACCTATGAAGGCTGGCACCGCATACGATGGGGTGGGTAGCCAGCACCACGACTGACCGCCTTTGTCTCCCTCGTGGCGATGTTTACACACCGTACAATGTACTAATTTGAGTCTGAGTCGACCTAGGGGAAGGCACCGGTACCAATTCAATTAATCGTCACTGGCACTGACCGTGAGCAGGAATGAAACACCGGGTTCGTAACGCAGCACGATAACCACTACACTACCGCTCCCCACACTGCAACAATCCCCCAATACCACATGCACGTGAACCGATTTCGTTGCTCCGTCTCCTCGGTTCCACCTCCTCTCGAACACGTTGCATTCCTTGGATCGTATTATTTTATTTAGCATGCGCGTAATCCCTTGGCAGGCCCGTCCGCTATTATTGTTGGCCATCGTCCATCATCCGTTCGAGCTACGTGTGCTGCCCAGGCTCACTTTACGTTTCTTCACAGTCTCGATGATGTAATTCACCTGCCCTACGTTCAACGATGCTGACTCAATCGGTGGCCAAGGGGCTGGGACCCACAAACGCACGCCACTTGAGAGAACCCGCGCTTTATACGCTGCTGGCGACAACACGGGTTCCATTCCCGTAAGCATTTCAGCTTCAGAGCCTCAGGCCTGGAACACGTGTGTAGCTGGAGTCGTTTATACAGCAACGATGTCATGCTTTTCTAATCTGCCACCCGTGTCTTCACCTCGGGAAAACCTATCAATATCGGGGATATTCCTCGTGCGTGCTTTCTATTACGATCTGGATGGCACCCGCATGTGTGTGTGTGTGTGATGCCAAGCAGGTGCGCGCGCGCGCGCGTGTGTGTGTGTGAATGTGGGCTGCAGCAAGCTCATAAATTATTGTCAATATTCAGTTCCAAAAATTCAGGCCTGGGCTGGATTCCATTGAAACACTAAAAAACAAAAATCCCCCGCAATAATTATATAATTGGATGGCTGCACGGCTGAAGCGACCCGTTAACGGACCAGTCAGAGACACCGGGCAGGCTTTGAGATCGTGAACGTGAAGCCAGCTTCAAGCCGCCTGTCATCCCCGCACTTCCGATTAGCACGGTTGGCTACGTACGGTGCAAAAGAAGTTCGACGTACATAGACAGTGTCAACAGGACGAGTATCTTTTTTTATATCTCATGACACCATGGGAGCTTCCACGGTCTAATGCTTTGCTCACTTTGCTTTCGTGTTTAGTTTATTGCCCTTCCCCTGCACCTCCGATTAGGACGGTTGGCTACGTACGGTGCGAAAGGAGTTCAACATACACAGTGTAGTGAATTGACGGTCTCAGCCTGGTTCATCAGTCTGTTTCACTTCATTTGTTTTTGCCAAGTGTAACTTTCTCAACAAACCACGAAGGAGTTGCTTCAAGCTTTTTTTGTTTGACCAGGCGATACCTCCAGAGGCCAGAATGAACATCCTCTGCAAGTGCGACTCGGGTCGCCCAAATGACAACAGCGCAACAACAGAAAGCACAGCAATGAAGGAAGTAGAAATCGGAACGAAAACAAAGAAAGAACACATCTGCCACCAGGCCGCCTCGTGTTGAAGAGATGTTTCTGGAATGGATGCACTGCTGGAAGGAATTATGGCTGAAGCAATTGCGGCCAAAGGAGGGTTGGTCATTCAATCGGGTTTGCTCTAACTCCGATCATTTATCATTTCTGTCCGAGCGCCCCGTGTCGAATACCTTCCGGAGCCAAGGTCAAACGGTGCACCGCCCCGCATGAAAAACAAGCCTGTGTGTGCGTGACTCGGAGGTAGGTCTGTGGTGTCATCCTCCGCGGCCGTTCCCTCACACAACGCGAGGCTCCGTTGACTAGAGGAGTTCCACGAGGGACGTCTCTTCCCCTCGCGACACCGACTCCAGCTGTTAGAACGTCCGTCACACGGTCTCCTTGCTCAGAATGACAAAACGGCTCAACGTCGTTGGAATACCGGCGGTCATCGACTTACGAACCATCCGACTTATGTACTGGGTGTCAGGAACGAGTTCTGTTCGTAATCTTGGTTCTTTCGGTAAAGTCACGTAGAAGGGAAATAATAAAATAATAAAAATAAAACATAATAAAATACTGTTGATATGCAAATTCCTTTGTCAAGGCGCCCTTCCTCCCCTAACCCAGCTTAAATATACGCTGCCAAGCATGGTGGTGTTCATTCAGACGCTGTCTTTCCGATAGACCTGTTCTTCACCTGAGGACGGCTGCTTGCGTTGTGGCCGAAACGTCGTGAGAATTGTATTTTATTATGTTTTATTTTTATTATTTTATTACTTCCCTTCTACGTGACTTTACCGAAAGAACCAAGAAGATGAATCCCTGCAGTCACGAAAGCTTTAAATCGAAAATTATGTTCGTAAGTCGAGTACTGGTCTGTACATAAAATGTGCAGCCCTGCAATTGCCTGCCCACGCCACTGCTGGTGGAAGGGTCTCCACTCGAGAGTCGCTCGAGAAGGTTTTTGGCCTACTCGTCCCCTCTGGCCAGATGTCGTGCATGAGTTGGGATTACCCACGCTTTACCCCACCGAATACGGCCTGCCGATCAACTAAACTGCGGCATGCCCATTTACACTGCTCGGTGGACACATTTACGATACGGGTCCATCGTTTCGACTGCCGCGCCCCGGAGGTGGAAGCGAACCATCACCACCACCGCGACAACTTCCCTCTCAGCTCAATCGATCATTCCCAATTCTTGCGCTGCTGCAGTTTGGACCGCTACCTCCACGTGACAATCACCACCGAATGGCAACAACGCGGTTACTCGAGTCGTCGACGCAGAAGAGAAGATGACTATGGTGATGACGATGATGGGTTACATCGACCCCTCCCACCCCCTCCCCAGGTGAGATGCGAACTAACTCAGGGGTCACCGTTTACTCTCAGCAAAGGTCAAAGTGATTTCCTGCTCAAATGAGCATTGATACGGTGCTCGTATATCCCATTTACAGCCCTGAGCAGGTTTCTGAAATTCCACATTCCTAAGACGGGAGTGAGTCTATCCATAGAACAACCACTGTCGACTTCCCCCCACGAAGTGGTACCCATGTATCGACCCCCAGAAGGATGATTGGCCGAGTCAATAAAGCCGAACTCGCAAGCTTCCTATCACGATCAGCTCGCTCGACCAATGAGCAAACTGCCCAGAATTTCGATCAGATAGAAGGAATAGGAGAGATACATTCAAATGAGAGAAGAGACAGGCATAGAGTATCGTATAGAGATATACATTAATTGCATTCAAGAAGGATGGGCAGTTGATCTATTTTAATAAATTAATCCCCGCATGTTGATTGGCTTCGCTCTATCCACTTCATGGCCAGAGTCTTCTGCGCGGTTTTTGGCATAGACGTCCACGTATAATTTATGTTTTCGGATTATCCACGATTTTGAATGATCCTTGACCGCCCTCCTCGTCATGAATCGAGAGTCTCCTGCGCTTAGAATCGGCTCGACCACTCTACCGCCGAGCCACCTATCATCAGCGGAGCCCTGCAAATGAAACGCAGGCGGTGGGAATAGGGAATTGCGAATGCATCATTATTACTTGTGAGCTTTGCTTTCTCAGCTCTGCTTGGCTCTCGGGCGGGGGGCCATGCGGGAGGCGATGCCAGCTCGACTGGGGGGGGGGGGTCCAAATCGGCGAAGGTTTTGAACCTCTCGCGCCCACAACGATCACGGTGACGATCGCGCGCACCGCTCACGTGGTCGTTCCCGCGTGGGAACTTCACCCTCCACTGGGATTTGCTGTGGACGGCAGCAGCAGCAGTCCCACGTGGGATACGAGCACGTGCTTGCTTGTTTGTTTGTTACAAATCCCACCAGCTTGTAGCGACGCGTTGTTGTTGTTGTTGTTTATTTGTGTTGTTTGAACGAGCGACGTGTGGCGCTTCCTGGGTGTTTCCCTTCGCCACGCCGCACTGCTCGTTTTGCTGTAATGTAGGAGGGGGGGTTGTGGAGGTTTAACGCAGATACGCACATAACGTGGCTTCAGGACGGATCGCGCCAGAGAGCGAGCGGATAACGTGACGACCAAACCGGCAGAGCCTTCGAAGGAAGAACCCATCAGGCCATCACCCGTACGGCTCTCTTATCTCTGCACAACACGGTATGCACCTCGGGAGGGATGCGTATTGTATCGAAGAATTGTGAATCTGTGGCAGATTTTCAGATCGTTTACACTGTGCACTGACCTCTAAAACGTCGTCTAATCGACGAGGTTGCCTCAACGCAGCCACCACAACATTGAAACGCCCGGGTCTGTGACCCTCATGCGTTGACAACTGCCATCACCAGAGGTGCAGTGGCAAAAAGGCAGCACATGTCCAGAAAGCCAGGTCGCCCTTGACAGATGCAATGCTGTTACGAAACTATTTTTCAAAACAAAATATTTTTTCCAGGTAAGGCCCACGAAGCCATATAACTCTTTCTCAGAAACGAACTGGCCACAAATTATATCCCAATGAAGTGGCTTATCATGTAGACATTTCTAGCAGCCATGCAACTCTAAACGCGTGATGTTGATTCTAAATGTGGAAGGGAAAAAAACAGAGGACACGGAGAAAAGACCACGGGACCACGGGGAGAGAGACTCTCGTCGTCAGGGACGGGATCGAACCCACGACCTCCTGTATACCTGGCAAGACAGTTAACATCTCGCCACCACGGCGCCCTCGCGAGTCTCGATCGGTTTAATTCATCCCCTGGTTAGATACAAGGACACTGACAAGGACCTTTACATGAGGCGGAAGGAATGTTTGCTCTGCTCGTGTAGAGCATGACGGTCACACTGTGTCATCCGTTGTAAATCGCAATGTTTTGGCCGCACATACTTTGTAAAGCGTAGGAGGCATTCGATGAAACTGGCGCTGAGGCAAACGCTGAATCTGTGTTTCTTTTACAGAGCAGCTTCCATAAATTAGTGGGCATGATGTGTGTGTCTGTGTGGCTCCTACCCAGGTTGTTAAACCCTGAGAAAGTGTGAATGACACGGTGCCCGCATCTCTACATTTAAATTAAATTGCATTAAATATAACAATATATATAAAAAATAAACATAAGAAATTAAAATGTGGATTAATACAGAGTTTACCTGTATCTCAAGATCACCTCCAATTAGCGCGGTTGGCTACGTACGGTGTGACAGAAGTTCAACATACATACAAGATCAGAGGGGAGAATTTCGCTATTTTTTTCTGCTATTAGTTTTTTTTTTGGGCCCCGAATTCGACTCCCGCAATTGCGCTGTTGTCGGCGATGCAGTCACGAGACGTGGAATCCCCTCGGAAATTTCACGGCGCAGGTCAACCCCTCGGCGTTAGAGAACGGATAACTAAAGCGGACATGCCAAAGTTGGCGGCAGCATTCTGCTACCCACTCTGCCGCGGTCAGCGATGTCCGTCGCGCGGCAGTCAAGCTGACGTCTTAGTTTAATACGGCGTAGCTGGGAATTCTGGCAATTTGAGAACAACGCCGCATTTAATGTGGCGCTGGCAAACCTCTTCGCTAACTCCCGAACAAGCCTCCGGCCCTCGGAGAAAATGAGAAAAACGTCGGACACCGTGCCGAACAATCCGGCGGTACAAACAACGGAAATGTTTTTTGACCAAAAAAGTTATCTGAACGTAGGTGCAGAATGTCAACTGTGGGAGCGAATGTCCTCGAATTTACAATCTCAACCAATGCCAACTCAGGGAAGCAGCCACCGGATCTCTGGCTGTGCAAAATAATCTGAACCGACTGGACCAAGTACTGCAATTTGTTTGTATTACCGGGTAAGGCCCCACTGAGCGATGTAGCGCTCATTCAGAAGCGACCTGACTATCACAAATGACAGCTCAACGAGGTGAAATACACTGGTCAACACACTTTTTCTGGCATAAGGTATTCCAACGGTTTTAAGGTAATTTTGGGGTGCTGATTCCAAATCAGTTTTTGTCTATCACATCAGGTTTTTGAGATATCAAATATTGCATTTTCAATAAAAACTGCAGAAGAAAAATATTAAATGTGGATGTCTACATAAAATTATATTATAAACACACTATCCTAAAAATGCAGCACCATATTTGAACATTAAATCAGTCACTGACTTGCAACAACTTGCAACCATAAGAGACAGAGTTAATTTCGGGTAAAATCAATTAAAATGGGGTATGCCGATAGTATAAAAATGAGATGTGATAGAGCAAATCTGAGATCAGATTTGGAATCAGCACCCTGAAATTAGTCTAAAACAGCTGAAAAAGTCCAGGCCAGAATTTTTTTTTTTGTTGACCAGTGATAGTGTGGAAATGTATAGCGGGCAACTAATCTCAGCGCACGTGGATTCTAAATCTGGAGGGAAAAACCCGGAGGAACCCGGAAACAACTCCACACGGACACGGGCAGAGAGACAAGCAGATTCCCAGCTGGCAACGTGAAGACGTCTCCACCCTACTTAACGAACGTGAGGCAATGCGAGCCTTCCTAAAGGGGCGTCCGAGCTAGTGGTGGAAATTCCACATTCCTGCAGCAGTGTACAGTCCGTCCAAAACGATCGTACGTTTTGGCCATCAGATATCAAACGAGTTCCTTGAGGCACAAAATAGTCCAGTTGCACCGCAGCTATCAACATGTGGAGATGTTGATTTGAGTAACGCTATAAATATGCAAAAATAAAGGCGAGAATTGAAAAATATATATTTCATGTTTTTTTGGTTAATGGTTTTTGACCAGATATGACAGGCCCAGCCAAACGTAAAACTAAAACACCGAAACACATTCCTGCGGAGGGAACTGGTAGGAACGTTGGGTTGCTCGGTCAATGGCCAGGGTCAACGGCGGCGTGGTGTATTCCGCAAATATGTCCGACTGTGAGGGCGGGCACAACCTGGCGTGAGTAGGTTAAAAGTTGAGTTTTATAAGGGCACCACGGGGTGACCAGCCCCTCCCCACCCAGCCCCACCCTCCCACTCCCCACCCAGCCCCACCCTCCCCACCCAGCTCTTTCCCACCCTTCCCTCCCTCCCCACCCAGCCCCTCCCTCCCCACCCTTCCCCTCCCTCCCCTCCCAGCCCCTTCCTGCACGACGGACGGACACAATAATCTCCTGTGGGCTGGTGGAACCAGTGGGTTCTTACCAGTATAAACAACTGGGTAATGAGGAATTGCCTTTAAAATTTTTACATTTTCTAATAATAATAAATGAAAGTTCGCAAATATTTTTGGCGGGTTTGTTTTAAAATGACATTTGTCGTAATGTTGTAAAAATATTTTATTCAGTAATTTATAACAACGGCACATTTGGGATTGTGTTAAAGTCTAATTTCTCGCTATGCTTATGGACGCCTAAGGAATATTTTTGAAATAAAAACCCCAAGCCATTGCTAAACATTGCCATACAAAAACAATTCTAAAATGTCCAAAAACACATGTCATTCACGGCTTTATGCTTTTAAAATGATGTTGGAAATATTTATTTCGAAATGTCAGTTTTATTCTACTCCGGTCCAATAAGTTGTCCAAACGTCCCCAAAGCAGCTCCCTCCTGGAAATGAGTTGTAGTGCTTGGTGAGTCTCTCTGGGGCATGTATAAAAAAAACAAAGAGAATTATTATAATGAGTAGCAACTTTGTGCAACAGATCGGCTTCCTCCACGGACATGTGACATTTGCGGCGCTGGTTCAGACCCCGCCGGTGAGGATGAGCCGCTGCCAGAGCCCGTCATGAGCAGCACGAAGCCGCGCACGCGTGGCTTCGTACATTCGACTTTGAACGTGACGAAGGAGGCCACGAAGATGCATTGCGTTCGCAGAGCAGGGGCTTCGTTTTCATTTAATGTGCATTCTCAACACAACAAGTATAGGAAAGCGCGGAACCCAGTGGGGACGCGACGTTCGATCGACCGGCGTTAGCGTAGCGTGAGGTGCCCCTCGAGTTGTCATCCGGAAAACAATGGAGGAGCGAGGAAAAGTAAGGAGAGATTAAGAGACAAATAGGAAGAGATAACACAGCGAGAGAGAGAGAGAGAGGAAGCAGATTGTTTTTTAAGTGGCTATCAGAAGCGCCGTTCCGTGGGGTTGCCGCTTGACACTGCGGACGTTCGAGTCGGCACATCCTCGCGAGGTTCGGCGTCTCGGCCGTATCAAGTTTCACGCGCGCGGAGAAAGAGAGAGCGAGAGAGACGGGGAGTTTTTAATTCGAACCCCACCGGAGAGGAGAGCGGTCGTCTGTCCAAGTCGGTTCCCACCGAAGTGCAGGGAACGTCACAGGCCGGGACATCTGCTTCGCTCCTGCGGTCCGCCCGCGCATCTCTCTCTTCGTTTTTTGTTTTCTTTTCAACGCGGAGCGCGCGCGTCGTGGGGAAGGGGGGTCGGGACGTTCCAAAGATCGAAGTCCGCCGTTGGCCGCCGTTCGTTTTGCGAGCAACGCGGCCGCTGGTCGCGCCGGGCTCCACAGAGGCACAGCTCGTAGGACGGAGCTTGAAACGGAGCAACAGCAACAACAAGAGTCGACGGCTTGAATAACCATAATGAGGGTTTTTGGGGTTAGATCGCTGTAAGTCAAAATGTTGTGTCGTAACCCTCCACCACCCGACACAGCCAGCGATGTTTGTCGCGTAGACCAATGGCGCCGATTGAGTGGACTACTTCAATCCCACCGGTGCGTTGGAGAGTAAATCGACAACGTTTAGAATTTGAGTACGACGAATATTCTGGCAAATGGCCGGATGATGCTGGGGGGTGTGATGACCGGCGAAAGGTCACGGCACTCAACTTGTAAGCGTCGTGGATTCATTCTCCAACACACCGGTGGGATTGAAGTAGCACACTCATACGTGACAAAACTTTCCTGGCTGCGTCGGGTGGTGGAGGTTTACGACACATGTATACGTACACCGATCTAGCAACCCAAAACACATTTATTATGGATAATATTCGTCGCGAAAGCCGACTGCGTGTTAAACTGGCTGGGATAACGTTTCTCGAACGTGACGGGAATGAGAATGCGTTCCGACAAAACCGTGTGGCGTGTCACCCCTTTTTGGGCTTCGTTGCACCGAATGGTTGCGGTGAATTTATTTTCTTTTTTGAAAAAAAAAGAGGAAGAATAAAATGTCAAGCAACACGACAGCCATCTGTTCCTCGTTTTTTATTTGCCTTGAAGTCACCAAATCGGTGCAGCGTGATAAAAATGAAGTTGGGTTTTTTTTTGTTTTACAACCAATAAAAGTTTGAATGTGTTTCAATGTTTTTTTCACTAACCCTCGAAAACACTAAACCTATTCTAGTAACTCGTTATTTCTCCTCAATGCTTGACCACTCTCTTAACCGGTCAATGAACGTCTGTTTGAATCACTCGGCCCCACAATTGCAAACTAGGTCAATGTGAAGCCTCGCCGATAAACTTAGCCCCTCCCTCTCTCTCTCTCCCTCTTTCTTATCTCTTCCCATTTAACTCTTAATCTCCCTTCCCTTTTCCTCGCTCCTCCATTGTTTTCCAGATGACAACTCGAGGAGCACCTCAAGTTACTCCTACGCCGGCCGTCCCGTCGCGTGCCGGTGGTTCTGCGCTTTCCTATATTTGTGTCGTATAAATGTACAAATGTGTCGTAACCCTCCACCACCCGACACAGCCAGCAAGGTTTGTCACGTAAACAAAATCGCGCCAATTCGTTTACTACTTCAGCCCACCGGTTAAAGTAGAATACATGAATCAAATTAAAACTAAACCCTGCCCTGCGAACGCAAAGCATCTCCACGACCTCCTTTCTCCTCCCGTTCGAAGTTCAAATGTACGAAGGACATTCGACGCCACAGTGGCCTGAATCAGCACTGTGACATGTCCGTGGAGGAAGCCGATCCGTTGCACAAAGTTGATACTCATTATAATCAATTCTCCTTTTTTAGTTTCATCCCATATTGGTCGCGAAAGCCTACGTGTTCAATTGAACCTCTTCAGCGCACTTAGACAAATTAAAACGCTGACTGAGCTTGTCTGAGTCAAATGCACTACAAATATGAAAAATTTCGATTTAAAGCTTTCGTGACTGCAGGGATTCATCTTCTTGGTTCTTTCGGTAAAGTCACGTAGAAGGGAAATAATAAACAGGTCTGTCGGAAAGACAGCGTCTGAATGAGACGCTCATTCAGACTTTCTTCACCTGAGGACGGCTGCTTGCGTTGTGGCCGAAACGTCGTGAGAATTGTTTTATTATGTTTTATTTTTATTATTTTATTATTTCCCTTCTACGTGACTTTACCGAAAGAACCAAGAATAAGTATTCAAAAGTGTAGCGAACAATACGTTTGGTAAGCAAAGAGACTAAAAGACAACTCGAAATGAAGGTTTTCGTAGCCGTATGTATTTTTTGGGTCAGGCCCCACCACCCGCCAAGATTGAATGTAACGCTTTCAAAGATATCGGTGAGCATTCTTGGACAGCCTTTTGATCGATACGTTGGCACGTATTTATCCCATCGTTAACCCTAGTGTGTGTGTGTAACAGGTTATGCAGTCGCACTTAGCTTCGGTCTGCAGCTCTTAGCAGATACATTAACAAGGCTCTCAGTGGAAACATTTTGACAGCCCTTACGTAAACAAGTAGATGGTGACCGGTGTAACAGACCACGCCTGAAAAATCTACACACACATTATCAAAGTATATATACGGTATTGTTAGTAGTATCACTACGTTTGTTAAACTTGAGCTCAACACTCGTTCAGGAGGTCCCGTGCCGAGTCTTGGCAGTAGGGGGCGATGTTGCTGCTGTGTGTGATCCCATTTGAGTAATTTTCAAGGGGGTTTTTTTCAGCATTGGGATGTTTCGTCCAATAGCTGCCACACTGTAGGCTTGTTTTTGTCAGCTCTGGGAGGAAACCGTAGAACCCTGAGGAAACTCCACGCAGAACAGGGGGAGAATGAACAATCTCCACTCGTTCGCTCAATCACGCAAAGACAAAGATCCCCCGTATATCCTTAACAGACTGTTGGGGCAAGTGCTGTTAGCGAGTAGCACCTATGAAGGCTGGAACTAGACACGAGGGAGTGATGTGGCCAGGACAACGCCTAGCCGCCTTTGTCTCCCCAGTGGCGATGCTTACACACTGGACCAGGTGCTCGTTTGAGGCTGAGTCGACCTTGGGGAGGCCCAGAACCAGTTCAGATAATCGTCACCGGTGTTGTGCCGTGAGCGGGAATCGAACTCGGGTCGCCAGATTCGTCGCGCAGCGCGCTACTAGCGACACTTTCGCTCCCCCTAACTCACGCAAAGACAAAGATCCCCCGTATATCATTAACAAACTGTTGGGGCAAGTGCTGTTAGTGAGCAACTATAAAGGCCGGCACGGCACACGAGGGTGTGGGTGGCCAACACCACGCCCGGCCGCCTTTGTCTCCCTAGTGGTGACGTTTACACACCGCACCAGGTCCTCATTTGAGGCTGAGTCGACCTAGGGGAGGCCCAGGACCGGTACAGATAATCGTCACCGGTGTTGGCCGTGAGCGGGAATCGAACCCCAGTCGCCAGGTCCGTAACACAGCGTAGCGCTAACCGCTGCACTACCGCTCCTCATAACACGCACACGTGCATGCACGCATGCGTGCGTACATAGAGGGCGCTTCGAAAAAATGTTAACACTTCTGGCAATTTGCAACAATAACGACAATAAATGTGGCTCTGAACAACACCTGGAGAGGATTCCGGGCGTGCGTTGACAACGATGGCGAACAAGTGCAGACTCTTTGTCCTTTTGAAGCTGTTGACATCACATTTGTTATCACGTGACAGTGCATTATCATCCGTACTTTTTCCATGAAAAACGGTAGTCCCATATAAGTGTTCACAGTTCTTTTTTGAAGCACCCCCGTTTTTCTGAACATCGTCCGAATGATGAAAGTTGCGACTGTTTGCCGCTGTGCTCTGGAGGAACAGATCAAGTGTTACGATTGTCGGCCCGATGTGCGAAAGTTGATGTCGGAGTGTACCGGTGGTCGTTGATGTAAGGGCAGGGGACTGTGTGGGTGGATGGGTGGTGGGCCCATTGAAACGTGGTAGATTTGTCGACAATCTGTGGAGGGGGTGGTGGTGGTGGTGGCGGTGGGGAAGGCCTCGCCTGGCTTTCGTACGTCGAGCGGTGACGCAGGGAACGCGTTCCTCGTGAGTCGCAGAAGATCCCCTCGCCTCGATCTTCCGTGACGCCCTTGGGTGGGTGGTGGCGCTTCAGCCCTCGACCGCACGAATCTCCGCAGTTGCAGCAGATGCGGTTATGCACGAAGTGGCGGCGGCGATGATGATGATGCACAAATGGAAAATAAAAAAAACGTTCCGGTGTTGCAGAAGCTTTAGTCGCCACCCAGAAGTGACTCAATGCTCGATTCACAAACATGAAGAGAGGAGGCATCATCGGAGCAATTATTCACCACTCCTGATGTAACGATCCGGCTCAACCACGTGAGTGTATAATTACAGCTGTGGCTCTGTAAAATTGAAATTCTTTCGCACCGTTCGTAGCCATCTGTGCCAATCGGAGGTGCGGGGCAAGGATAACAAACTACGTCGTCGTCATCATCATCGTCAGCCATGTGCGGAAGAAGATCGCTGTAGACGGAATCCAACTTGTTTAGGCAAACGTCAGAGGGACATAATCCAGGGCAGGGAGAAAATCGCTGAACGGACACATTCATGTTTACCATTATCCACACACAGTTCCATCATCATTATCGCCACCATCATCATCATCATCATACGTTGTAATCCTACCTGCAAAATCACACGGTGAGGTTCGGGTGACGTGCATGAGTTCACTTTCAGACCGTCAAATTATTCCCGGATGGTGATGTCACGTTTATTTTATTTTTTATTTGGCGTTTCACTCGACGCAAAGATGCACAGAGCCAGCAAGGTCGAGTGTGGGTGACTCACGAGTGGTGGAGTGTGGGTGGTGGAGTGTGGGTGGTGGAGTGTGGG
>CM025656.2:1392200-1440789 GCA_014621495.2 Entosphenus tridentatus
ATGACGGAGACTTGTGTTGCCTCCGAAACGTCGTGATTTTATTATTATTTAATTTTTATTAATTATAATTTCATTTTTTTACCTACGTGACTTTACCGAAAAAACTAAGAGTATGGATCCTTGCAGTCACGAAAGCTTCAAATCTAGAATTCTCCCCCCCCACCCCGACCGTAAATGAGCACTTTGACGTTGATGCGATCGGATGGGATTTTGAGAGGTGGCGCAGGGGTGGGGTGGGGTGGGGGCTCGTTCCGTCACAGCGAATGACCTCGTCGAAGCGCCGAGCGAGCAATGTGGATATGCTGGGGTTCGCGCGGCAGCGTCTGATTTGTATCGCCTCTCCGGGGGTCGAAGAAACGTGAGGACCGCTTCGGAGGAAGTCGTCCGGTGTTTGTTACTATGGAGAGACTGGCCCCCGTCATGGGAACGTGGAATTTCGACCACTACCTCAGGCACTGTGAGATGGGCCACTGTCCCGTGGTTTTACTTTGACAGAAGTGTCTCGTTCGCGCTGGAGCAGTGGCGCAGTGGTTAGCACTCTGGGGTAGTGAACCCGCTGGACTGAGTGGCGAGCAATATCTGAACCGGTCATTGGCCTCCCATTCCAAAACCCACACTTCAGACTCGAGCCACGTAGCATGCGTGAGCCGGAGACAGCAATAGTGCATACCTCCATAAGCTGCATCAGCCGGAGACACAGAGCCAGAGTATATATCTACGAGAGAAGAGCGTCGTTACGATGGTTTCCGATGATTTTAACAATCGGTGCAAAGTGGCGCCACGGTCGATGACGCATATCTAATCTGGTAGTTGGTATTCTGGAGGGGATCGGTGATGCCAGGCAGGGGTAACTCTGTGATGTCAGGCTACGACATGGTCAAGAGATATAGCAGGCACAACAAGTAGGTTTGCAGACCAATCTAGCCAAGGAGATCATGACCACCGTCTGCTCATATGGATCTGGGTTTTTTTCGTGGGGTGGAAATTCAGTTTCTTCCCATACAAAAATAATTTTATACGATCAATTTGAAATCTGGATTCAAACCCAAGTGCTCAAAAGGCGCCGGTTCAGCGTCTCTATGAAATGTTCACAGATCCACGAACTGGAACCACATTAATTTTAAATCGTATTATATAAGGAGCACTTGAATAGCTGACAATGAAAGCAACGAGTGGCCTTGATGAAGCTGCATTATTTTCTCGACATGGTTCATTTGAATTGCAATGCATCATCATCGTCGTCGTCATTGCCATCGCATCCGTTCCAAATATTTAATCCTTGCCTGGAAGAACTCCCTCGTCTCACTCCTTAAAAACCACTCGGAGCTCACAAGGCATATCACTTCACCGTCACCAGGAAGCCACTTTCGCCCCGAGTGACGCTGAGACTTTGGTCAACACGTGCATGGCACTGAGAGCCAGCCCGAGGAAGAATTGTGGTTTCTCAAGAATACGTTCTTTTATAGACGTGCAAATTTTCAGTTGACACTAAAGTTGATTTAAACCACCTGTGATAAATGGGAGTTGTATCGCTATTCACCTTGGTCATCTTTATTAACGTTACTTAACTTTGAACTGGACATTCAACCTTTGTTTGTCATTCCCGAAATGGGCCCACGTCTGACCGTTAAACCGCTTCAAATCGTCACCGTTTTGGTGTATGCTCAAAATTATTTTCATTTTTAAGCTTGCGCGCACAATGCTGTTGGTGGCAAAAAAATATGTTTTTATATGGGCGGAGAATTTGTGGTCAGACCAACGCAATATCGGTCCCCAGATATGGGCCCTTAGTTGTGCTTGTACAGTAAATAGGCAATTTATTCTCGCATGTGTTTCGCATTACGGCTCGCCGTTTTTACGTAACCCCTCTCCGCAAGGCACTGTCCACGATGCCACGGGAACCATCGCTGCTCCAAATAGAAATCTGCTCGAAACTCCATCGCATTTTATGCACTTTTATGAGTGTCGAGTTCAACTTGGTGGTGCAACGACGGAGGGCCTGATTCACAATCGGAAAGTTGAGAATTTAAATCTAGTTTTGGAGGGGGGGGGGGTCGGGGGAGAATCAGCTCATCTGTCGGTCGATAAAAAAGTCGAATTTTGAGAAGCTCAGAGTTCAGATTAACCTAAACAATTTCTTTTTTTAACCAGATAAAGCCCGCTGAGTTTCTGTATATATCTCTTTTTTCTGAAGTGACCTGGCCACAAATGATTTTTCAATGAAGTGATGTATCATCGTGTGGAAATTTATGGCAGCCAAATGCTCTAAACGCGTGATGTTGATTCTGAATGTGGAGGGAAAAACCGGAGGACCCGGAGAAAAATCCACGTGGCCACGGGGAGAGAGACACCGCAAACTAGAAATATACAGGCGTCAGGGTCGGGATGGATCCCACGACCTCCTGTATACCAGGTGAGGTAGTGAACATCTCGCCACCGTGGCTTAAATTGCTAAGCCACCACTGCTGACATCCTGGGTTTTAATAAGGTTTCAACCAATGACCAACTGATTGCACAAGAATCATCATTGAATAAAGTTATTGCACTTCGTTTGACTAAATACCTGCTATGATAACATCTAGAAAAAAGCACTTTACAATATTTAATTAGCCTGTCATTGTGCAACTGGTCATTTTATGGTTGCATCTTCCTTTAGATGAATACAGAAACATGACATCCTTTCACTATTTGATGCACACAACTTGTATCCAAGCAGCATGCACTTTCAAGCAGCAGCTGAAGGCTCTCACCTGTCCAGGCTCTCACCTGTCCAGGCTCAATGGTAGTGAGATGTGAACTACCTCGCCTGGTATGCAGGAGGTCGTGGGTTCGATTCGCGGCCCGGACGCCTGTATATTTGGAGTTTGCCTATTCTCACCGTGGTCGCATTGATGTTTTTCTCCGGGGCCTCCGGGTTTTCCCTCCACATTTAGAAACACGCTTTAGATGATTTGGCTGCTATAAATTTCCACGTAATACATTGTTTCGGTGAGCTATCATTTTCTGTATAGTTAAGAAGGCCCCTCTCGCCAGCATGGAGCCCCAGGGAAGCCACCCCAATATCCTACCTCCGAAAGGAGGAATACTCTCTGCAAGTCACGTGCCTGATGATGCCGATGACGCCACCAAGCCCCGCCCATTCAGTTCAATTCATCTATTAGGTATAGCCCTGTGAGCCATTCGGCTCTTGAATCGGGTGCAACCGCAACAAACAAAACATGAACAAGAAAACATCTTAAAGTGACTACACGCAAACAGAAAAATCCAGGAAAAAACTGCAAAGTCTTCCAGAAAAAGCACCGCATATCAATGTTGTGTGCAAAAATCCCAGCGGGATGCAAGTCAAACAATAACAACCATAAGACAATTTAGATTAAACTTATCGGTCTAACTCTGTACAACAACAACAAAATATGGCTAATACAAAAACTTTTCGAAATCACCAAAATAAAGCTATAAAAAACGTAACAGTGATCATAGGAACTGTTATTCAAATTTAACAATAAACGATATACATAACATGTAAGACCAAACTTTGCAGCCATAGCTGGCAGCATGAGTCACTCCATAACTGCAGGAGCATCAGTAGGAGTATCACCATTTTTCAATGCACCTTTAAAGATCAGCACACTATAATAAAAACTCAAGATCATACTTTGCAGTGGTCATCCGGAGCGATACATTTGATTTCAAGCCACTGAATAGCAGTGGCAGCTCGGGGTGTACAACTCCTCTAGGGCAGTTTTGAGTGAAGATCTCACAGGTAGTGATCCAAGTTGCAGTTTATTGGCGATAGCATTCCAGACGCGAGGGAAACGTGTGTGATACTTCTTTTTAAGGCTCTAAATCGCGAGTTTCTCCGCTCTGATGTGCACGGCTATTTACTTTCACAGAGACAGGTTTATCCTGCTTTGTTTATTAATCATCTCAGTGCCAACAAAATAAAACTATCGGCCATTTTTTACGGTTGTCTTAATGCCGCCATGACAACCCTTAATCTAATCAATGTATTATATATGTTGAATTTCTTTCCCGCCGTACGTAGCCAACCGTGCTAATCGGAGGTGCACTCAAGAAACAACATTAAAAATGACTGAACAAAAGCTGCGGTGCGTCGCAGAGCCGTGAGCGGCTTTTACTGTTCTTAAGACGCTGTCTTATCGACAGACCTGTTCTTCACCTGAGGACGGCTGCTTGCGTTGTGGCCGAAACGTCGTGAGAATTGTTTTATTATGTTAAATTTTTATTATTTTATTATTTCCATTCTACGTGACTTTACCGAAAGAACCAAGAAGATGAATCCCTGCAGTCACGAAAGCTTTAAATCGAAAAAAAAAATGATGTCATCACTTGAAATCCTCGGTGGAAATCTTCCGAGACGTGATCCATTCATTGGCCGCCACTCCCATCACCATTCCTGACAATATTCAACCGACAAGAGTCCACGCGTCCTCTGTAGTGGTGGTCAAATCTATCACTGGGAACGAACGGGCGTGCCTGCTCGTACCCAGTGATTCGTAGCACCCCCTGCTCCTTCACCCGCCCAGCCTTGGCTGGTGGATGCAGAGCTGCTGGTTACTGGGGAGCGGCATAGGGTAGGTGTGTCAGTCAAGGGGCGTGGGGGGGGGTTCACCATGCTTCACCATTGCTGGTCAGTGCAGGTTGCTGAAGAGAGCACATTTTGTCTCATCTCTCACCGAGTGTCTAGCTCTTGTGGTTGCCCTCTATTCAATATCGATAGCTTCTCAGGTCTGCAAGGGTCTCAAGCTTCCTTCCCACATTAAGGCAAGCACCCCATGGAAAAAAAGAAGCTCAGTAAACGGTGCAAGATAATTAGTTGCAAGATTTGGGAGCCAGATTTTGCACGATTCGGAAAGAAAAATGTGCAACTTATCTCGTGTGGCTTGGCAAAGACTCCCGATGAGATATATAAAAAACAAACTATTGGCTTCGATTATTGGAACTGCGACACACCAACGTTGCGGTGCAATGCGCTGCACAGTCTTCAAAACCGCCACGTGACAAGAGGGTGCTCTAAGCGCGCACATTGACGGTAGGGCCTGGCTAGTACCGCAGGTAATTTATTGCGATGTTACCGCAGGAAAGACACCGTACTCTGATTCCAGCGCGGAATCCAATTGGGATCTGTTAGTAATTCGAGAAAGCTGGCTCACGTTTAAAGTGGTGCGGCACCATTTTTTTTCCTTTTCCTGTGGAGCTCATTTCGAAATGAGACCGTAAAAGATTAGCGTCGTAAGAGCATCAAGGCATTCACAATAAGGGGTCACGTCAGTAACACTGACCCAGCATGGCCGAGAACCCGAGTTCACGCCCTGAGGCTTCGCAATTGGAGTTTTTCTTCAGAAAAAAGTCCCGGTGATTTCTGCTTCTCAAAGGAGCATTAAGGCAATGGTGCTCATCTTCCGTTTACAACCCTGCAGAGCCTGTGGTGGGAATCCCACGTTACTATGACGGGGGAAAGTGAGCCTATCCACAGAACAACACCGTTGAATTCCCACAAAGCGGTGGTGCTCATTGCGAGCCGCTCGCTCTACGGCTGAGCCACCTGGGAAGCTACAAGTCCTGAGTCTCTCTTCGCTGGAGATAGCAATGTACACCTATTTGTCCACCCACTGTTGAAGGCCTGCCCAAACAGTGGCAGTCATGGGGCTTTTAACAGACGTCTGACTTCACCTTGCATGGATCAGTGAAGAGAAATACCCAGTATTTGACTGTTTTTCATTTCCACGTGATAAGCCACTTCGCTGACCTATCATTTGTGGCCAGATCGCTTCTGAAAAAGAGCTATATAGCTCAGTGGGCCTTACCTGGTAAAGTAAAAATAGTTAGGACCGGTTGAGATGTGGGTTCAGATAGCACTCGCCACCAATGTAAGCAGTGGCATTGTAACTTTGCTGACCTGCCCCGTACTTGACATCTGTGAAAAAGAGCTTCATGGCTCATCGGATTCTCCCAGTTTAAATAACGATTCTGATTCTGAGGTCTCCAGGTCGTCTCACGCGAAATTTGTTGAGTGCGTAATTAGAATACAAATAATGGGCACGATTGTGAAACGAGTGAATTGTTCTGCACGCCGACGATGCATCGTGTTCCACTCATACGAACGGTGTCTGGTTTCCCTTTTCATTGCTGCAACCACCGTCGTTGGCCCTGACAGAAAATCTGCGGCTCATTTTTGTCATCTTAAAAAAAATACGTCTTTCGGATTGATTCTTGTAAGAAAATCTGCATGGGGTAATTTTTGTTTCTTCCGAATGACCACTAGAACTCTTGAAAATCTACAAAAAGTAGCCAAAGCAATATCAGATGACATCATGAAATGTTATTGAATCTCCCACAGAATTGTGTAAAAAGGTTTCGAATTTACCATATCAGATGTCACTCGGCCACACAAAAAAATCCTACACGTCTATTTACAAGATCATCGTCCTGTGGCCGAATCGTTGGGGAAAGCGTAACGACACCCATTCCTCGAAATGTGGTCATTTTCAACGGCGCATTTCTGAGTTTATGCGTGCAATACCTGGCAGAGAAGGTGAAGCGCCTGGTTAATGCCTAACACGTGACGGCGGACTTTATATATTTACACCACTTGTAAAACGGGCGAATTCGACGCCAAGTTGGATGTTTGCGTGAGATAGCTTTGGTGTTTATAGGCACCGTAATGCGAACCATTTCGCTTCAATTCGTCACTAACTTTCAACGATCTGCACCTAACGAATGCCACGAGATGATGTACGATTAGCTCAAGGCGAGCATGGTTATTTCCTATGACACATTAATTGGCCCCGATGCCAATTTTTCACCGACCCCGGCACTGAACGACGTGGTAAAGTATCGTGCCGATACTTGACGTTGCATTGGTGGTTTGTTTTTGTGCAGTCATTAAGTGAACGGGCTGAGGTCATTAAATCTCGACACTCGAGAGAAACTTGATTTAATCACCGGATTGCCACCACCAACATTCAAAACCGCAGCTTCTCAGCGGTACCGGTTGGGCATCGAGGACAAAAGCATCATAAACCGCCGAGCAACGCCGCCGTTCATACATGAGCGAAACAAAGCACACGGCAGAGAAATATCATGCGCTCCACACTTAAAACACATTCCTGCGGAGGGAGCTGGTAGGAACGTTGGGTTGCTCGGTCAATGGCCAGGGTCAACGGCGGCGTGGTGTATTCCGCAAATATGGCCGACTGTGAGGGCGGGCACAAGCCGGCGTGAGTAGGTTAAACGTTGAGTTTTATAAGGGCACCACGGGGTGACGAAGCCCCTCCCCACCCAGCCCCACCCCTCCCACCCCAAACCCAGCCCCATCCTCCCCACCCAGCCCCTCCCCACCCAGTCCCTCCCCACCCTCCCCTCTCCACCCAGCCCCACCCCTCCCATTTTTGGATGCACGATGGACGGACGGACACAATAATCCCCTGTGGGCTGGTGGAACCAGGTGGTTCCTACCAGTATAAATTCATGGTAAGTAAATCACCAGGCTTCGTACGCAGGTATTTGTCAAGGTGAGTGAGTGCACGACAGATGTTCGGCGTTTGCAGGCCATTGCGACTCCATCTGCACAGCATCTCATCCTTCGCCAGGTTTTTTTGTTTTTACAGCAAGCGAAGCTAAGACACATGTACGTGCACTAAGTGTTAGGCAGCCGCTCATTGCGGTGATTCATATTCAACTTAGAGCAGTCAGGTATAGTGATGATCTCGCACTCGCTAACGCACAACAGTCGCTCACTAAACAGCCTGTTCGTCAACTTCTTATCACGTTTCTATTGACACTACCACGGCGTCAGTGAACTTCACTCATCGATTCCTCCACTCATGTTGATGGCTTGATCTACCAGACCGTGTCAACTCATCCACACTCTGTTCGACCACCACATTGCAGGTCAACACAACGACAGATTCACTTCGTCGCCCACTCACCCACCCACCCAGCTACTCGCTCACCTGCCCGCCCGCTCACTCACCACACTGCAGGTCACAACAACATACTCAACTCGCCCACTCACTCACCCACCCAGCTTCTCGCTCACCCACCCGCCTGTTCACTCACCATACTGAAGGTCCCAACACTTCTCTTCATGCGGATTCCCTTGCAACTGCCCCCACTTTGGGATTGCCTCCTTTCGTCTCTTTTGTCACAAGCTCTTAAGCTAACTTTGATCAATTCAAGAGACGCGTGGGCTCTTAATTTTCCATTGCAAATTTGGCAGTGCTGTTTGTTGCTGGACGCTTACCGTGTTGGGCCTTTGGGCCCTGTGCTCAGCAACTGTGTAAAAATATATAAAATATATATTTCATAATTCTGCAAGATCATTCTTTTTTAAGAACGCGTGCTCGGAAAGCCCTTACCTTGCACGTACCGGTTAATTGCTTTTGCTTGATTACGATCACTTTTATATTTTCTTTAACCACGTAACAATCGGTTTAAAAAAAATGTGCAGAATTGATGGAAAAAAACGTTATTTTACGCGACGTTTTATTTTGAGCACTCGTAAGTTGGCCGGGCAGAGACCATGAACTCCCTCTGCTTGAGAGCCTGGTCACATTTTCCCAATCACAAACAGCGAGCAAAATGACTCGATTGGGATTACACACAAGCAGCAGTCGTCTCGCGCCCTCCAGGCAGACTAATAACCGATTGCAAGCCAGGTGCTCAGTCACCGTGTGCCACACAGGGACAGCTCTCACTCAGGGGGTGCCCCTTCACACGTGTTCAGATGGGATGTGAGTCGCTCATCGTATGCGTGTGAAGTGCTCCGAGACACGCTGCCGTCTGAGAGAAACAAGTTGTTATCATGAAGACTGAAATGTCGTTTGGAAAACCACAAGTCTCGGTGTCTTCTGATTCAGCACTCTGACCTCTGAGATCCCTGGTAACTTCAACTTTCACGTTTAGAATTTGGTAATAATTCCCAAAGAACAAAAGGAAATGGTGGGATGAGTTGCCTGGGTCAATTTGGACATCAGCAGCCATTGGGGGACAGGTGGAACAGTGGTTAGCTCAGTATTCGATGAATCCAGCGACCTGAATTCAAATCCTGGCCACAGCTAACAGCAGTGGCAAGCAATGTCTGAACTGCACTCTGGGTAACCTTCTAATTCACCAACCCGCACTGACCAGCATGGTGAAGTATGGTCAAACAACCAATGCAACACAACACGAGGAGGCCGTCATCCAGCAGAATAATTTTATTATAGTAATAATCATTTTATTATAGTAATAATAAAATGATTCTTTATTATTACTATTTTCATCACATAATGTAATGACATCACGTCAAATCAGTTTCTTTTGAATTATTAAAATATTTAAAAGGTTCTAAAATTCTCATGATTGCGTTTCCGTTGGCATTTTACGTGACATTTAACCATTTGGTGATTAATAATTAAATGTTTTACAATGGTTAACCCTAGTCCGCAGGCAACGGTTACTAAAACAGAGTGAACCTAAGTATATTGATATTAAATATCACCAAAATTTGAGAATAAAAAAATCTGATATCTAAATAAAATAGTTTGAAACTCATCCCTTTGTTAGATTTTCCAGCTCAAGCCAGAAAGCGGATATATACAAGAGTAAACAAAAATAAAGTTGCGTAAAAATTGTACAGGGTGTATTAAAACAGTTCTATAACTCAATATTAACTGCCATAATTATTATTGAAGGAATTCTCGAAAGCATGTTTTTTTTCCCATCGCTTCAAACAATGGCGGAGCCAGGATTTTCACATAGGGGGGGTAACCCCTCCAGCAATGAAAAATGATAAAAGAGTTGTTAGTAAGTAAGGACTTGTTAGTACGTAAGGAGCTGTTAGTTAGTAAGGACTTGTTAGTAAGTAAGGAGTTGTTAGTAAGTAAGGACTTGTCCTTTGCTTTTTATTCGACGCGTGTGCGGCGATGGCGCAGCCATCGATCGAGGGTCGAATTCGAACCGCGTTGTGTGATCAGCATCGCGCTCGCTGAAGGTGTGATGTCTTCAGGGAAGTCGTGTACTGAATACGCAACTGCGCACAATTCTGTGAGTCACTTATAACTGCTTTGCCGTTACTCATTGACAATTATGGACTATTGTCCTATCATCCTATAGAGTCCCTGGCACAATGATATGCTACACAGTGGCAGTGGGGGTCACAAAATGCCGATTTATTACTAATAAACCCCAATGATCCGTCTTAATTTTGCTTGTGTCCCAATGATCCGATCTAAATTAGGGATTTCGATCGGATCATTGGGAGGGCACGTGCCACCCCCCCCCCCCCCCCCACTGGCTCCACCAGTGGCTTCAAACCGCATCGTACGTAAAACCACATGGACTTTTAGATAAAGAAATTAATAAAAGGGGCCTCAAATTGAAAATTTTGGTTTCGTGGCTACGAGTAGCCTCAACACTGGCGGAGCTCCAGAATGAACGTTCGCATTTGACCACCACATGTTGTGACAATGAAATAGATCGAAACAATTATATCCTAACGCTCATTCCTGTGTACATTGTAAAGATTCCTAAAATTAGTTGCCTTTGTAATTCATAGGTATGAGCTGCAGATCTTTTTACTTCAGATTTTTTAAGTACAGATCTTTTTTGGGAGGGGGGGGGGGCGGTGTATTTTCGGATCATATACATTGTGGGTGTCTTTGGAGTGAAGTTCACGTTATTTTGTTTTTAACCAGGTGAGAACTCCAGAGCCCAGGATGAGTCTTATTTGCAAAAGTTGACTTGTGGTCACCAATGTGACAAAAGAGCAAAAACGATATACAATGTGTTAAATAAAAACTGGACCAAAAAGAGTTGACATTTTTTTCCTGATATTATATCATATTAGTGATGTTACTTTCCTTCTGGGTATAATCCAAATTTGTTTCCGATTACCAAGATATTTAGGTATCTACACCTGATTTTCACGTTTGTTTTGGAGTAATCCGGAAATTGGGAGCCTGGATTGGCCCGAGTTGAGAACCCTCAACTGGCAATGACAAAGCAGCGAGTTCACAGAAGCGGACCCAGCGCCATCATCATCTCTCTGGGGGTGAATAAAATCGTACCACGTTACGCAAGTCAACAGTGAATTGTTTTATGGGTAAAACAACAACAGAAACCCTCACCGACTTTGGCAATTTCATTTTTACTTTGCTTATTTTAGGCAGAAAAGCCTGAGTCTCAGCGCTCTTTAAGGTCGGGTGCTACCAAAGTGTGTTTGTTTCTAAGTAGAGGGTGACGTTGGCGCTCTGTGCAATCCCAACTGAGCAAATTGCAGGTAAGTTTTCACCATGTTTGTGTGGGTTTTAGCTGTGGGAATAAACCAAAGAGACTAGAGCAGACTCTTGCATGATAGGGGGAGAACATTCAAACTCCACACACGCACTCAATCTCCAAAACAGGGGGGGAGACATAAAATTCCACTCACTAAATCTCCAGAACAGGGAGGAACATACAAATTCCACACAAAAAGGTTCCCGAGTGCTGGAGTCGAAACATCCAGACCATTTCATGCCGAGGAGTGAGTGTTACCGCTGCGTCACGCTGCCACACAAATTTACTCTGATGTTGACAAATTGCAGGAAGTTTATATTATTTGGGTCTTTCGGTAAAGCCACGTAGATAGAAAAATAATAAAAAATAATTAAAATAATTAAAATAATTAAAATAATAACAATATCACAACAACAACAGGTAGTTTGTTTACTTTGTTCACGTTCCAGTAGAGGTTTACATGCAAACCGTTTTTTTTTATATTAGCAGGTACGAGGTAAGTGCTCCCGATTTATGGATAACTCTGAAATATCCGACTTGCAATTAAAGCTGTGAATACTGCAAAATCCTCGTTCAAAGCGGCGGTCGGTGCGTTCCTGGAAAGTGCTGCATTAAGCAAAGAATGCGTCAAGCAATTAACAATTCCATCGTAAACAATATAACGATGAAGTCTGTTGAGATACGATTAACGCACACCGTGCAGCGAGATGGCGGGACACATAGCTGGGGTAGACCGCCGTGTTACTTTATCATTCCACGTGCTGTAATATTACTTTGCTTTGCCACGCAGCTCAAGAAAGTAGTTCGTTGTCAACTGCTCAGAAACCGCGTTGTAACGGTCCACGTTCAATTTTATAAACGGTGCGCGTTCTGCATTGTGCAAAGTGTCCCTAATGGAAGAACCGCGTTATAGGAAAAACGCGTTGTGTGAACGCTGCGCGTTAAGCGAGGACTCTCCGCATTCGGACGCGCTGAATGCTTTCTTCGTTTCGGACTGACACGTACCGGAAGTAACTTCGCTATTTTCACGTCACTTCAGCATTTTTCCTACCAAAAGCGCCATTTTTTGCAGGAGACGCAGAAACACAACTACACGCTGTGAATGATCCAATAATATCCAGTGACGAGGCAGAGGCTGGTTTTCACTTCGCTGAGTCTCATCAGTAAGGTGGCGGGCACAGTCAGCCATGTGTGAACAATGTGGAGCCAAGACATTGCATTGGAAGAAAATGTATCATTAACTTTTGTGTTGCTGTTTCAGCACAAATAAAAACCAATAAGGTAAAGGTGCAAGCCTGCAATTGCTCACTCGCCCCACTGCTAGGGAAAGGCGTCTCCACTCGAGGGAGCTACAGAGAGCCCCCCCCCCTTCCAATAATTTAATTTTGACCAATTTCGAAGAGATGCGGTGTTCCCACACTTCACCCCACCACACACGACCTGTCCATTTTACGATTGTACTACCTCTGCGTTGACAAAGGAAACTTGCACCACTCATTTGACGGCCGCCCGCCATCGGGAGATCGAATCAGCGAGCTGTGGATCCAAATTCCAAGTTGCGCCATTCATCACGCGACGGCAGTTGTCTGTGCTTCCGTGGAATATTGATTTTTAAAAAATGATATACATTTCTATTTTAATAGCTAGTAGGTAAGGGATTAGTTTGATAGCTGAAATTAAATGGTGCGTGTTTAAATTTGCCGTGCTAAAATTTAACCACGTTTAAAAATGTTCGCGAAAAATATATCAACTGAAGTATTAAACTTTAGATCAATTGCAGATCTATGCAGCAGACCACTTACGGTTATAATAAAATTTGGCATATTTATTTGAACAAATTTTAAAGACTTTTGATTTTAGAGCCGTATAAATTATAACGCGATACGCCACTTTCTTTTGACTGGACTACACAGTTTATTAACTGATATTTAAACATTTGGATTCCATAAATGGAAATTTTATTTATCTTTTCATCCTTTTTTTTATTTATAAAAATGTGGTCTTCAGGCAAATTTCTCAAAGATTAAATTTCCTCTTTACATAATAAAGGGGTTGATGCTACCACATGTGGCGTAGGACTCCGCTGCGCGAGATTGAGGGCTTTGACGGTGCCGCTGGCAGAGATGGATGTGGACCAGAAGCAAGGGTGGCTCCTTCTTCTGCTCAGAACGCAAAGTTAATCGATCTCAAGCCCAGCAGCCAATGGGTGCTCAGTTTCCAAACGTTCATTTGCTCCGAGGTCTGGATCTCATCATCTTGAATTTGCAACTTGGTCAAATTAATATCAGCACGATCGGCGAAGTGTGTGTTGGTATATGAATAGTGTGAGGTGCCTCAGTTGTTGCAAAAGTCAAAAGTAGTCGCTACGCAAATGAGGATGGGGAGGTGTCCGTCTCCATTGTTGGCACTGATCCAGTGGTGGAAATTCTACATTCTTATGGCAAGGATCAACCTATAAAAAAGGCTGGAGATTTTGGGTTATTCTGCCCGAGTGTTGATGTCAGAGGTCGGGACCTCCGACTGAAATCAGAAGGTTGACCCTGCGCTTCGACGGAGATCTTTGCTCGAGTGGAGAGTGTGTAGAGTGGAGATGGGAGGGGTGAGATAGGTGAGTGCGGGGGATGGAGTAGCGTGACATGAGAGGAGAGAGGTTGGAGAGTGTGCAGAGGGGAGTAGAGTGAGATGAGAGGGGAGGGGTGAGGCAGGAGTGAGTCTTGAAGCTGGGGAGGGTGACTTTGCCGTTAATCCAGTGCAGCGATGGGAGTATTGGGGTTGACGTAGAGTCGTATACAGACACAGATGAGACCCATCTGGCATTTGGAGGTGAGGGCTGTGTGGAGGCCGCAGAGGAGCGTGCAGCGGTGGTTGAGTCTATACGCGATCGACTCGCCAATGGGGGTCTCAGCGGCAGCTGGGGTGAGGAATTGGCGGACACGGGAGATGTTGCACGGAGGGACGTGTGGGGTCCTGCAGAGTTGAGATGTGGGAGAGCTCTGGATCAGCGACGAGATGCCAGTGGACAGGTGGTGGCAGCAAGACCTTGGAGATCTGGTGTCGACTCTGGAGCAGATGAAGGATCTGCCAGAAGGAAGGGAGGGATGGCAAAATGCGGTTAGTATCAGTGTCATTGGTGAAACGGCGAAATGTGTATCCGCCTGAAGACAGACACACTTAACAGTGCTTCTCGGTGGGAGCGTCAAATCAACAGACAAGAGGTCATGATCTGTTCAGTGTTAAAATATTTAATTGATATAATCATCATTGATGTAACGCAGATTTGAGGGCAGTGTCAGAAACATTCTGCGAAAATTGCCTTCATTCAAGGCGCATTGAGACGCAGTTATCATTAACTGCCTCACGCGACAGCAAAAACAACGGTTTGATATCTGTGGTTCCCACAATGCACTATGGACCGAGAAACCTGAGTTCACTTTCCGGCCACGACAAACATCAGTGGCAAGTGATATCACAACCGGTTTTGGACCACATGCCCCCATCACCGACTCGCATCGATCAGTACGGTGACGTTCGGTCAAACGGCCCCCATCACCATCACTGCGTGAGGGAACCATTCATTATTGGTTGGGCACTGGATTGAAATCATCATCGGCAGCCATGAGAAATCCGCTGCTGGATGAAGGCCTGCCAAAGTCGCCGCCACCATGGTTTAATCAATCCACCAGGATCCTTCGCACAAACCGCTGTCATTGCTCCATCTCCTCGGGTGCTATCGCAGCCATCATCCCTTCAAGCTATGACGTGTCTTGCCCACTTTTCTTAACAGTAAAAATGAGGCCTTCAAATGCATTTATACTCCAGCCAATTGATTCCGATCTCTCTGTCTCTCAGTGTAATCGCAAGCGTCGATCTCACCACGCTTCTTCGGGTTTCATCCTCTTTATCCAGGCCCACGTTTCTGATCCGTATGTCATCGCAGGTTATCTGCAATAATTAACACCACACATATGAAGGAGACATCACAGCGATGCACTCCGCTTGTCTGGCTTGACCACCTGAATGTGAAATTGTAGTTCGTGCTCTGCATCTACATCAGCCGTACGAAAGAAGATGAATAACACATCTGTTCAGACACGTTCGTTCGTTGCTTTTCATTATCAATGTCCACTGTCCTAAACCACCCCAACATTCTCTCATCTGCCTCGTTATTCAATCATTTTGATCTCAGACCATGTTACATATTGGTACACAAATGCCTGATTTGTGTTCCAGGCGTGTCCCTTGGCCGTTTTCATCTTGAGCCCAACTTTGGCACTCTTTGTCTTTATGAAGTTACCATAACATTTCTCTTGGTAGATCATTCCCATTCGACATTATGGTTACGTGTGAAAGGGAGTCCACACCAGGACACTCATAGAAAGCTCAAACTCCAAGGCATCCCCTGATCTCCCATCGTACCCCCGGTATATAATTTCTCATCCCTTCCCGAAGATTATCAACGACCCCCTAACCACGAACCAATTCCCTACTCCTAAACCAACCAACCAATCATTTACTCCCCAACGGACATAAACCACCCTGCATCTCCCTTTCAAACTTCCCCGCGCTCTCGCCCTTTAAACTCTTTAGCCAATCAGGACGAACCGCCCAACACCCACTAAGTCGGTGCGTGCGAGGCGCTCAACCAATCGGCGTGAGCGTGGCCCTCTGCGTCGCTCTGGGGTGGGGGGAGGGCTGCCAGCGTCTGGCCAATGGCAACGCTTCCCGCCGATTTCAAACGGCGAAGCCGTTGGGAGTCACAGCGAGTGATGGTGAATTAATGAATAAGTTGACTGAATTGCTTTGTCTAAATTAATTAATAAGTTGATTTAATCGCTTGTCTCAATTAATAAGTTGACTGATTTTTTTGTAAGAATTAATGAATAAGTTGACTGAATCGTCTTGTCAGAATTAATGAAAAAGTTTACTGAATCTCTTATCTGAATTAATGAATAAGTTAACTGCAAGTGTTTTCAGAATAAATGAATAAGTTGACTGAATTGTTTTGACTGAATCAATGAATAAATTAACTGAAACGTTTAATCAGAATTAATGAATACGTTTACTGAATCGCTTATCTGCATTAATGAATAAGTTTACTGAATCGCTTTGCCTGAATTTATGAATAAGTTGACCCTAATCGCTTTGCCTGAAGTAATGAATACATGTATTGAATCTCGCCTCAACTCCGCTTCAAACGTACAGCTTCCTACGTTTCGTCATGCGACCTCAATGTGGCTGATTTCACATTTTTGCAAAGTTTTTATTATTTCCAAATATGTTTTAGCTCCTCGTTGGTGTCAGCTTCGATGGCTCCGAGTTCGAATGGGTTCAATGCGGTTTCGTGGTTCACAAAGGACGAGTGCAATGATGTGTTTCTAAGCAGTGGCGATGTTTGCACACCGCATCAGGTACTCGTTTGAGGCTGAGTCGACCTAGGGGAGGCCCAGCAGTACCGGTTCAGATAATCGTCACTGGTCTTGGTGGCGGTGAGCGGGAATCGAACTTGGGTCGCCTGGTTCGAAGCGCAGCGCGCTAACCGCTACACCACCGCTCCCCCAGGCATGTGCACGCACACATGCGCACAGACACCTATATTTGCACGTACATGCCGTCTGTGTGCGTGCGCATATGTGCATGCACGTGCGTCCGTTTCAAGCCTAAAGCTTCTCTCAGTTGAGTTCCGGCTCAGACACTTGACTGTGCCACTGCCTTTGTTGTGGCTTGGCCGCCAATGCCCTCCCTGGCACCAGTCACACACACACACACACATGTGGCGGAGGGGTACATTCAGCGTTGGTCATTGTCTTGCTGCATTTCATAAAAATATATATCCATCCAGCCAAATGCTCTTTTAATTAAGGAATTGGAACAGATTTCCGTCAGAACCTTATAAAAAGCCCAAAGTCTTCCAACTGTACGTGACGACCACCTTCTTGAGTGCACTCTTAATATCTCCGCCAGCGGCTGCCCTATGGAGAGACTGGTCCCCACTCGAGTAATGTGGAATTTCCAGCACTGCCTGGGCTCCAGAAGTAGATGTATACCACCCGTTCAGTCATTTCTCTCAGCGTAAAGATACTTTTTAATTGACCAGTATTCGCAGAGGTGGGAGTCTACCTCCCATTTGGAGGTTTTTGGTAACTCCACGTTACCACGAAAGAGGTCCTATCTCTCCATGCAATAACCACGGAAGAATTTCTGCAAAGTTAGTGCTCTTTTGTACTGAGCTCCCCCAGAGGAATAATGATGGGGGTGTGTTGGCCCCCTCAGCCGGGAAACTTACTCAAATATGAACATGGATCACAGCCGCCTCTGCTAGTTTTGTTTTAACTGCTCATTTAGACAAAAGCAAGCGGCACTAAAACAAAACAGTCACTTAACATGCTCTTTTAAAAAGCGTTTCTAACATTTACGAGGATTTATAATCCCAATTTGACCGACGCCAAAATTATTTAGTTGCACAATTATTACTTTCTTTATTTACTTGCTATGCGGGCTGCTTAACTGGAAACAGTGCCCCCAAAATGTTTGTGTAGATGATGCATCGGCTGCATTTTCCCCCTCGGGCTTCCGAGCAAACCCTCCCACATTTATCATTCCGACGTGGCCCAGAAAGGCAAATGTTCGAGCGATAATTTAAGACATTATTCAGCTGCGCGGTTCCGTGGCCAGAGGGCCGGGCTCACAACGGGAAGGCCCGATCACAATGGGAAGGCCCGGCTCACAAAGGTCACGTTTCACTCTGCCGAGGCCCGCCAACGCCATCGTCTTCTGTGTGGGGTCGATAAAATTGCGTACGATTGTTTTTGAGCAGCGGTAGGTCTGATTGGAATGTGGAATTTCCATCCACTGGCTTAGATATTTGAGGTGGCACCGCTCTCAACTCGCTAGAGAGGAAGGGAGGCTCGGTGATTATAATTTATTTTATTTATTTTTTACGTTACATTTATGGCAATGTCTGGGAGAGTGAATTTTTTTTGTGCGAATGCTGCATCTCTGCTCTTCTGGAGACTGCGTGCGCATTCCTTCGTGGCAACGATGTGGATTTGAGGCCAAAAATCTAACCCCTGTTGCCACTTATAACGGCTGCGGAACATGTGTCTTTGGGTGTCCACGTCGGCCCAGATCGTCTGTTACAAAAGAGACCGGCAGCGAACCGCGCCCCGCTCGTGTTTGAATTCGTAAGGGTGAATGTGGGTTGATGCTGCACACGCAACTCAAGCTCTTCTTACCGCCGCCGCCTGCTCGAGAGAGTTGCGTGCGGGAAGATCGCGACGACGACGTTTACAGGAGGGAAGAAAATGCGGTCCCATTAAAAATAAAATTAACCCGTAAAAACAAAGTTTTTCACTATAAATCCTTTATATGCGTGGCGGCTAGAGTCCTCTCGTTCTCTGGCTTGAGATGGCTGCCACCTATGAGTCAGATGATTGCCTGCCAATTGGTAATTAAATATATATTTTTTTTTGCCTAAAAAGTGTAAAATTTTGGAAAAAAGAATTTTAACGAAAATAAATTGTCACGCACAACGAGTCTGTGTGCAAAATGTCAGCTCGATTGGATCACGGGAAGTGGGTTAAAAAACGACCGAAAGATTTGCACGCAAGCAAGTGAACTTAATATAAAGGATTTAAAAAGACAACGTCTCTTGCGTGGCTGTAGATGCTGTGCGATCTCCTCTCGCGGGGATCTCTCCGTCTCTCTCTCTCTGAGTAATGATCTCTGTGGTGTGGCTCGCACATTGCGTTGTGGTGTGACTCACATTTCGTTGTGGTGTGACTGTCACACATTTCGTTGCGTGTTTTTCTTTGTCACGGTTGCCGAGAAAACGGCTCGACACGTCAAGTGGGCCAGCGGCAAATAGCCCTGTCGTTAAAGTTATCGCAGATATAGTTCATGGCAAGGCTGTTGTAAAATATTGTAAAAAAAAAATGATGGGAGGGAATTCGAGAGTGAAGCAGTGGTAGTGAAGAGAAAGTGTTGTTAGCTGCAGTGCAGTGAGGGGGTGGGTTTATGCAGTGGGCGAGTGAGTTGGTGAGTGTTGTTGTGACCTGCAGTGTGGTGGGTGAAGACAGCGTGGATGGGATGAGAAATCATGACATGGTGCATGCTGGGAGCCCACACTGCAACTATGTGTTGCTGCTGCTGCAGCCAGCTTTATCAACAAAATGTATAATAGTCGGTTTATACTTGCTTCTTGAAAGGCAGTGTGGGGGAGACATGAGCTCACGAACAAGCTCACTTGTTTGGGAAGTCGATGGTGATTGTGCTATGTATAGGCTTTCTTCATCACCAGGAACGTTGCTATTTCCACCACCACTGGCTGAGGTTCGCAAATGGAGATGAGCGGCATGGCGTTGCTCATTTAGAGCCACCGTCTTTGCCATCGGCTTCAGAGCCGTCCCGTGGCCACAGCGGTGGAGCGATCGGAATTCCTGGATGGGGGTTGACTCAGCCGCTTAACCCGCTCGGATTGATAATAGTTGTACATACTCTTAGTTCTTTCGGTAAAGTCACGTAGGTAAAAAATGAAAGAAAAATTAATAAAAATAATTTATTAATTTTAATTTCATTACCTACGTGACTTTATCGAAAGAACTAAGAGTATAAATCCTTGCAGTCACGAAAGCTTCAAATCTATAAATAGTTGCACAGTAGACTCAATTATTCGCGGCAATGACGGGTTATAACGGCCGCGGATAATATAATCAAAATCGTGGATAATCCAAAAATCGCCATTTTTCGCGGATATCTACGCCAAAAACCACTCATATTATCTCCATATATATAAAAGGCAAAGTTGTGAATGTGTGTCTGTTCAAAATGTTTAGCGTACTTCCCGACATGCAACAAACTGGAAATTTGCCATGTGGGTACTTTTCAGACTGTACACCATGCAAACATTATAAAAATACACTTTTTGGAGGGGGGGAGGAGCTTAATAATGCATCTATTTTGCACGGCAAGTGAGCTGTGACGTCAAATATGTCACGTGACCCGCGCATGTGGAAGCGTTAACGCATTGTAGTGTAGTGGGTAGCCACGCCGCGCTACGAACCCGGCGACCCGAGTTCGATTCCCGCTCACGGCCACCACCGGTAACGACTCAGCCTCAAACGAGTAACTGGTGTGGTGTGTGAACATCGCCTCTAGGGAGACAAAGGCGGCCGGACGTGGTGGATCCAAGTCCCGGGCGAAGCCGGGTAGTACAGCTAGTGTAGGTATAAATAACCGATCGATGCTTGTGCTCATCGATGACACTTTCCTGCTCCCGTGCAGAAGACTCGGCCCACTAAGTGGATGACAGCAGAGGCACGCCAATCAACATCAACCAGACTCCGTCCACTGTTGCAAATATATGTTGCAAATATATGTAACTACCGTACTGGATTCTGGATTAACCGGAGCAACATATTTGTTCGCTTTAAGCACGCGACTTGTAATAAACATTTCCAAGAATAACAATGTTGTGTAACTGTTTCTGCATGATTCATTTGGGATTAAGGGGAAAATCCATGCGTTAATAATATATGTCAAAATCTCAGCTGCGCGGTTAATCCGCAAAGAGAAATGTGGAATTCCCACCGCTGGCTCAGGGTTGTAAACGGGAGGTGAGCACCACCAATGCCTCGATGCTCATTTGAGCAGGAAATTACTTGGCTTAGAGCTGACAACAGATTCGATAATCACCCTGTGCACGATGTTTGACTGCAGCGTGACGAGCGAAAAGTTCAATATTCTCGACTCAGACAAATGATCCCCACTGGGAGCTCTTCTCACTTGATGCTACTTACAGTTCGTGTCAAAGTGTCTCACTGCTTACACAAGCATGGCAGGTTGATGCTCATCTCCCACTGTAGGCAGCTTTAAGTCAGTAGTGAAAACCCCCACATTGCTATGACAGCAATCAATCCTGGTGATTGATGATGATGATGGACTCGGTGAACCGAGAAACTAGATCTGAAATCGTGACCAGAAGACGATACTGCGCTCCTGGTCAAACATTTTTTTTAGCAACTTCCTTTTTATACACTTTTATTCGTACACACGTTTATTGAACTTACCGCGTGTCTGTTTATTTTGTTTGGAATCTTTGACGCTTAATATATTCGGATCTACAAAGCCTAACGAGCTGATATTTTCTACACAGACTCGTTTCGCGTGACAATTCAATATTTCATTTATTTAAAAAATCCGGTCCAGGTCCCGCCGATTCTGGACTGTTCGTGTTTTTTTTTACTTAATTTCAATAACTCATCCTTGTTGAGATTATTAAAATAATTACGTAGTTATAATCTTAATAAATAGCAGTATCGTTTGCTTTGTCACGCACGTTCCGACGCGTTGAGGGCAACATGGTTATGCAGAAGTTGAGTGAGCAGGTGAGAATCGTGATCATGATCTCGAATTAAATGGCCGAATGTTATCCCTATTTGATTGACCACATTTAGTAAATGTGATTGTTGATATAAACGCTTTAAATTAAAGTGTTAAATCTGCGCAAGTTGAATACGATCTCGCGATATACACTGATGTCCATATGCACGAATTACAGTCTACAAATCTTACCATCTGTCATACTGTAAACTACTTAATGATCGCAAATACGGCAATTAAACGCCTTACACATATTCTGGTGCTCCAAATGTAATTTCACTACTTTGGAATCGGCAAGATCGTTTTTCGAATTGTAATATCCGTGATTCGTGCTATCAGCCTTTCATTACATTGACTTTGTTGTGTAGCAATGCGTATGATTGCATTTATTGTATGGACAAGGAATGACATCAGTACGCCTTCTTTATAATCTCTACAGGGTAATACAAAATAATTGGTGGAAACAATATTTTCACAGCACACACTTTTACGTGCACTCTAAAGTACAAAATCATTGATTTTTACCCCAGAATTAATCACATTCGATGTGCTGAACAAAAGTGGGTGGCTTGCATAAAAAAATTAAACATGTCGAAAGGACATACACATATCGAATTGTCATGAACTCTTTACGTGACGAACCTTACTAATTGGCTGTGTCGGGTGGTGGCGGGTTTAACGACACATTTATATTTACGCGATCTAACATAAAAAAAACCTGAATTGTGGATATCGGAAGGATGCCACCCACTTTCATTCAGCGCGTAAAATGTGATTAATTCTGGGGTCAAACGAATTTATTTTGCACTTTAGAGTGCAAACAAAATAGTGTGCCTAATAAAAGCTTGCTATTTTACGTTGTTTTTTTTGGGGGGGGGGGGCTTTAAATTCAACATTTCCATCATGACAATCATCATCAGCCATTGTCTATCCCCTGCTGGTTGAAGGCCTCCCCACAACCATTCCTCCCGATCGCCGTCTCTCCCGGCCCAGTGTTGCCACCATCCATCTGACTCTTGCACATGAACTGATCTCGTTGTTCCATCTCCACGGCGCTCGTCCACTTGGTGGTCGCGTTCTCCTCTCGCTACGATTCCATTATTCCATCGCCATCGGCCATCATCCTGCCCACGCCCATTTTATCGTCTTGTTTATGTTTCTTCCCAGATTCGCGTGTTTCCTATTTCTCTCTCTCTGTAATTCCAAGCAAGGTATGTACGTTTCTTAAACTTCTTTCACCAGCGTACGTAGCCAGCCGCGCTAATCGGAGATGCAGGAGAAGCACAACAAACGAAACACAAAAACGCAATTCTCAAGAATTTAGTTTTCAATCTACATTTAAAAGTGCATATACCTCCGGTGGCTTACTAATATCAGAAGAGTGTTCCAGACGGCCGCAGAAGCGGATCTAAAAGCGCGCGATGCGGTGACCAACTTTGTTCGATGGCCAGCCAAAAGCTGCGAGGATGACCAGAGTTTCGCTCCACGCGTCTTTGCCCACCTCTTAGGTTTTGTTCCATTTTCGTTGTGGGTGCCCACATGCCCTACCCCGAATGTCACAGCTGGCAATGTGCCCTGATTGTGTGAACATCTTACTCCATGTAAACAAAAAAACAACAAAAGCAACACAATCAAAATTTTCTAGAGACAAAAAACACAAGTGGATTATTTTATCTGCCTGAATTTTTATTCCAGGATTTTTTTATATCTCAATGACTCGCATGTGGATAGCACAAATATTGTTGAAACTCCCTTCCCAAGGGTGTTGAGGTGCATCACCCTGGCTCGCCAGCAGAAGGCAGTGCAGGAAATGTAGACCAATTGTATCCGTCCCTTCTACGTGTGGTGGAGCGTTACCCTCTCGTGTGCGTGGGGGGGGTTCTCCTGGCGCTCCGGTTTCAACAATTGGCCGATAACACCTCGCTATGGAGAGGACCGCAGAGCTTTGGGCAATCGTTGACGCCAGCTCACCCGCGGGCTGCTGCTGCCTTCCCTCTTTGTTCTTCCACGCACCTCCTTGAGCCTTTCCCTCTCTGCGAGAGCAAGCAAATATCGTGTGGCGTGCTGCAACTAGAGATCAGTGCATGCTGTATGTGTATACATACTCAAGGCCAACACCAGTGACGAATATCTGAACCGATCGTGGGCATCCCCTTGGTCGACTCAGCCTCAAATGCGTACCTGTTGCGGTGTGTAAACATCGCCACTCGGGAGACAAAGGCGGCCGGGCGTGGTGTTGGCCACCCACCCCCGTCGTGTTCCGTTCTGGCCTTCGTAGGTGCTCACTAACAGCACTTGCCCCAACGGTCTGTTCCAGGCTATACGAGGGATCTTTGGTGGTGCAGTGGTTAACGCACTCAGCCAATGCTCTCGTCTAGCACGAGCACAATTCACACTCGGGGCAAATATATGAACCATTCCCGGGTCTCGTCTAGGTCAACTCGGCATGAAACGAGCACCTGCTGCGATGTGAAAAACATCAGCGTGTGTGGAGACAATAGGGGCTGTCCATGGTGCTGGCCACAACACCTATTGCGTGCCATTCCAGCCTGCAGAAGTTGCTCACGAGCAAAATTTGCCCTTACAGCCTCTCCTACTATAAGGCTAATGGGAATATCTTTGCCACTGTGAGCGTGTGCATGGAGTGGAGAGCGGTAGTGTCGTTGTTAGCGCGCTCCGCCGCTAACCCGACGACCCGAGTTCTATTCCCACTCTTGGGCAACACAAATGACGATTATATGGTCCAGTCCTGAGCCTCCCCTTAAGTCGACTCAGCCTCAAATGAGTACCTGGTGCGATGTGCAAACATCGCCACTAGGGAGATAAAAGTGGCCGGGCGTGGTGCTGGCCACACCACCCCATTGCGGCGTGCAATTCCAGCACAATTTGCACCATACAGCCTCCTAACATAAGGCGAACGGGAATATATTTGTCCATCTGGGCATGCGCATATAGTTGTGTGTGTGTGTGTACAGTGGCGTGCACGCAGCACGTGATAACATTTTACATAACGCGCACACATGTGAAAAGCCTCGCTGGAATGTGTCGGTGGGTGCACATGTGGCCATTTCCCGGCGGTTAAATTTCGCCAAGTCCCATTGCAAGTCAGCAAAAGGTGCCCGGCAACCAGGGTGGCAGCCACGGTGTTACTACCGGGGGGAAGGGGGGGAGGTTCGCACCCCATACTCCCTGCGCCCCAGGGTTATTCGCGAAAAGTGCCATAGAGAATAGCGCAGGATGTTGTTACAAAAAAAGAATGAGCCGCTGCTGTTACAGTTTTAACATATTGCTGGTACGCACAGTAAATATTGTTTTACAAGATATATTTATTTCGTATGAAAGCATACGTACTAAACTTATGTACTTTAATTTGTCTGGTATATTTAGTGTATGTGGGTGGAAGTGTTGGTGGCACAGAGGTAACACTTGTGGCTCACATAAATAAGGGTCCCGGTTTCAATTCCTGACTCGGACGCCTTTCTTCGAGTTCTCCGGTTTAATTCCAAATATTAAAAATGCCTACAGTGTACGCTGGAATATGGCCAAATCACAAACGACCCAATTGGGATTATACTCAGAGCAACATCGTCCCCTGCTGCAAACACTTGGCTAGACCCGACTGAAAAATAGTCGTGAGACTAGGTGAGGCTGTCCTGGATAAACAAGTACAGTAACAAGACTATCTAATAAATAATGAAATATACATGATACACTACAATATGTATTCTAGTGAATGCAATATATTCAATACTTTGCAACATTATTTACATATTGATTGATCTTTATCTGGTGTGCGTTTCAAGGGTGCGAGATCCGTTCATAATGCCAGGAGGATAAGGCTTAATCCTCTCCACAATTCGATACATGCAACGATCCCATTGATAATGATTTGTAATGCCATGTGACGGACTACTCACTATGACGTGGGTCTAACACGTGACAGACTACCCACTATGACGTAATTCTAACACGTGGCAGACTACTCGCTATGACGTGAGTCTAACACGTGACAGATTACTCACTATGACGGGAGTCTAACACGTGACAGACTACTCACTATGACGTGAGTCTAACACGCGACAGACTACTCACTATGACGTGAGACAAACACGTGACAGACTTCTCGCTATGACGTGACAGACTACTCACTATGACGTGAGTCTAACACGCGACAGACTACTCACTATGACGTGAGACAAACACGTGACAGACTACTCGCTATGACGCGATCCTAACACGTGACAGACTACTTTTCTGAGCGGCGTAGGTGTTGTTAACATTTTTCGGCGATGCTGGGAACTGGTGCAGTAGTAGTTATGCACACTGTGATACACGGCGTATCTTCCTCACTTTTTGTGTCAGCATCTTCGTGTCTGTAGCGTCATCTCATTCTCTTATCTTTTTGTCACTCGTCTTATCTCTATCTGACCCACTTTATGTTTAAAACTAAAATATAAACTTTTTTTTATTTTACTCGGTAAGGTCCACTTAGATATGGAGCTCTTTCTCAGAAGCGACCTGGCCTCAAATGATAGCTCAACGAAGTGGCTCATCACGTGTACATTTATAGCAGCCAACTACTCGAAACGCGTGATGTTGATTCTAAATGTAGAAGGAAAAACCGGAGGAGCCGGAGGAAAAATCGACGCGATCATAGGTAGAGAAACTCCAACGATATAGGTTTCAGGGTCGGGATCGAACCAACTCCCTCCTGCATACCAGACGAGGTAGTTAACATCTCGCCATCGTAGCCACCCAAAGTAAATGACTGAAAAACATAGCATATTTATAGAAATATTATATAAACACAACACATTTTTTTTTAAACATGTAAAACAGTGTACTGCAATGTTAAATAAAAACACTAATTAAATAACGGGCGGTAACGGCACCCCCCGCCTTTACATTATTCCTTATGGGAAAGTGCCGTCCGCTTAACGCAAATTTTGTTTCATACGAAAATGTTCAGGAACGCAACCCCAGCGTTAAGCGAGGGCTTGCTGTGCAGCCCCTAATCCACGACGGATTAAGGGATCCCCTAGCCTGCATCTGTATATGGCGCCGGTTGTTTGGCCAGACTTGTCATTGCTGGTCAATGAATAATAATAATAATTTATGTTTATAAAGTGCCCTTAAACGATCGTTCTCATGATGCAATCTGCGTTGGTGAAAGGGGGGGGGGGGGGCAGAACCGATTGCGATATCACTCACGCACCACTAATGTTTGCTATGGTCAGAAATCAAACTCATATCATCAAGTTCATTGGTAATTGAGTTAACCACTATACCAAATTATCTATCCTGGTATATAACAAAATCTATGAACTAATTGAAAATAATTGGTTCTTACAAATTAAAACTTGATTTGAAGCTTTCGTGACTGCAGGAATTACTCTTTGGTTCTTTCGGTAAAGTCACGTAGAAAGAAAATAAATTAAGTAATAGCAAGAACCAAAGAGTTCTTACACGTTACTTATCAAATGTATCACGAGCGTATGAATCAGAAAATTCTTCTTGGTTCTTTCGGTAAAGTCACGTAGAAGGGAAATAATAAAATAATACAAATAAAACGTGACTTTACCGAAAGAACCAATAAGATGAATCCCTGCAGTCACGAAAGCTTTAAATCGAAATCAGAGAATTGTTAAGTCCCTACTTTATGCTATCTCAGATCCCCTATGACCCCAGTTCTTACCTACCTGCGGGGAAACTGCAGGCTGCGGTTTGGACCTAAGGCCCTGCACGTCTGTAGTAAGGATCTTGTAAGGCTGCTTTGTACAGGGACCCACACGTAGAGCAGGCTGTAGGGCTCATAGCGTACACAGCTCTCCGCACAAACCGATGCGTTATGATGGAAACAGCAGGCACGGTGGGTGAAGACGTGGAACCACGGCTGTTATTCATCCCATGTCTTGCCACCACAGTCATAGATCTCGGCAAGGTACCACCCTCGACAGCGCACAGCTCGGAAACAACAAATTCCCCATGGCCTGTGATCCATCGTGGTGACAAGTTGTCACGTGACGGCGGTGAGCTGTTGTCGTCCACTGCTGGGAATCGCGAGAAAAGGCAGCGGCAGTGGTTTGGGACACGTGATGCTCAAAGGGCGGCGATTCAACAACATCGTCTAGGTGGTATAACAGAGGTCGCAATCGGGTACCCGATACCCGTACCCTACCCGATACCCGGCTACCCGTACGGGTACCCGTTTGCGACCCTGGTGCGGCCGGGTACGGGTACGGGTAGGCCGTGAGTCACTGGTGAGTAACCGTTTGTCACTCATTTCGGGTAGGGTACGGGTACGGGTAGGAAACGGGTACCCGTACCCAGCCGGGTACGGGTACCCATTTGCGACCCTGGTGCGGCCGGGTACGGGTAAGCAATCAAAACCCGTTTGCGACCTCTGTGGTATAAGCAAAGGAGAGGGCCGAACCATGATCAATTGGATGACAAGTGTGATGACAAGTGTGCTTACACGGACTGATTAGGCCTTCACATGTGCCTAAGACTGAAGGCTGGGAAAATGTGGAGAGAGAGAGAGTTGACAGCTAGGGGGGTTGCCCAGTGTCTGGGTTTCACCTGAACACTGCCGGGACATGGCATCTGCGTGTCGGGTGGCAGGATTTGATTCATACGGTGCAGACAATTGGCAGCGGTCTTGCGTCGACCATTGCAACTGGTAAACTGCGCAGTTTCGACGATCGACCTCCGTGCTCGCTGAGAAATGTGTCCGCGTTTGGTCTAACGTGGGAAAAGGTGGCAACCCTTAATTGCCGGCCGTGGCATCAGCGGCAAACCACCTCGACATTGACGTGGGAGTTCGAAATTCGTTGTTTTTTTGCTCTTGCAAAGTTATCCAGAGTTAAAGGCGACGTGAACCGCATCGCGAACGTTCAGCAACACCGGCGTTGGCGTCCAACGAAAGGACACGTCACCGTGAATCAGTGGACACTCGCGATTCAGGCGAGGTCCGTGGGGCCGCTGCATGCTGCACGCATCACGTGGTACACTGTGTCTCGGGGCAGGGCCATCAAAGGGAGCTCATTCCCTGGCAGTCGCTCCCCATCTGAGCGATTGGACCATGGGGAAGGAGAGAGAGACCCTTCCAAGTTTTACCCAAAAAGCCAAGACTCAAGTGGACTCATAGAGACACGCGCACAATCATCGTCGAAACGGTGCAAGTCTATGGGCCCTTTATGAATGTATGTGTCTCGGTATCCTCTGTAAGTCTACAACTATGGCTGATATGTTAGACATGCAGGGGACACATAAACAGCACATCCATATACTAACTCTGAACTCATGGACGTACATCATAGACTAACATAGATGCTGTATTTATGGACTCAGAGGATTCAAAGATCGACAGAATAAAAAAAGGCTCAAAGCTTCCGTTTGTGAGCTGGAATAATCCACACGTACTGTATAATAGACACGCACACAATGATGCACACATACGCACATGGACACTCTCACAAGACAAATATCCCCGCTATCGCCTTCAAGGGTTAAAACAAATGTTGCAGTGAGCGCTGTTAGTGAGCACCTATTAAGGCAGGCACGGCGTAAGAGGGGGGTGAGTGGCCAGCGCAGTGACGCCCGACCGCCTTTGTCTTTCCAGTGCTGATGTTTTACGCATTGCACCAGGCACTCATTTAAGGCTGAGTCGACCTAGGGAAGACCCAGCCACCGGTTCAGATAATTGTCACTGATTTTGGCTGCGAGCGGGAATCGAACTCGGCTCACCGGATTCGTAGCGCAGTGCGCTAACCACACGAGCGCTCCCACACAGACACACACGTGCACACACGTACACACACACACACTAGAGTAACTGCACAAGACAGCTTATGGATGACTCATAGCTAAATAAACAGTCTTACATGCCTTTACAGTGCAGCGAAAGTTGTTCCAGTAAAAGACAGCATTGTAGCGAAATTAATGCTTTCCATAGCTCTTGCCAACATATGGAAGATGACATGTTCCAGCGGAGCGGTGTCTGCGCGTATGTCTGTATACAATTGCACGTGTATGTTGCTGTGTGTGTGTGTGAGTGGGGAGCGGTGGTGTGGCGGTTAGCGCTACGCTGCGCTATGAACCCGGCGACCCGCGTTCGATTCCAGCTCACGGACAACACCGGTGATGATTATCTGAACCGGTCCTGGGCCTCCCCTAGATCGGTTCAGCCGAAAATGAGTACCTGGTGCGGTGTGTAAACATCGCCACTCGGGAGACAAAGGCGGCCGTGCGTGGTGCTGGCCACCCATCCCCTCCCTCGTGTGCCGTGCCGGCCTTCATAGGTGCTCGCTAACTGCACTTGCCCCTCCATTCTGTTCAGGCTATACGGGGGATCTTTGTCTTTGTACACCACAGCACACGACAATTTTAATTCAGCGGTCGCGGGTTCGATTCTATCTCCGGGCGCGGCAGTCGGAATAATGCTTTCTTAAATGTGCAGCGATGGGTGGCACATTGGTTAGCGAGCTGAGCTACGAATTTGAATGACCTGCCCCTTGATTCCCGGTCACGGCTAAACATCAGCCCCGAGTGGCAGCCGATCCGGTCCTGGGGCCTCCCGCAAGTCAACTCGGCCTTAAATAAAGTAGACTGATGTTGTGTTGTCTGGGGCTGTGAGAAACACGAGGGGCGGGGAGACAAAGGCGAGCGGTGCCGTGCTGACGTGAAGAGGAGCCGACTTATGGCACTTGCCCGAATAGCCCTGTGTAAGGCTACGTGGGGCATCTTTTACCTTTGTGCATCTGTTCACATTTATACACACGCACACGAGGGTGTGCATGTACGCGTGTACACAAGCGTGCATATACACAAGCACGCGCACAACGCGTACACACATTTAAAACATCAGGACGGTTCTGCTGCTGCACAACATTTACTGCCTGTAACCATGGATGTTAGGAGACCCATAAAACAGTGGGGGGGGGGGGGGCCCCCGGGGAGGGGGGGGGGGGGGGGATGGGGACGTTTTAAAAGAGAACGAATCCTAATGTTCATGTTTTTTGGAGGGGGGGGGGTAAAATTGCCTCCACATCCACAGCAGAGAGCGTTTAGCTGGTGCGCAGCAGCAGCAGCAGCAGTGGCTGAGCGGGGAGAGCGAGGGAATAGAATTGAAACAATCGGAGGGATCCCGTCGCCGCCTGTTGTAGGGTCCGACCAGAGCAACGGCAGCCGCCGATTTTGACCACTCAGTTGGGGGGGCGCGGGCGACATCACCGCCGCGCTTGTGGCAGGCGAGAGGTGCAGTTGGGGGCCTTCGCGTGCGGCGTGGGGTAATGGGCTCGCTGATGGCACGAAGGAGGTCACACGGGGTGGCACGTGGGTTTGTCCGTCTGAGATATGCAAACCCACGTGGTGCTCCCAGTTGGCCGCCTTTTATCCGCCCCGGAGCTCTCTGCCCGTTGTTGTGAGCGTCGCTTCGTGTGCGCTCGGCTGTTGTTGGAGGGGGCGACTGTTCGACACCGCACACACAGCGCTAGCGAGTGACCCGTTGCGGTACTGTGATTCAAGGCCGTAATTATAATATATATTGGGGGGGACATATCCCCCCCAATATTCAAATATGCTCAAAATGTCCCCCCCCAATATATTGCTATAAAATAGATTTCTGTTTATATGATGGTGGTTATGGTTGGACTTTATTAATCTCTAATCTCTGGCATTACATACAATGAAACAAGAAAATGTCAAAAACAGAGCAATGTAATACAATACACTATTAGACATTATTGTAAAAAAGATCAATGAAAGTCCATCCTATGTGTCAGTGAATGTTGTAATATTTTAGGCAGGAAATTCGTTTTCAAATTTAGATTTTTTTTCTGTGTGGGGACCCCCAGACCCCCTGGAAGATTTGGTCTTCCCCAATGTTGACTCCATGACTACGGCCTTTCTGTGATTGGATTACAAAGGGTCGGTAGGTCTGAGTCGAACTGAGATCATTATATCGGTCAGGTGGCTCGGGCGTAGAATAAGCGGCTCGCATTTGGAAAGGACGCGGGTTTAAATCCTGGTTTGGGGGTGTTCACTTCGCCCATCATCCTTCCAGGATCGATGCAATAGCTGCGACTTAGTGATTCTCATTAGTGTATAATTAGCGTACCACGTTGTGGTACAATACCGCGAAAATAATATCAATCACGTCGTGGTAAACTCATCTTTTTTAAATAATTAAACTGGAACATGCTAATTACCGATGATTACACCCTGAAAACAGATGTACGATGCATTCTGCACTTTGATGCCAACGCTGACTTGATCAACACGTTAATGTATGGTACTGTACATTTACAAAGAGGCGGAGTGGTTTCCTGCTGTTCACACGAGCATTGAATTATTGGTGCATCACATCAACCATTCGTGGACATCACACATTTCTATGGCATGGGCAAATCTGTCATTTGCACAAGCATTTCTGACTTCCTCTACTAAGCGGTGCTCATTTTATCGCCCTGTAGGAATGATAGGCTGAGTTCAACCCCCACAAACAGGAATTGAAATGTCAACGTTCCTATCGCGAGCCTCCCGCTCTGCCACTGAGGCGCCTGGCCAAGTCAACGCGTTTACAAAAACTTGACGACACGTGGCGTAGAGAAATGAGTGGCCTTGATGAGGCTGCTACAGTAACGTCACATATCTGACCGTCACATATCCGCCCTGACCATTTAACCGCCCACACACACCCTGTGCAGTGTTCGTGCACAGCGGTGCAGCTGTAATTTTCTATAGATATTCACAAAATACGACCGTTTAACACACGCGTACTCTTAATCTCACGTACTCAATCCGCTGACTTGCAATGCGCCGTCAAGCATTGCCTCTGCGTGTTTAAAGCGGTTTGCTCTTTCTTTTGGTCCAGAAACCGAGTTGTGTTGTTCCCATTTCACATATCCGTCTCTCTACATGAAACAGTTAAACATATTTCTTACAAAATCTATCGGCCCCAGGGCCTTCATCTGGGAGCGCATAATTTCAGCACAATTAATTCTGCACGATGCCGCTGAAATTGGACACTCCCAGAAGGCCGAGGGGCCGATGGCTTGAGTACCATGTTTTTTACACATGGAGAGACAGACATGTGAAAATGACATTGGTTATCGATTTATTTTCTCCATCATTTCTACACGGTGTAACAAATTTTCTACAGATGCTCGCATATCCCACCATTTCACATTTGTGCCGACACCTCCATCCTCCCATAGAGCCGGACAGGCGACATTGCCCTCAATTTCCCTACATCGTTGTGAATGTTTGAAGGATTTATTCCCACCACCCACCCAGCAGTTCTCTTTGCTCCAAACCACCCAGAGCTCATGGCAGCTCGCAAGTTCAAGTTCAAGTTCGTGTCACCCTCAACGGACACCCCACGTCGCCCTCCCTCCACGCAAGTGACACTTGAGCTGTGGAGAGACACGTGGGACACGCTGGGAGCTGGCTCTGGCGAGCGTGGGATTCCTCCAGGTGTCCCAGGGGTATTTCAGATGTATCCATTTGCTGCTTTTCTTTTTACTTTCTCAAGACACAAACGCGATCGTTTTAAATTCCTGCAAGAAAAAAATATATTACTTTGAATGTTGTTTTCTTCAAAAACAACAAACTTTAAGCAACCGGAACTAAATATACACAGTATATACTGTACACAGCAATTAGTTAAACTATTGTGTTTTTAAACATATATCTGTTACACGTCCACATCATTCATTCAATGATTGAAAGAAATAACGTTCATTTTAAAGGTAAACAGGTAAAGGTGCAGCTCTGTAATGGCCTGCTCATGCCAATGCTGGTGCAAGGGCCTGCACGAGACAGAGCTCTAGAAAGCCCCTCTAGACAACATTTTGGCCTCCAAACTATATTGTACTTGACCAGGTAACGCCCACGGAGCTATGTAGTTATACTGGTAGGAACCTTCTGGTTACACCAGCCCACAGGGGATGATTGTGTCCGTCCGTCGTGCAGGGAGGGGCTGGGTGGGGCTGGGTGGGGAGGGGCTGGTCACCCCGTGGTGCCCTTATAAAACTCAACGTTCAACCTACTCACGCCGGCTTGTGCCCGCCCTTACAGTCGGCCATATTTGCGGAATACACCACGCCGCCGTTGACCCTGGCCATTGACCGAGCAATCCAACGTTCCTACCAGCTCCCTCCGCAGGAATGTGTTTGTTCCGGAGCGACCTGGCCATCACAAATCTTGAGGGAAAAACCGGAGGACCCGGAGAGAAATCCACGCGACCACGAGAAGAACAAGAAAACTCCAAATATACAGCAGGCGTCATGGTCGGAAACGAACACACACGGCATCCTGTAGACCAGGCGAGGGAGTTAACATCTCGTAGCCACCGTGGCCCTCTCGCGCCAGACGTCTTGGAAGACATGGGAGTATTCACACTTTACTCTGCCGCATGCAACACGCTGACCGACTAGCCTCCGGTGTTTCCATTTCTCCTGCAGGGTGCAACAGAGGTGGTGACGAGAGGGGGGTGGGGACTTCGCTGTCTCACGCCATCGTTTCAGCCGCGGCACCGGGAGGCTGACGGCAGCAGTTGAAACTCAATCGGGGCAAGGCTTGTGGATTGCAAGTTCAGTGGTGCTCACCATTGCACCACCGATAAGCACCCCTCCATCCGAATGTTAATTGCACCAAAGAGGCACACATTTAAACACCTGTACCAGCAATGTTTTTGTACACAGCTGTGCGTATTGAATTAAATTAGACCGTACCCGAATGCTTCTTTGCAGGCTCACGTTCGTTTTAAGATGTGGTTAAACCCGGCCCTGGATAGACATTCGCAAACACCCGGCCGTTGCCTGAGCACAAGGAGGTCCTTTGAACGGCGGTAAGAATAACTCGCATAACACGCGTCACATTTGACTAATTGGGTTACGCATTCTGAGCCTGCTGGGATGCATCGTTTCGCTCTGGACCTTGAAACCTCGCAGTATGGAACAATAACGCACCGTGGCGGGTCTGTTTCTGTGCCAACGTTACCAGGGGTCATTGTTTTTCTTTGCGTGTTTCACCAATTGCATCACAATTCCGTTATTGATGTGGGGCAAACAATTGAAGGAATTTTGTAAATCCATACCTCGTTCTACCTCCAAGCAACACCTCCACGTCACATTAATACGTTTTATTCCAACATCGTACAGTAACTTTAATAATAATAATAATGTATTTGTTTTAACTCAAGAAGCCTCACTGAGTCTCAAAACTCTTTGACAGGAGGGCCTTGCATTGAGATGCATGGAACATTTTTTAAATCTAGATTTTTTAAAATATATATAGTGTATGTAAATATATTAACTTGGGTGTGTAATGTATATACATATTTGACAGCGCTCAGCTCTGATTATTTGAGGGATACATTTACTCTTTGATTATCGGTGCAATTACTCGACTAATCGGATGACAACAATATCTATTTTAAAAGTATCCCCTCTCTTCCCACGCGTGTCATTGGACGGGACGTGCTGAGCGGGGCTTGGTAATGTCATCGGCACCATGAGAAGAGTCACGCTGGCTGTGATTTCGGGCGGTTTCCTGCCTTCGGATGGAACGGACATCGGAATGGCCCAAATAACTGACCACAAAAACGATCGGTGATTAATATTTTGTCATTTAATCCATCAATCAACTTGATCAAGCAAATCACGCCAGCTATTGGCTCGGCTGTGCTTTTGTTAAAGAAACGTAACCCTTGGGGAGCGCCTCCTGGCAGAAGCGCCTCGCGCCGTGTCAGGGAACACCCCCGGAAGATGACACCGCAGAACAACTTCTGAATCACTTCCATCAGGCTCTGTCGCCCAACGTTAGAGGGTGCTCCTTCACGCTCTATGAAGAGCGGTGCTTTGCGTGTGTTACTTGTCTGATGCGTATTACTGAGTTTGGGTTATGCTGGATTCATTGGCTTCAAAGATTTATAACTTATTTGCAGTCTCTGGTGAGCAAGTGCAGTAGTTTCTGGAGTGTTTATTTTACACGGCTCGTGACCCCAGGCTCAAGGGCACAACATGTAATGTGACCAGCATCAAACGGCACAACTTTGTAAGAGATGAGAATTAACATGTTTCTTGCATTGAGCAAGGTTATCATAAGGACCTGGGAAATGAAGAGAAGGGAGGGAATTCCAAAGGAGAAGCAGAAAGATAAGCATTGCGACCTGCAATGTGGCTAGTGGGTGATTGTGTGGATGGGTGAGTGTATGGGTGGGGGATTGTGTGGATGGGTGTGTGGGTGGGTGATTGTGTGGATGGGTGAGTGTGTGGGTGGGTGATTGTGTGGATGGGTGTGTGGGTGGGTGATTGTGTGGGTGGGTGAGTGTGTGGGTGGGTGAGCGAGTGTTGTTGAGTGGTAGTGTAGCAGTTAGTGCGCTGCGTTACGAACCTGGCGACCAGAGCTCGATTCCTGCTCACGGCCAACATCGGTGATGCATATATGAACCAGTCCTGGGCCTCCCCTAGGTCGACTCTGCCTCAAATGAGTACCTGGTGTGGTGTGTAAACATCGCCACTATGGAGACAAAGGCGGTCGGGCGTGGTGCCGGCCACCACCTCCTTGTGTGTCGTTCCGGCCTTCATAGGTGCTCGCCAACAGCACTTGCCCCAACAGTTTGTCAGGGCTATAGGGGGGAACTTTGTCTCTGTTGTTGTGACCTGCTGTGTGGTGAACACACTGTGGATGAAACAGAGCGGCGAACCTGCTTAGACAGAGTCCTTGTCATGGGTGGAGCAATCAAGGCGCGGAGGTTCACGGGAAGATGGCAGTTGGCCTGGCTGAGACGGTTGAACTCGCTCCACCTGAGAATCTGTTGAGCTAAAACCCAGATCTAAGCGCAGGATTGAACAGTGCCAGGCCCAGTGCTCTGACTCAGCCACTGTCGCCCTTGTGAGCTGCATGGATCCACCCAGCCATGTCAACACAGTGCCACGGTATTCATCTTCTTGGTTCTTTCGGTAAAGTCACGTAGAATGGAAATAATAAAATAATAAAACATAATAAAATAATAAAACATAATCAAATAATTCTCACGACTTTTCGGCCACAACGCAAGCAGCCGTCCTCAGGTGAAGAATAGGTCTGTCGAGAAGACAGAGTCTGAATGAAACAACCCCAGGCTTGTAGCGTCTATTTAAGCTGGTTTGAAGGGGGAAGATCGCCTTGACAAAATAATTTGCATATCAAGAGGAATTTAGCATATTTATGGGAAATGCAGATATGGGATTAGTACTACTTGTGAAATGCGTAGGAGGTGGGCAGTCACGAAAGCTTTAAATCGAAATGCCACGGTATTGTTTCTCCTCTCCTTATCCCCCAAGTTGTATTCCAACTGTCCTCTTGGTTGCTTTGCACGCATCTCGCTGCTTCTGAAAAAGAGATAATAGCTCAGTGAGCTTTGCCTGGTAAGTAAAACAGTTTAGTTTTTTGTTATTTTGAATCAATCATTGGATGCGAGATTTGGTGGATCAAACAAATGTGGCGAAACTGCTTTTCCCGCGGGTGTCAATATGTCACAACCCCCCTGACAGGCCTGAAAGCAAATGCAGTGTGGAGGTTTTCATGATCAAAACTTTAAAATCGCGAAGAGCCAAGGTGTGCAACTACAAGACAATCTACAAAAGTCAAACAAGAGCCGTATATTTTTTCCCCCTTCCATTTCTTTCGAGCGCCTTGCGATGGGATCGCATATGGACGCGATATAAATTCAAATTGCTGCCGCCTGTTGTTTCTTTTTAGCTCGCGTTTTTTTTGTAACTAGAGCGGGCTCAGCGTTTGAAATCCTTACATAACTTGGGGGGGGGGGGGGGGAAAAAAACAACAGGAACCAGCCACGCATATTTACCCGGTTGAAGATCGAGCAAAAATCGACGACTGGCCTGTGGCCTGCATTTGCATCACTAAAGACCCACTGCTGCATGCGTGATATATTATTGCTTCTCTTACCTGAACTCAACAGGAACGTCGTTCCCTTAAGGTCCCGCTTCTTTGTATGTCTCAACCCTTCCTCATCAAGCCCCACCCTTTTACTGCTCAGGCCCCACCCCTTCTTGGTAAAGCCCCGCCTCTACTTTTGGCTTTTGCGCCTTTCCTTTTTATGCCCCTCCCCATCTTCACTAGGCCACGCCCATTTCTATTTAGCCCCGCCCACTCACAAATGGGGTTGGGCTGGTTCGGGTGATGGTGAGGATTGTGCAAGGGGAGCATGGGCCTCCTCTCCGCGAGCCTTCGACACTTCGCGTGGGCTCAAAGTGCACCTGGCCTGGCACAGGCGCCGTGGTGACGTCGGGTATTGCTACTGAAAGGGGGCGCGGGGTCACTCAGGGTTGCGCAGATTCACTATGACGATTATTAAAATCCCTCTTGGATGAACAATACTATCAACGATTAGCCATAATACAGGTTTTGTTTGGTCTGTACGCATAAATGTGTCGTTTAACCCGCCACCACCCGACACAGCCAATTAGTAAGGTTTGTCACGTAAACAGAACGTGCCAATTCGTCACGAGTACAGCACACCGATGTGTTGGAGAGCAAATCCACAACATTTAAAATCTGAGTAGACAATCTGTGGATTTGCTCACCAACAGACCGGTGTGCTGCTGTATTAGTAACAAATTTGCCACGTTCTGATTACGTGACAAACGCGATCTAACCCAAAATAACTGTATTATGGATGATATTGGTCACGAATACCTACGTATTAAACTAACGACGAACCAGTAAATACAGTCCTGTTTGAGTCAAAGCTCATACAAACAAAACTGTGTTTAAAACTGCTTGCACTTACTCTCTGATCATATCCCAGCTGCACCACTATCAGAGTCGTGCCATTGGTTGAGTGAATGTAGCCATGTGGAACTTCCTCCAGACAGCCAGAGCCTCACGTCCGCGCCAGAGAACGGCCTCGGAAGACGAAGCCAGCAGACCGACTTTCAAGTCATTTCATCAGGGCTCTCTTACCCGACACCAGTCTGCAACTATTAATAATTTGTAACGCGCGCAAATTTGCAGACATAGTGGCCGCAACTCAGAGGCGCGGAGCCAAGCTCAGAGTCGCTCGAAAGCGTGATTGTAGAGGTGAGTTTTTAAGTGTCTCTTGAAGGAGGCGATTGAGGTGATGCTGCGAATGTGCAGAAGGATATCGTTCCAGACTGTTGGGGCTGCCACCGAGAAGCGGCGCATAGACACGACCATCCTGGATCTTGGTATCAAGAGGAGGTCGTGAGTCGCGCTGCGCAGGCATCTGCCGTGTGCTGAGCTGCAAGTTGTCAATAATGAAGAAAGGTACGCTTAATGAAGTGTGCGTCTGTCCTCATGTTTCAGTAGCCAGCCCTGTGAACCTAACAGCCTGAGTTGATCACCCGGCCACGACTAACACCACGAGTGATCTCTGAATAAGTCCTGGAGCTCCGGTTTCACCTGCCTGCACTTACCAGCTGGGTGAAGTATGGTCAAACACTCCCATGTCTGATACAGCCTGGGGAGGCCTTCATCCAGCAAAGGATTGACAAAGGGATGTACAATCATACGTAGCATATCCTTATGATAGACAAGAACGATAATGTCCTTTACTTACCCATGAAATCCTCACCGAGTCTCAAGACGCTTTTTTTCAGGAGGCTTCTGCCCAAGATGTTTAGCCAGTTCCTTCGTGATTTAGCGTTCTACACGCAGCAGGAAACCAGGGTGGCTCGGGAAAATACAAACATGAGGTGATGATGTTTGTATTGCAGTGGCATCTTCTGGCCACCTTGCTGCCCAGATGGTGTGTCACGAATCTCTCGGTGTTCCACCAACCACTGGCTCCGAGGCGCCGAGATCTCGGGCCGTGGGCTACTCTAACACAATATGAACGAGCAAACCGAAATGTCAGCTCCGCTTTGCAGTTAAAATCAATCATCAGCGGCTTGTGGGGTAGGAATCTCCGGTTCCCTAGAAAATGCAGGAAGCTTTAAAAAAAAATCCACACAAACCCCCCGGCACGGCAGATAAAAACGAAGCGTCTGCTTCATTTCAAACCTCCTTCGGAGTTTATTTAGCAGTGACAAGCGAGACTAACAGAGCGAGACACGGAGCCTGCGAGCGAAGAGGAGGCATCCGAGTGCGGCGCGAGCGGGAATCGTGGCGAGACGCCACCACCGGCATCTCCACGCCGCCGCTGCGTTTGCGCCCGACCGGTTTGAGCGCAATACGACCAGGGCGCTCCACTCCCAACGGAGATGTTCGTGAGTTCACATCTTGAGCCGGTGGCCCGCTTCGGTTCGTCAACGTCCCCCCTCCTAGGCTCGATAAAACAAGCAGCGTTGGGGAGCGTACGGAGGAGGAACCCGATTCAGGAATCGAGCCCAGGTTCTTTTTGATGTGAGGCACGAGTGTTACTACTGCGCTGGGCACACTGCAGGCAATATGAACGCATCGATATGACTTCAAACTAAAAGCTTAAAACGTAGGTTTTCGTAGCCAATACAATGATCCGTGCATGTTTTTTTGGGTTGGGCCGCGTGGTGGCATTTTTATTGCCAAATATTCTTCTCGTCAAGCCCTCCACCACCCGAAGCCACTTAGTGAGACATCAACACGGTGGTCGATCCGCACAGAGAGAGAGAGAGAGATCGATACCTGCACGAGCAAAATATGGGATTTCCACTTTGCGTTTCGGAGGTCGCAAATGGTGAAGAGCGCAGTCCCGCACTGTTTTGAGTGCGGAAACACAAGGCGAGAGATAGAGGGAGGAGCGGGGCACCAAACCCATCTCACTGATGGGGCCATTATGAATCCCTGATTTTAAAAAAATACACCAAAGTACCAGAGCTTGAATCCAAAAAACTCAGCCGCTCTGGCCCAGTGTCCCAATTATAGCAATTACTGTGTGAATGTTGACCAGCCACGATGAAGCCTCTCCGAGATAAGAGACAGACGTGCAGGTCCAGTTCCAGAGCCATTAAAGTCGACCCTGGATCGCAGTCGGGCTGTCTGACTGTCTCCAGTGCAGAACTAATGAACCTCCTGGTTAAGACAGCTGACACGAGAGCTTAAACTCATGTTCCTATGGTGCCGACTGAGCATCTGTAACGCAGCCATGCCCCTGTGAGACACAGACCCAGGGCTCGAACCCAGAAATTTAGCAGCGCTGGCTGAAGTTATGAACAGCTCGAACAAAGGTGTTCCAACAGTTCTGTGTCAATATTTCTGACAGGCATGATGCCCCCCACTTGGGAGAACAAGAACAAAATAAAACCGAGAAGCAGGGCTTGAACTTGGCCCTCGAATGTGTTGGCAACGGGGATCGCGCGCGCCACACACAGCAAATGTAGCTTAGAAGGCAGGAATTCTGTGACAAGCACATGGCTTGAGCGGACAGATAAGTGGAGCGAACGCTGCGTTTTCTGCGATCATCTCAACGCAAGCATGGGGGGGGGGGGGCGGTGACTTGCCAAAAGTGGCACGCGCACCTTCAAAATAATCGAGCGATACCAAGGTCCGTATGAAATATTGCAGCAAAAAAAATGTGCATTCCACTCATTGCCAACATGAAACAAGTAAAATTCGGACCTTTTTCGTGGCATCAAAAACACAAATGCCTGTCAGCTTTGAGGCAAGCTCTCGCTTAGTACAGCTGTTCACAGTTTGAAGTCGTTGCCAAGAAATTTTCCTTGTGCCACTTCAAACAGATTAGATTATGTATGGGTTCATGAACATTTGATTCTTATTGAGCAAACGTTTTTAGTTTTTTTTTGCATTCGACTGGTAGGCGATGGATAGGTACAGGGAGGTAGCCTTTGAAATTCTACGTAGATCAAAGTGGCAGATAACTTTAATAAAGGGTTGAGGTGTCTCCTCGCTCAAATTAGTGCGGGGCGGCGATTGTTTTATTCGGAGGCCAGTGGTGGAAATTCCACATTCCCGTGTTAGGGGACAGTCTCTGTTAAGTTCCCACTCCCTGAATCTCCAGTCTCTTTCTTTCAGGAGGGTTTCGTTCATTTGTTTGCAGTAGGGGGCGACGATTGTGCTGCGTTTCCCAATTAAATACTTTGCAGTCTCAGTTTTTGAACTCTATTGTAAAAGCTCGGCATTCCGTTTGTCCATTTGCCCGGCAACTAAATGATATGATCCTTTCAGATGGCCCGAATCAAAAAGTTAGGGAAAGTTGATCCAACAGGTTTACAACAATTGTCGACCCCCTCCCCCCCGCCAAAATATTTTTCACACATACCCCCCAAAAATGTTTAATTTTGTAAGTGACTCTTTCGGCCTACAGACCCTGCATACAATAGAGTCAGTAGTAGTAGCTACTGGTTATATATATACCTACACACCCTGCATAGAATAGAATCAGTAGTATCTGACTATTATACGTATCACCCTACATACAATAAAGTCAGTAGTATCTGCACACATGGGGGGGGGGGGGGGGGAAGAACAAGACATCAGTGGGGATGACGGGTGAGAAGCCCTCTGCAGGATCCAGAATAAGGAGGCCACAGGCCGCTGAAATTCTATCGGGGGTCAAATTTGTACCACGCCGCCGGCGCACAGTGACCTGCCGCTCTTCGTCAAACGAACGAACTCGGCGTGAACATCCACTGTGAATAACCCAACCGGAAATGGTTATCCATAGTAAATTATATGCATACATTAACCCCCCCCGCCCCACCCCCCTCTGGTCTTCGCACCTGATTGGCTCAAAAGTGATGACATCACATGTATCCCTGTAAGACCGAAACAGGAGGATTTCTCCATAACTCTGGCTGTTGCCTGATGATGCTGGTTGCAATTACTGGTGAAACGTCTTACTATAATTGTGTGCTGTACTGGTAACGAATTGTCATGTTTTGTTTACGTGACAACCCTTACCAATTGGCTGTGTCGGGTGGTAGCCGGTTTAACGACACATTTATGTTTACACAATTAACCCAAAAGCCTTCATTATGGATACTATTGGTCGCGAAAGCCCTACAGTGTGTTAAAGTAACGTCCGCTGTGTAGCAGACGGCACGTGTTCTTGGTTGACACAATCACGGCAGGCAGCGAATGCGCTACCGCTGGGCAAATGCCAGGGCCCCGCTTCAGAGCAGGAGTGGCCACTGCACAGGTCACCGTTGTCCCACGATGCAGTTCACATTCAAATTTGACCAATTGTCTCTTTAGTTTATGATCCACGTTGGGTGTTTAGGTTAGGGCCACATGGTAGTTTTATGCCACAAATTCTCGTCATTAACCGTCCACCATCCGAAAAGATTGTCACGTTTACAAAGACATTATTATTATCTATACATGCGCAATGTGGTGATCGCATTCTGACCGACCAACCTCCACCGCGCTGGTGGATCTGGGGATGTTTCACGACTGAATTCAACGTCAACGTGGGATGACCTTTCACTAAAATAGCTTCGGGCTTCATCGGGTGGTGACCTCAGTCATTGAAACGTCTCGAGCCACCCACCGGGAGGAGGAATGTGATGAATACATTGCCGTGTATAAATAATAATAATGTCTGTGTATGAACACATTGCTGTGTATAAATAATAACAATAATGTGTGTGTAAACGCGACAAGACTGTCAGCTGGTTTAGGGTTAATGACAATAATTTTGGCATACAAAATTACGACGTCGCCCTAAACAAAATATGGATCATGTAATTAGCTTCGAAACTCTATGATTAAAGCTTACATTTTGATTTATATCAATGTGTCCGTATTGCCAGCAGGCTGGCACAGTGGTGTCGCTCGTGTGTGGGAATTGCATGGTCTCTCCCTGTTCCGACAGGGGTTTCCTCCTGGTTTTCTCTGGTATTTTTTCCCAAAGCTGACAACATACACCGACATTGGTCCTAGCCAATTAACTGAATCAGTGACGCAGTGGTTAGTGCATTGAGCTACGATTCTGGTTAACAGAGATCGATTCCCAGCCGCGGTTAACTTCGGTGGCGATATCTGAACGAGTCCTGGAGCTCCCACTTAATTCATCTGCCCAAATCCTGGTTGGGTGTTGACTCGGCCCATCAAATCATTGGGGTCGATCAAATAAGTGCCAATTTGTGGGGAAGCCAACAGTGGTTGTGCAATCGATAGAGTCGCCTCCGCCATACTAATGCAGACTTTACACCACTTCCTCAGAGCTGTAAAGGTATAAATGAGCATCAACTCAATGCTCATTTGTGCAAGGAATCACTTTGACTCTTTTGTAATTGTGCACGCACAATGGCAATTCCACCCAACATCAGTAACCATCGGAACCTCGGTCTCAGTGAGCATTGGTCGAATAGTTCATGGCTTCACGTTCTACTCTATAAACACGGCTTTCACCCCCCCACCCCCATCCCCGAATGGCCTTGGCCACGGAGAGAAGCGTTCCGAAGCTTTTCCCCGCGGCATTGGTTTGCGAGCATCGTGTCTCGTTTATAAATGTGCGACGCTGATTCGAAGCGCGTTCCACTCCAAAACTTTCAGCTGTGCACCGAAAAAACCTTCCGACATCCACACAAAATAGCGAGGCCAGTCCAAACGCTGTAACAACAAAAAGTAACTTTGTTTTTGTTTTCCAGCGTCTGCAGATGCCCGCTGTTTATTGAGGACCACCGCCTCGTGTTCACGTGATTATTGAGGACCACCGCCTCGCGGTCACGTGAGTATTGAGGACCGCCCCCTCGTGCTCACGTGTTTATTAAGGACCACGCCCTCGTGGTCACGTGCACCGAGTTTTTTTGTTTTACCGAATTAAAAACCAAAGTCTCTTCTCGTGGTTTTGGTTGCCGACCCCTGGCCTAGGTCATGCATCCACTGCGTCGAGGGAAATTGATTCTTGACCCAAGTGACTCACCCGTGCGTCAGATTGCTTGCCCAAGCAATTATTTTGTGTGATGCATGGCAATGACATGGAACAAGGGTGGCGACGCTTTGCGAATGGCATGTTCATTTGTAGACGGACGCAGCACAGAGAGACGATGGACGGAGACAACGAGATGGACAAGGCGGACAAAGTCTTGAGCCTGGTCTTGAGCCTGGACTCGGAACATGAGGAGCAGGTAGCCGACAGCAAGAACCATTAGGCGGAGTCTGAGGCCGAGTGGTCAGCAGAGAATGAGCGACCGACTATAACAGATCGAGCCACTGCTGAAGTTGATCCTTGACTAAGTTCATCCTCTTGCAGCTATGATGGGTTGAGCCAACTCTCAACCTGGGATTTGAACTCATAACCTTAGGACTGTTGAGTCGAGCAGCTCTGACCAGACCCACGCCAGCCCTGCAGCTGCTGCTGCTGCTGCAAGTAAAATAAAAAAGCCAAAAGCAAATGTTACAAGCATTTCACGCATTGCGCGCGCGCGTTCATTTATTTAATCGCCTAAACATTAGCACGCGAACCTTTCGCGAGAGGGAATTTCGGGGTTTTTTTCACCCCTCTCTTTTAACTGCTGCCTGCACCAATAAATTATGTTGCACGAAAAGTTTGGCCAGAGCACCCGAGCCCGGGCGAGATAGGCAGGAAAAAAACATTCCCCTACCCTCCTCCGCCTCGCCCCCCCCACATGAGAATTGGTGCGTTCCGTGTGGCTGGAGCTGAACGCCAGAACGAACCATGCCTCATATTTTATAGGGTGGCTCTCGAGACTCATAATGTTGGTTATCAGCTCGCCGAGCCAGCATTGCAAAGGTCCTGGATTCAAACTGTGAGGCCGAGTTTGGCTTTTTTTTGAGAGGCAATTACTTCCATGCGATATGCCTCATTCCCCATATCTGCCCCTCCACATTCAAACTGAACGTTTTATTTTTACATATCTCCTCGGCCGCACGGCCTTCTTAGAGTTATCTTTTTTTAAATGATTGGTTTAAATACTACATGGAAACTCTGGACTGATTTCAACTTTCAGTGTCTCATCAGCAGTCGGGACTGCTTACACCAATGCTGGTGAACAGATATTAATGGGAAAGGACCCCATATTTGGACACGGGTTCTGGTTTGATGAAAAACTCTACATTAACTATAATATATGCTATTATTGGTTCTTTCGGTAAAGTCACGTAGAAGGGAAATAATAAAATAAATAAGAAATATAAAAGAATTTAATTATCACTATTTTATTGTTTTATAATGTAAAACAATAAAATTATCACTATTTTATTGTTTTATATTGTGCATTATTTTATTATTTCCCTTCTACGTGACTTTACCGAAAGAATATGAATCCCTTCAGTCACGAAAGCTTTAAATCAAAATATAATAAATGCTCTTTTGCGCATGGCTGCAAGTGGCTTTGCTCAGTCGGTGTTTGCCGCTGAGGTTGCGACAGATTTATTTTCTCATTCCTGTTCCTCCATGTCCCGGGTACTGCTCCCGTGCCACTGTTATGCGCACCGACGCCTACTTTATCCAGTGAAATGTTGGCACTCTTTTCCATTTATTATTTTGTGCTGTCACATTGAGATATCGCGCGTAATTTTGCAAGCTCAACCCAGGGCTGTCCAGAGATTCCCTTGGAGGCCCGGTCTGAACTCCACGTGGGATGACCTTTGCTCATTCGTGACAGAAGAACAGAGCTGTTGAGGAGCCCTCTTTTGTGCAAAGACTCGAGGAAAATTGCCCCTTCAGTCCGTCCTCTCCACATTCTAGGTGGGCCGTGTTGTCAACACAGAGGGGCAGCTTTGCAAAAACTGAGCGGGGCGATTCAAATATACACGGCTAGAGTTCAACGCAGCTTTCAAGCGTCGTACAGAACGCATCGCAAGGCGTTGGCAAAATGTCAAGGACGTCTTGGAAACGAGAGCAGAAAGACGCGAGTGAGATGCTATTGGAAAACAAGGTGCGAAATCGCGTGATGATGGTTTGTCTTGAAATAACGTTGAGTGAACGTAACTTTTTTTTTGTTACCGGCCACAGAGCAATGATAATTCACTTTCCTGGGTAGTAAGTGTTATTTTCTAATTGCGTATGCCTCAAAAGTACATAAAATGTCTATTATTCCCCATAAACTTTGCTATTGTGATCAGGACAATTCTATTTTGAAATTTAACCAATTTTCAATGAGAAAACGTGTGCATTTGTGTCTTTCGTTCACATAAAGTCCTGGTCACAAAAGCAATGTTTGTGGAGAATAATAGCCATTTGCTATACTTTTTAGGCGTAAGAAAAAAAAATAACACTTAGTATCCAGGAACAAAAATTGCGTTACATAGTGTAATGATTATGTTAAGGAAACTAATTCTTTACTCCTGCAAAACTCACTCACATGCAACTTGAAATGAATACCCTGCTAACAAAACTCGTGCGTAACATGACGTGCATGCATTACGCAACAACAACCGCCATTCGCCACTAAGTGGCGGTGACGTCACCACGGCGCTTGTGCCAGACTAGGTGCCATTTGAGGCCGCGTGAAGTGTCGAAGGCTCGCTGGCAGGAGGTCACGGACATACCCATGAAACAACACGAACATACATGATACATGTGCCTTACGAGCACCGTGCTAACTGGAGCCGTGGCCGTGTGACCTCTCTGTGTTGCAGTCTCAGTAATCTGGGGGTTGGGGGGGGGCACAGTGACCATTCGTCTTGTTTGGTGGACCACATTGTCACGGTGGCGAGATGTTAATCACCTCGCCTGGCATGCAGGAGGTCGTGGGTTCAATCACAACCCTGACCCCCGTAAATTTGGAGTTTGCATGTTCTTCCTGTGGTCGCGTGGATTTTTCTCCGGGTCCTCCGGTTTTTCCCTCCACATTAATAAACACACGTTTAGACTATTTGGCTGCTTTAAATTTCCACATCACAAGCCACTTCGTTTGGCTATCATTTGTGGCCAGGTCGCTTCTGACAAAAAAATCGGTATAGCTCAGTGGGCCTTATCTGGTGAAAAAAAAAGGTTTCGTTTATAATTTTAGTTTTGCTAAAACATTTGGGAAACACTGCTGTGGTGCTTTGCTGTACCTTCCTGTCCCCTGTTTGTATCTCACTTGCTGTGTGGTTTTGCGCTGTTTCATTCACATCGAGGGTTGCCACGTGTCTGAGTTTCACCCGGTGCAGTCTGGGAATTGGCATCTGTGTGTCGGGTGGTAGAAATGTATTTGTTCCGAGATCTGGTGGCATTTCTGCGTAACTTTAAAACGGGACACTGCAAAGTTTTGATCGACCTAGGCTGACTGAGAAACATGTCGAGTGCTTTCGTCTGCGTAACAGGTGGCAACCCTATCCACGTTGTATTTATTTTATTTGCCCCAGCTTGTCCATCTCGTCGTCTGCATCACATTGTCCAACTCCCTTGTGCTGTATCCCTTTGCATATAAACTTAACAATATCATATAATTGGCATCCATGGTGCATGCAATTCCTGCACTCACAAACAATCAATTCAAATCAATGCATCGATTAATCTTTCGGGTCAATAATCCATGTTCACGATGCACGAACCTTGCATCGTTCCAGCACTAATGGACGTAGATATGCGCGTGTAATCGCTTTTTATTTGCAACGTGCTTCCAGGCTGCCCGGATGAGTGGTGCAATGGTTGAAGCACTCAACTCCCAATCGGAAGGTCACAAGTTCAAATCCTAGTCAGGCATTGGCTCCAGGGCCGGATTAAGATGTTGTAGGCCCCTAGTCTACAGGCACTATGAGGCCCCCAGTAATATTTTCAAAAGGAAAACAAAGTTAAACAAAAATTTTTGTTATTTTTTACAAGGCTAACAACAAATAAAATTCAGCATTCACAAATTAAATCACTTTTCACTTCATCTCTGGAGGCCCTCCAGCTGGCGGAGGCCCCTGGGCTTCAGCCCCTAAAGCCCCGTGCCTTAATCCGGCCCTGATTGGCTCAGCCCGTCGTAAACATCCCTTCGTGTCTGATAACACGAACTGCACACTGTCGTAAGTCAACAGCAGTCTGGTAGACCCGTAACTTGCCATGGCAATGTGTAGACCGGTAACCACG
>CM025656.2:1461353-1478990 GCA_014621495.2 Entosphenus tridentatus
ACGAATCCACATTATTAATACGGACCCATATAATCAACATGGACCCACATCAACAAAGACCCATATCATCAACACGGACCCACGTTATTAACACGGACCCACATGATTTAACACAGATCAACATCAACACAAACCCACATCAAGTGTTCGCTCAGGATGGCTTCAGCTGCTGCTGCTTAGTGCGGCCGTCTTCTCCTTGAAAATCTCGTCAATTAGGTAACGACGCACGTGAAGCGATGACGTTGGGAACACGTCATTAGCGATGTCACAGTCCCGCGGAAGTGCCACGTGACCACCTGGCACCCCCGCCCCGCAATAACCGCCCTTCGCCACTTGGTGGCAGTGACGTAACAGTGGCGCGCGCATTGTGACGTCATCCACATTCACTCCCTGCACCGCGGGGGCCCCATCGGGGAGGGGGTAGCGGGGGAGGGGGCAGCGGGGGAGGGGGCAGCGGGGGAGGGGGCAGCGGGGAGTATTGGGGTGAGAGGGGCGGGGCTACGGCCCCCGTGGGTCTCTCCCGGCTTCGATGGCCGCTCACAGCCAACACCGCGGGGCCTCCCTCTAGGTGGACTCAGCCTCAACACGAGGCACCTGGCGCTATAGAAACATCGCCAAAGGCAGTCCAAGGCCTCGCCATGGTGCCATGGAGTGCGCCTGTTTGTTACACACTTCCATTGTACTTGCCGTGTTGTCTGTTTATCGTCCTTCAAGTCTTTGACGCTTAATATCCTGCAATCTACGAAGGCGAAGAAGCCGCAATCTTCTACAATTAAGACGCCTCGCGCAACAAATCGAGATTTCAAAGTCAAACTCACTCTCACACATTCACACAATCGAACATGGGTTGACGGGTTCGTCATGCAGTGCGCTGACCACTACACTAACGCTTCCCACCCAGACATGTAAACACACACAGGTACACATTTAAATGAACACAGGTTAGCACAACAATCGCCATTTGCCACTAAGTGGTGGTGACGTCAACACGGCGCTTGTACCAGGCTATGTGCACGCTAAGGCCACGTGAAGTGTCGAACGGTCGCTGGCCATGGGTCGACTGAGATGAGTGGCCGATGCGCCACCTGTGCCCCTTACTGTGGCAACTTGCTGTGCTTTAGCCACCCGGCATTCCGCTCGTTGTTGTGAGCGTCGCGCCTCCGCCCTCCGTTGTTGTTGGAGGGCGACTGCCTCCAACTCGCCCAGTAGCAGCGTCCTTCACGAGCCTCCTCCACAGAGGCCGATCTTGACACCGCTGGTACCAGTCATCGGAAAGTCCACTCAGCTTCACATCCTCCTGTACCATATCACTCTATATCTTCTCTAGCCCATGCCGTGCCCGTTTAGCCCCCTCGATCCGACCGAACAAAAGCTGTTTAGGCATGCGGTGGCTGGGCATGCGGGCTACATGACCCAGCCAACGCAGCCTTGCCTGTCGGAGCTCACCGATGGGACTTTGTCCCGATCTTTCAAGGATTTGTGTGCCCCTCACACAATCCAGCCAGGTTAAACCCAGGAAGGATCGTAGGCAGGCCAGCCTAAATGTTTCTCACCGGCAAAGATGTCCCATCAGGGGGTCCACGTTTCACAAGCATAACACACCCACAGGTGAACACACATACAAGGAAAAACAGATTAACATATATCCATAGAGGTGACCACACACAAAACACGCATACAAGTGAACACACAAGCAGGTGAACACACAAAGTTACCCAACAGGATGACTTCAGCCAGTACCTGGGACAGGTCATAGAAGGAAACGGACTCCTCAGCCTTGCCTGCATCCTTCCACTGATGTTCATCTTTGGTGGGGACATGAGCCACCATCATCACCATTCCTTACCTCCCGGTGATGAGGTGAGCTCACACTAATCTTTGGTGCTGAATTCTCAAACCTAGAATCTCAACACTGCGAGCTCAGTGCTTTGACACAGCCTGAGTCACCCGCCACTCGACACATTACTTAAACACAAGGCACAACAATAAGACTTAATTTCATTTATTTTTTAACAAACTGCATTCGTAGTGGGTAGCACACAATTATCACTTTGAGTGTTCACATCATAAACAATACTTATTGTTAAATAACCTAAACACAAGTAAAAACATGCAGATTATATCATGCATGAGGATGAGGCTGCAATGAGTCTGACTTCAGAAAGTTATCACGGAATAAATGTCCACACAAAAAATACTAATTTTCCTGGTATCGTGCCGTTATCATTCATCAGGCATTTGAGTGGCACCCAAAAGTCAGTGACATCTCAGCTGTTGGTGATGAGATTGAAAGGTCCCTAAAGGACACCTGTTGCGCAAAACAAACCAGGCCAAGTGGCTCTGCGGTTGAGCAAGTGGCTTGCAATCACAAGGTTGCGAGTTCACATCTTGTTTGGGGGTGGGGGGGTTCACTCAGCCCATCATCCTTCCGGGGTCGATAAAATAAAACACCATTTTGCGTGGTCAACAGTGGGTATCCTATGAATAGAACCCCCCTCCCCCCTGCTAAGTGAAATTGTTACTGCTGGCTCCGGGTTCTCAGCAGAAGATGAGCACTGGCTAAAGGCTCATTTGAGCAGAACATCACTTTCACTTTTTTTATTTGACAAAGGAAGACCTAAGAGTGGACACTGCATTTCAGGCGTTGACTAAAGCGGCATTAGAGATGGAAGTGATGGAAATGGTAGTGGGTTTAACTGCACTGGCTGACGTGATTATGGAGAAGGGTGAGATTATGGCTTCTGCCGTAATCCTTGTGACGCAGTTAACACATTCTTCAAGGCTCGTTCTTTGAGACCTCATCATTACCATGTGGCTTTAGGTCTTCCTCTTGGATTCTACTCTGATGTGTCTCGGTAACTTACCCTCCTCCATCCTACACACGTGCCGCACCCATTACAACTCCTCTCTTCCTGCGGATGTCTACAAAGTACTCCAGTCACATTCTTTTGAATCTTCAAGTGCCACGAAATGCCTACGTCATCTGCTTTCATCTGCATTCACATACCAGGAACGTAATTTTCTTGTTTCAGACGAGATACTGCTTTAATCCTGCCACAAGCCTAAACAGATTAACTATATCCAATTCTAATACTCGCCCTGCCCAAGCTTTTTTCCATCACTACAATCCTGGGCAGAGGTCTAACAATCACGATGAGTGGTTAACCCCAACTGTAACCACGACTAGCCATTTCTTAGCCGAAACACAACACTAGCCACAACACCAGAAACACCACAATACCAGCATTAGGTTGAGCTCCCATCTCTCCAACAAACTCGATTGACGTGGACACATCCACAGCGAGTTTAAAGAAAATGGCTCAGACAATGGCTCTCCTGTGTCAAGTCCAAACACGCGGCTTGAACATGAAACTCCAAAGACCGCTGGCTCTGTTGTAGCCGACATGGGAATCGTACCCGTTGGACCCCCAGATAACGGATCTCAAATCGCACAAAGGGTGCAGATTCGATGCGATTATAAGTTGAGTATTTGTTCACCGAGAGAGGCCAACATCCGTGGTTTGATAACCCAATGTCCTGGCTTCTTGCACGTAACAATATCAATGTTCAGGAGCTGAGCGCCAACGTCAAGATCCGCTAGCCACAAGAATGTAGTTTTGCTGTTCCTTCAATGATGAAATGCAGACTACACTAGTTTGGGTCGCATGGTCACAATCAAACTGTCCCTCATAATGTATTTAATTTCACATCTATGTTGATGATCTGATGTGGTTCACGGTTACACCAGTGTCTTCAAGGAATGTCAAAGCCAGGAGGTTTGAGTCTCAAGTGAGGTGTTTATTTTGGATGTTCGCATTAGTCCACCGTCAACATTCTTCCAGATCTGGGTGAGATTCGAGGATGGTGACGGAGCGATCCCAGGATGAGGATCGGGACTTGGATCCGGTGGCAAGGAGCATTGCCGAGCTCTTAGTTGATGGGTAAGTTGTCATTGGCAAGAACATCTCTGCAGAATGTTCACCAGAACAGGGAGACAGGAATTTGCCGTCACTTTGAGTTTTCCGGTTAATTGTCCATTCAGCAGTCTGTGTACGAGATTCTGGCTCAGATTGCAGGGCAGTGACTATGACAATAAAAGGGCGGCAGCTCGCAGCACATCAGCCGAGATGACCCGGGTCGTTCCAAGTTTCTGTTGTGGGACGATTCTTGATTTGGTCTTTTCACAGATTTGTTTCATGTGGGACATGAAGGCCAGGCTGAAATCGATAACACCAAGATTGCTTGGAGTGGGATCATAGCACACTGAGCCACCGCAGAAGGACACTAGGAGGGTGGCATCAGGTGAAAAGCGCATGCGGTGGTTTCGAAGGGATTGTCAGAGACTCCAGCTACGGAAATATGCCTCCAATAACGGTAGATCAGCTGTTCAGAGTATTGGCAATGTTCTCGAGGTTTGTGCCCTGGACAGGCAAGGGCTATGTCTTCTGCATCTATGAACTTGTGAGTTGATGTGCATGGCAGGTCCATTATATTTGTCAAACGTTCGTACCGAGACCTTGAGGGAGGCCATTGATCACCAATGAGGTGCACATCCTAAGTGTACGGCTGCTGTACAGTAGAGCGGCATACGATGATCTTGATCAACTTCAGCAGCAAGCCGTGACGCCAAACAGCGTCACAGGCAGCAGAGAGGCCAATCAATGCCGCGCCGGTTTTCAATGAGGGTGAAGGTGGCGATTTGTTCATAGCAGCCGCTACAGCCAGTTTGAAAATCCGGCTTCATCTAGAGGAAAGTTGGCAGTCGATAATGGGGCAAAGTCTGGCAAGCGTGGCTCGTTCCTTCAGCTTGTAGGTGGAGGAAGAGAGGGATTTGTTGGGTTTGTAGCTGGAGGGTGAGTCTTGCAGCTTTCTGGGTTTCAGGATGGCGATGGCTTTAGCTTGCTTCATTGCGATGGGACAGCAGATGCACAGTTTAAATCACGACTTAAAAGGTACCGCCCCAGGGTCTCTCACTCGAGTAGTTGTTCAATGAGAGACACCAAAACCAAGGGTTTTAATCAAGTACCCAAACACTGATTATTTAAAAATACATTAGCTTTGTGCTTTTATAAAGAGAATGATTTTATATTTCACCCATGCGAATTACTGAAGTTTTCAAAACAAAATCAACTGCATGTACAATCGAAATCGAGGGCAATAGTGAAGACAATAATGACGAGGATAAATCCAAGGTACATCAGACACAGTCATAAAAAAATCCTCCCCATTGTTCTAATATAAAAATGTTAAACAACGCATTTGGACAAATTATAATACCATGGCACAATTCTGTACAAATTCACCGAGTCAGAAAACCTCACAAATCTTCCGCTTGTAAGCTCACAACTGTGTAGATGTATGGCACCAGTCTCGCTCACTAACCCCAGCAACATGTATAGTGCATTGTAAACATGGATATACGCAGATGAATAAAATCCCTTCACTAAAAGTTAACGTTTAAAATCAATGTCGTCGTCTTCTTGCACACGTTATTTTCTACTGGAGTTCAAATCCCTACTAGGAGCCGACTCTCATCATCATCATCATTCCTCCGGGATCCGTGTGATAACAAAGAACACCTCTGAGGGAATTTGACAGAGGTGCTGTTTCTCCTTCCATGGAAACAGTGGAATTTCCACTAATTAGGCCATCGTGAGCTAAAAGCATCGCCTGCATAATGCTCGTGAAAGCACTGCGGACTTTTTAAATTGACTACCAATCGACCCCTATGACTGACACGGTGTGGGGGAGGCCTTTATTCAGGAGTGTATTCACAAATCTGAATACATCAGCTCACGCCCGCTGTAAATTACGTGATGTGTGTGGCCACCCCCACTCTGAATCCCACCCCCACCACTGTTAAAACAAATGCTGCTACGTGCAGCTCACTTATGCTTCCTCCATCCTTATCTCTCCCTCCTTTCTCTGCCATCTCATCATCATGATCTCATCACAGATATCCTGACCAGGTCATTCCTTCTCCCCCCTCCACCCCTTCCTGATTGGCGCTTCTTATTTCTTCCTGCTGCTCATCTTGAGCAGTGCCCTCTTCAACTCTCTTCCCTTTCAGGTTATCTTTCACTAGAGATGATGTCCTCGACTCTAGCTACCTTCTATGGTGTGCCAGGGTTACACGGTTTTATATTTTGACATTATGACTACATGTCCTTTCACACTCTCACTACAATAATTATCCAGTGCTGTCTTCATCTGCGCACGAGTGGTTCACACGGTGTCTTAATGACAGGAAAATGCTCACAACTGAAGTAAAAAAATATATATAATGGCATGTGATGGATTTTTTTGTGCAGTCACTGGTGACCGGGCTGAGACCATCAATTCGCCACACTTGAGAACGTGGTTGAAACACGGGTGGCTGAAACCCAGAATCAGTAAACGTGATCGCGGTGGCCCTGCATCAGTGTAATAGACACAGCCATTACGAGCCCAGAGACACCCATTCTAACTGCATTCATTTGATACATAGTTTGCACGTGGAAATAGCAACGCTAACATTTGAGTGAAATGGAAAATGTCAAAAACATATTTTTGGCAACTTCAATTTTTTTTTATATAAAACACCCCCATTGTTAAATATCGTTATTGTTCTATAAACTCACCATTTAAAATGTTCGTATGACTTTAAAAAAATATAGACGTAATCAGTTGATGGTATGCCAAGGTACGAGACTCAAATCAGAAAGTTATGAGTTCAAATCCCCATTGAAAGCCAACTCTCTCCATCATCATCATCATCATCATATACTCTAGGTTCAATAAAATGAGTACCACTTTGTGGTAAGTCATCCAGTAGTGATGATCCTCATCATCGGAATGTGGCATTTTAACTCTTGATTTGGGGCGCCCAACAGAAATGAGCATTACTATTCCACTGCTGATTTTGATACCGTTGACTTCTCACGCAAACTTTAAAATATCGCAAACACACGCAGACGCACGACAATTTTTAAAGCAATTAAAACGTAGAAAAACTGTTGAACAATGATACGTGGAAACAAAAAAAATGGCTTCTATTCTACTCAAGTAAAGACATACAGTGATGTGTCGAACATGAGTCCAATGCATTTTCAGTTCTACTTTTGTTCTAAAACTCTTATATTCATAGATTTCAGTATCACAACTGCAAACGAGTATATTCAAGACACCTTAAAGGTGTCGGACATCATTAATATAATACTCATTCAGTGGCTTTTCTCTTGGGCATATTATGTCAACCAATTAGGACTGTATTGTAGATTTGAAGTTTTCGTGACTGCCAGGATCCATACTCTTTGGTTTTTTCGGTAAAGTCACGTAGGTGAAAACTAAATAAAATAATATAAAATAAATTCAGTTGTTTTATTTTTATTTTATTTTGTTTTCACCTACGTGACTTTACCGAAAAAAACAAGCAATAATTAGGACTGTAATTTATATTTTAAAAGAACATGTCCACCTCCCTTGACAGGGGAGAATTGCTCATCCAACAGCAGGGGCTGTCCGATGAACTCTGAACCGAATATTCCCATCAATGCTCGGATGGTGATGGTGCATTCCATGTACGTAGCTTACTTCACAAGCCGTGTCTTCTGCATCATCATCGTCTTTAAAATGACGCCCCAATAAGCACGAATCGGGAGTGTCAAACCCACCACCACTTTAAAGATACAGGTGACTGTTCTGTTAGGCGTAGGGGGAGCCCAGAGCCTCGCCGTGCGCCTCCTGTGCCACAAATGTAATTTATTTAGCCATTTCATGAAAATGTGCGTATAATAAAAGTAGATGTTTATTAGCACTATTATTATTATGAAAGTTTAAATATCAATGTGCCTAGTTTGTGAAACTACCCAGTGAGAGCCTGAGTCTCAACAATGTGTTTTGTTAAGAGTCCCACAATGAGATGTTTGACCAATTCCTGGGCAAGGAAGCCTTGGTGGTACCTCTATCACGAGGCATTGTTCAACACAGGCGATTTCCTTCCATGTGCTTTTCGAGCTCGATGAGATCAATTCCCAACGTTTAACAGAAAATATATACGTGGGTCAATATTTGAAAATAGAACACCCAATGAAAGAAATGATTCGTGGTACCCGATGCATAATCCAGCCAGAAAGTTGATGATGACCGTGCATTGTCTCCAACATGGCCATTATGAGTCCTCAAGGCAATCCGGCAACCTATTTGTGGACCGTAGTTTTAAGTGTACAGCGAATTAAAAGACTCAACCCCAACCACAGCAAACGCTTACGTTGTATATACACCTGTCTGGCATCAGTGTGAAACTGCGGCTTGTGCCACTGCTGGCACTTGAAGGGAGCTCGATTGAGCCCTTCTAAAACAGTATATCTAGATGGTACTTGGCCTATGCTTCTCCTCACTGGTCAAACATCTTGGAAGAGGTGGGAAAACCCACACTTTACCCCGCCACACGCAACCTGATGATCAACCGCGGTGATGCCCATTTAAACTGCTGGATGGACAGAGGCAGTGGGGTTGGATTTCAGAAACTTTGCACTGTTGTTACAATTGCCCGTGCCAGGAGATCGGATGAAATTGAACTGGCAAACTCTGGATCGCAAGTCCCAGTTTGCTAATCATTACACCACAGCGGCACCATTAACAAGTAAACAACACTTTAAAATCACAGGTTTACAGCTGTTGACATATATCAAAAATATATTTGATTGACACCCCCCGGTGAAGTCACTGGCTCAGTCCTGCGGGTTTTAATTTCGTCAGTAAAGTTTCACACTTGTGTCAGACTGCCTGCCCAGTGTCACCGACACAGCCATTCTGCACCCCTCTAAGCCACCCTTGTCGCCGACACGGCCGTGATGAACCCCTCCGAACCCCACGCCCGTCCACCTCCACACAAATCGTCAGCCCAGAAGGGGGTCGGCGACGGATGGCAGTCAGGCGAATCCGCTCGCCGACGCGGTGATGTTCGACTGCCGCCCCACGAGCGAGGCCCAGGCGCCGGCGATCATCCCGAGGGCGCGGCACACGGCGAAGCCGGCGAGTCGCTCGACGTGCGAGCAGGGCGGGCCCCGCAGCACGCTCCACGCTCGCCGCTGGTCGGCAGGCTCCATGCGGTGCGACGAGAAGATGCGGCCGTAGCAGCAGCGGTTGAAGGGCAGGCGCAGTGAGCCCGAGAAGAGCGCCGTGTGCGATGGCCGCAGGCCGGCGCGCCGGGCGCACTCGCCCACGAACACGTCCTCCAGCGGCAGCAGCGGCGCCGGCAGCAGCAGAGCAGTGGATAGAACCTTGTGGGAGGAGGGAGCGCGCAGGAGCGGATGGACGGGCAGAGAGAGAGAGAACGGTTAACAAGCACAGGTAAACACGGAGATGGAGCTGCACTTTGGCAAAGAGTAAACATAAAAGCGGGCGTTCGCGTACGGCACTACAGGCCCTGGCACAGGAGTTCGATTCCCAGCCACAAATAACAGCGGTGGTAAGCGGTCTTTGAACTTGTCTTGAGCCTCCTCTGGGTAGACTCAGACTTAAATGAGTTCCTGGTGTGGTACGTTAATATCAGCGTCTGGGAGGTGGCCAGGCATGGTGCTGGCAACACCGACCCACTGGTGTTCCATGTTGGCCTTAATAGGCGCTCGCAAACTGGTCGTCTCGGGGGCGCGTATAACTGCAAGGGCGGTTAATAGGAGGTATATATATAGACGTGTTTATCAATAACAATAAAACACAATAATAAACTGAACTTAATAATGATCAGCAACATACCAAAGTGGTAAAAAAATTACGTATTTAATCAGTGTATGTTACCTGCCATGGCATATTGATTGGAAATATGCAACGGACACTGATAATTTAATGGAGCAAAAGCTGAAAATTGCGCAAAAAGACCAGAGGTAGAGGTACACTGGGAACAACCCTTGGAGCCAGTAAAATTAATTCATGGAGACATCGTAGTGAAATGTAAGTGGTCTTGGGCCATGAAATTAATGCTGAGATGGAAATTGGACCACATTGATCAGAGAACAACACCTGTCCTTTACAATGCTAAGTGACTGGGCTTGGGCAGGCCACGTTGCTCGCAGGGATCATGGCTTGTGGTGAAAACTCACGACAGAGCGGCAGTCAAAGGAGGAAACATTCCCGAACATACGCCCCCTACAGAGACGGAGTGATGAGACCGGCTTGTGTGCAGATGGATTGTGGCACTGCACAACCACGAGGAATGGCACCGGCTAGGGGAGGCCTTCATCCATCATGATGATGTTGATGATGACGACGATGCCGCATGTTAGGGTTTGCGCACCTTGCGCGCCGCGCTGCCCGAGAGGACGTAGGCGGTGCCGCTGCAGTAGGGGGCGTAGTGGTCGCCCGGAAAGCGCTCGTCGCTCACAAACGCCTTGCTCGCCGGGTCCCGGTTCGGCCTCACCCGCGAGTGCACGCGGCCCAGGTACAGGTCGTGACCTCCTTCGCCGCCGCCGCCGCCAACACCGCCGCCGCCTTTGCCTCCGCCACCTGGCGTTCCAAAAGTGACCATCCAACACAAGCGTGTGTACACAACCACTCGGCGTGGTGGTATGGCCCAGCGAATGCACCAAGATCCACGGGTGAGAGGGCGACAGGCGACAGGCTAGGAAGAGGGTGGAAATTGGACAAGGGCCCCCCCCCCCCCCAATTCATTCTTTGCACCGGGACCAATGCCAACCAAGCTACACCATTGATCATAATGTTACGGCAGCCAATGCTGCTGCTGTTCCAGCTAACGCTAATGATGTACTCCCTAAAATAATTTTACCAGATAAGGCCCACTGAGCGATATACAGTGAGGGAAAAAAGTATTTGATCCCCTGCTGATTTTGTACATTTGCCCACTGACAAAGAAATGATCAGTCTATAACTTTAATGGTAGGTTTATTTGAACAGTGAGAGACAGAATAACAACAACAAAATCCAGAAAAACGCACGTCAAAAATGTTATAAATTGATTTGCATTTTAATGAGGGAAATAAGCATTTGACCCCCTCTCAATTAGAAAGATTTCTGCCTCCCAGGTGTCTTTTATACAGGTAACGAGCTTAAAGGGAAAATCAGCAGGGGATCAAATACTTTTTTCCCTCACTGTACATACATTGGTGACCAAGCTAAGATCATCAACTTACTACACTTCAGAACCCGGTTCAATCATGTGTGGCTACCTGTATTCGAACCCAGCATCTCTGCGGTGGCAACTCATCGCTTGCTCTGACCCCCTGAATTACCCCTGCAAAGCTCAACTCTGCAAAGTTGCTTACCGTAGTCATCGTCAGCTGGCCACGCCGGTCCGTGAGCGCCGTGCAGGTGTTCCACCAGGGAATGCGGATTCACAAAGACGTCGTCGTCCGCTTTGAGGAGGAAGCGCACCCCGGGGCAGCGCGACACGAACCACTGCAGCGTCGCCATCGTCTTCAGCGTCAGGTTGCGGTACGTGTCGAGGAATTCCGCCTGCGCAGGGGGGGACGTTCTGCGTCAGCGGACGCGTGACGAATGAACACCGCTCACCGCCGTGCCACTGGGTAAAGTTGTCGCTGTGCAGCTCTCACATGCGTCAGGCAAGAGCTGAGGTCTGTTAAGGCTCGATGATGCCGTTTGTCATCTCCATCGACTCGTCGTATAAATATTATCAAAATGTAGCTTGCTTTTCTAAATGTCTCCGGATTGCTAGAAAACCAAATTATTTGGGATATTTGCGAACTAGACAACTCGATTTGATTGTCTCTGTCCAGTGGTGGAGGGATATAGACACTAATAATAATAATGACCATGAAAGCCTGCATATAAATTTAGGGTAAGGCATGAGCATGTTTCTAAATACGGAGTGAAAAACCGGGGGACCCGGAGAAAAATCCACGTGACCTCAGGGAGAATATGCAAACTCCAAATATACAGGCGTCAGGGTCGAACCCACATCCTCCTCTCTAGCAGGCGAGTCAAGTAACATCTTGACACTGCGGCGCCCCAATTTAAGAAACAATTTTCGAAATTCTGCGGCCAAGAAGTAGAAATGAACCGTCGACCACCGGATTGTGAAAGTCCAGTGTGCGAACCATTATATACGTCAGCATCCCTCAATCGTACAACACTTTAAAGTCACAGTTGTGCACTATTGACATAAATGCACTTATGAATATTTTAAAAATATGGGACTGGCACCATGGTGAGGTTACTGAAGCAGTTCTGTGGTGACATTTCAGTAAAAAAGCTTTGAACTTGTGCCAGACAACCACGGAAAATATCCAAACAGAACTGGTGACTTCTGGATTTCAAGTCCAGTCTGCTAACCAAAACCTTCAGCGGAATCACGGGAGAGAGAGAGTGAGAGGTTAGAGGGGTGGGTGGGGGGGGGGGAACGTGCCTGCACGATGTCGCGCCGTTCCACCGACTCGTTCTGCACGCTGGCCCTCGTCCGGCCGCTGCGCGTCACTCCCAGCACAAACACCACGCGCACGTCCAGCGCCCGGCCACCGCCACCGCCACCCGGGGCCACCGCCACCTTGCGCACGCCGCCCCACGTCTCCCTGATGGCCTCGCGCCGCGACCGGTGTTCCGGCGCGCTCGCCACGCAGATCAGGAGGAAGGGCTCCGCCCCGGGGCGGCACAACTCGCCGGGGGAGCTGAGGAACCGCGCTCGCGCCTGCGGGGAAACGCCGCCGGCGGTCGAGCGGTCCGGGCGGCAGCCGGGCGCCTGCCACGGCAGCTGCATGAGCAGCAGGCGCTCCTCCACGCGGTCGCCGTACGAGAGCAGCAGCACCAGTGCCACAGAGACGGCGGAGAGCGCCGCCAGCGACCAGAAGCACAGGCGCGCCAGGAAGGCACGGGACAGCGCGCGGCATGGAGTGGCCGGCCACATGCTGCTGCTGCTGCTGCTGCTCTTGTTACACACGTTTGTGCTGGCATGGGCTCCAGTCTCTTCTCTGTGAAGGGAGATTAGCACAACAACAACAACAATCGTCATTTGCCGCGAAGTGGCGGTGACATCATCGCGGCGCTTGTGCCAGGCTATGTACACTTTAAGGCCACGTGAAATGTCGAATGATCGCTGGCAGGAGGTCACGGGACAGACCCAGGTGCCGTGGATTGACTCATGCACCATCTGTGTCCCCTAGCGATAAGCACGCATGTGGACACGCACACGAAGACAAAAGATCTCCCGATGGTGCAAGTGTTGTTTGCGAGCACCTATTAAAGCTGGCATGGCACACGAGGGGGTGGTGGGTAGAGCCAGATTGGCAGGCCCCGTGCATGGGCAGGTTGACTGTGCTATGATGACGGGACGCTGTGGCAGAATCCACGTGCTCCAACCCCTGTCATTGTATTGGCTGCCAAAAAAACTGGGGACAAATTATAATGCAAACGTTTCAATCGAGAACCTGGGTTGACAATACACTGAGAGCCATGATCTACACATAAATAATAAATGGGTGGGATGTATTCAGAACAGACATATACCAGAGAAATATGAATTTCAATGCAATCCAATCTTTATTTCACCAAGAAATGGAAACCCATTCAGACCAAGAAGTGAACAAGGCCTTGTTTACAAGGGTGACCTGGATTATATCAGAGATCAAAGCTCACGGCATCAATGACGTTACACTAAACTTGTAGCAAATAAAATGATAACAGAAAATGGTTCACAGCGACAATATCATAACGACATAAAAAATGCCACATTATATGAATCGACATAATTAGATCAGAACCATATATTAAAGAACATAAATAAAGTAAAAATTAACAGCAATTGCATCTGTGTTCCCTGAATGAGTCAGAATCAGAGATATTCCAAGCGCCAATGAGAATGCAGTGCAGCTGGAGAAACCCCACGCGGGAGAGGGGCAACCCTCGATGCCATGCAAATGTAACAGAGTTCATATTTGCTGCACGCCTTTACCCTGGCAAGACAGGCTGTGGTAATTCCTAGACGCCCGTGGGGAGCTTCACAACATTTGTGAGGTCCACCAACCCTCGGCTCCACTGCGCTGGAATAGCCACCACCGCCCGGCACCACGAGGAAGAGAGCACCACAGGGATCAGAGCACCACGAGGATTGTCCAACATATTTGTTTACCCGTAGCATCTTGAGTTGCAAGGTTGGAAGATATGTGAGACAGTCAAGGAGAGAGGCACGTTCAAAAGATATGAAGGAAATGTCAAGGACAGATATGAGAGATGTGTATTCAGACGAGAGATTTAAAGAAAATGATAGAGCAGGCAGAGATAATAAATACTGTAAAATAGAGATGAGAGCCTGAAGCTGCAAGGAATTGTTATAATTTAGCCGGCCTGATAGCAGCTAAGTGTAAATTCCGATGTTTTACTGCGTTTACATTTCAGAAGACACAGATAAGTCCTGAATACCAATATCACAACGCGTGAAAAAAAAATTACCCGGGCCTTCTGTATATTGTGTAAGAACCATTAGCTTAGCTAATATCCACAATAACCATGTCTATAAATGGTGAGAACTCCCATCAAAATGGAGAGAGTGCAGTCGGGAAAAATATGTTCGTGGTTTTCTGGCCGATAAATTCTATTCCGGCTCAGCACTGCATCAGCGGCAATAATCTGATCTGTAAATAGCTTGTGCTGTCTGGAAAACCAGAGGGTTATGGTTATCCGGCCTGAAAAATGTTCTCTGTTAATTTAGTATTACTGTATTTATAAAAAATAAAGTATATAAAGAGCAACAGATGAGGTCTACAACGCATTCGTAAGGATCCATACGTAAGAAACAACAGTGTAATGTATCAGTAACGAGGCACATGAATGGTAACACGCATGACGTGATTTTTGTCGACACACGTTTACCCACAAGAGGTGTTTTTATTGGGTTAGATCGCGTAAATACAAATGTGTCGTTAAACCCGACACCACCCCATTCCAATTAGTTACTAGTACAGCAGCATACCGGTTGTGTGTTGGAGAGTAAACCCACAACAACATTTACCATTCCAGTACCGTGACGTTTAGCCAGTAATTACAACCAACACCATCAGGCGACAGCCACAGAGTTGTGGAGAAATCCTCCTGCTTTGGTCTTAGAGGGATAGATTTATATTTACGCGATCTAACACAAAAAACCTCTTATTATGGATAATATTGCTCACGAAAGCCTCCTTACGTGTTAAACCGACACATTGTGGCGTGGTTTTTTTCTCCAGGTTTTCCCTCCACGTTTAATAACATTACGCGTTTAGACTATTTAGATGATTTTTCTACTGTTAATGTCCTAAATGATGGCCCACTTTTCTTGAGCTATCATTTGTTGTAGCCAGGTCGCTTTTGATAAGAGCTCAGTGGGCTAAACATCACGCGTTTAAACTATTGAGATGATTTTGCTGCTGTAAATGTCCTAAATGCTGGGCCACTTTGCTGAGCTATTAATTGTGGTAGTCAGGTCGCCTTTGAAAAAAAAATGTAATAGCTCAGTGGGCTAAATATCACGCGTTTAAACTATTTAGAAGATTTTGATTTCAAGCTTTCGTGACTGCAGGGATTCATATTCTTGGTTCTTTCGGTAAAGTGACGTAGAAGGGAAATAATAAAGTAAAAAATAAAAACACAATATTATTTTATTATTTCCCTTCTACGTGACTTTACCGAAAGAACCAATAATATTTAGAAGATGTTTCTGCTGTAAATGTCCTGAATGCTGGGCCACTTTGCTGAGCTATTAATTGCGGTAGGTAGGTCGCCTTTTAAAAATAAGTTAATATCTCAGTGGGCTTTGTCTGGTAGGATGTGGGTGGTTTAGTGTTGGATTTGTGTGCGTTTGGGTGATCTGTTTACCTCCCTTATACTTCGAACTCCTTTCGTGTCTATGTATTATTTGTTGTTGTAACGTTCTTAACCCGGGCCCCAATAGGATATCTGTTTTTAAAATAGCTTTAAAGCTCATCGGATCCCTCCTGTCGTCTAAATAAATATTCTGATTCTGATGAGACCGAGCATCGCTCTCGAGCTCCCTCTAGCGGAGGCCCCTTTCCGCCAGCAGTGGAGGAAGCAAGCACTTGCAGGGCTGCGCCTGTATAAGGCAATGTGCACGCGCCGACATTGTACACACACACACGTGTAAATGTACAGTGCGTACAGTACATTGTTGGACTGTACTTAATATTATACGTACTGTATATGCATTGTGTTGCAATAAGAAATGGTTAACTGCTTAATAAATATATGTAGTCGATACTACGTTCGAATAAATTAGGCGTTCATGCGGCTGTGGATTGACCCTTGATGATGGTGATTAACGTTCAGTATGCAGATGCTGTGCATATACTGAGTAGATAGTGGTTTATTACTCGATAATTGTTTAGATCTATTCCGCTAAACGTCAGTGGCGATTATCTGAACTGGTCGTGATCCTCCTCCACTCGTTCGGCTCGGCCCTAGAGCAAGGGTCGTAGTGTCTGTATAGAGAAGCAGCAGCGGCCGGGCGTCACAACCAGCCTGTCCAAGACGATACGGTGGGATCTTTGTTCTACACTCGGGTATTTACACACATTGTTACAGCGCTATGTATGGCACACTATCACGTGCGTACGCAGTGCGTCTTCTTCACACAGTGCAGTTTAACGCGTGACCACAGTCAATGGGGTTTTTATTTAAAAAAAATCATCATTTTTATGAATTGTCAACAGCGCCCGTGGCTCACCCGGATCTTGTTGTTGTGTCGCCCTCACGGTTAAACATCAAAGGGGGAGGGTGATGGTGGTGGTGGTGGTCCCGTTATGTCGCCGCGACCGAGGCAGGAGAGGCTCCCCCGGGTTTCTCGCTTCTCGTTGTTGATCCGCGACAAGAAATACAATAAATCTTCACAATTCACAGCGGCTTGGTGGTGGTGGTGGAGGTGTCGTAATTACTCGAAGTGACGAGCAACGCGTTACCGTCGCGCTCCTACCAAACGCGCACTTTAAACAATCTTCACAATCCACAGCGGCTTGGCAGGGTGGTGGTGCCGTAATGACTCGAAGTGACGAGCAGCGGTTTACCGTCGCGCTCCGATCAAACGCGCACTTAAAACAAATCTGACAATCCCGAGTGGTTGTGATGATGGCTTTGTTCAGGGTGGTGGTGGTGCCGTAAATACTGGAAGTGACGAGCAGCGCGTTACCGTCGTGCTCCGATCAAACGCGCACTTAAAACAATCCTCACAATCCCAAGTGGTTGTCACGGCTTTGTTCAGGGTGGTGGTGGGGGGTCCCGTAATGACTCGAGGTGACGAGCAGTGCGTTACCGTCGTGCTCCTACCAAACGCGCACTTCAAAAAATCTTCACAATCCACAGTGGCTTGGCAGGGTGGTGGTGGTGGGGGGTATCGTAATGACTCGAAGTGACGAGCAGCGATTTACCGTCGCGCTCCGATCAAACGCGCACTTAAAACAAATCTGACAATCCCGAGTGGTTGTGATGATGGCTTTGTTCAGGGTGGTGGGGGTGGTGCCGTAAATACTGGAAGTGACGAGCAGCGATTTACCGTCGCGCTCCTACCAAACGCGCACTTGACCCCCCCCCCCTGTCCAGAGGGGTGATGTGGATGGCGATGCAATCGCACCGCCACTTAACGTCGCCACTGCTGAACGTGGTGGGATGGAAGCTAGAGGAGCAGATCGATGGTGATTGCTGAGC
>CM025656.2:1484405-1503528 GCA_014621495.2 Entosphenus tridentatus
CTGTCATTTGTGGCCAGGCCGCTTCTGAAAGAGAAGCTATAATTGCTCAGTAGACCTCCCCTGGTCAAATAAACGTAGATATATATTTTAGTGATGTGCTTACCTTTCCTAAACTTTGCACTCCTATCGTGTTTTCAGATTATTTGTCTTTGTAACCTTCTGACCCCGTGCCCCTACTGGAAATATGTAGCAAAAGAGCTTTATAGCTCATCGGATTCCTCCTCAAAGTCAAATAAAGATTCTGATTCTGTTTCAGAGTCGGACCACAGCCTCCGTGGCCACCACCACCCTGCTGTCTACATCGGCCAACACCTCTCTGGGCTCTTATCAATAATAATGTAAACGTATAAAGGGCCCCCTTCCACTCCCACGTGTGGGGCTGCCACGATTCCCACTGGAGACCAAACCTGGACGTGTTCTCTCAGCCAGCACTTAGGCCTGTCAAAAAAACTGCAGTTTTACTGCAGTGGAGATTAACACGATAGCGAGCTTCCTTGAAGGGACAGCACAAACAAGGGGACCGCAGAGCCGTCCACGGCAATACGAGGAGGGGAGGGTGGAAAACGCTGTTTGCAGGTTCTATTTCTCGCAAAAATTCAGATGAATGCAGGAAACAGGAACGATTCGTAGTTACTTCCGGCTGACCTTCCCGCGCACTAATGATTATCACGGTTGGCTACGTACGGTGCGAAAGAGGTTCAACATACATACATACAAAGAAGTCCAACATACATACATGGTTGTCTGCAGAATGACCGCAGGTAACCAGTATATCGGCTGTGTAGCTAGGGGAAGCTACCGGTGACGATGAGATTGTAAGAGAGGATGTGTCACCTGTGCAAGAAAAGGAAGACCTACTGCAAGACGGTGGCGATGATCAGACTGATGAGACGGGGCAGTGCAGGCAAATCTGACACTGAATGACGTGTGCAGCAATAAGGGCTCATGGCAGATTTTGGGGAGGGCGGGGGGAATGAGACTGTATCAGTGACCCTCAAAGGTCAGGTGTTGGCTGTGAAAGCCGTGGGATGGGTTGCTGCTTCTTGGTTGTTGTTCGGGTTGTGTGTTGTGTTCAGGAGTTGCTTACCCACTCCGCCCACCACCACCAGCTTTCCCAGCAGCAGCAGGAAATCCGTGACTTTGTCCAACACCACGACCCTGGCACAGAGCATCGTTGCCACGGTTAGGGTCGCGACCTTTTCTGCCGTAGACCAAACCGTACCCACAGGCAGAAAAAGGTCTTCCGTCGGAGCTGTGCAGTTTACCGTCATGAAGTTGAGCGCAATACCGGTACCAGATCTTGGTACAAAATCATTTCCTGCCACCTGAACAAAAATGTCAATTCCCGGAGAGGTGGCAACTCTCGTGGGTGGGTGCGTTGAGTGGGTGAGTTACTGAGTGGCTTGGCTTATGAGTGGCAAACCCAGACATATCTCTCAGTCCCCCGTGGTCTATCACAACCGTGCGGTGTGCTGTAATAAGGCAAAGTTCAACACGATACTGCATTCATATTCTTAGGTTTTTTCGGTAAAGTCACGTAGGTAAAAAATTAGAATTAATAAAAGTAAAATAAAAATCACGGCGTTTCGGAGGCAATACAAGCTTCCGTCTTCAGGTGGAACCGTCACAGCACAATTGCTGTTTCTTACTTGTGTTGCCTCCGAAACGTCGTGATTTTTATTCTATTTTTATTTTACTTTTATTAATTTTAATTTTTTACCTACGTGACTTCACCGAAAAAACCCAAGAATATGAATCCTTGCAGTCACGAAAGCTTCAAATCTAGAATAAACGATACTGAATACCAGATCTCGGTACAAATCAATTCCCGCACCACGCCATCGCCGCCAACGCCGCATCGTGGTGGCCGCGCGGGTTCGGAGCCTCGGCCTCTACTCACCGCACGATGTTCCTCATGAGCAGCGAGAGCGCGTTCTTCGCCGACACGCAAAAGTTCTTTCCGTAAATCGCGATCTGCGCGAAGGGGACACGCGTGGAGTTAGCGCGGCGCCACGAGCAGTCACAGAGAGCACCACGGGAAAATTGCGCCGGTGAAATACGTCCATTTTTATTGTTGCTGTTGTTGCTGTTGGATGGTCGCCACAGAGAGACGCCTCTGGGCTCCCAAAACACGAAGCAGTCGAGATGCTTCGTGTTTTGCATCCGTTGCTAACGCCACCGCTGCCGCCGGCAGGACGGCTTCCGTTCGGTGCCGATCGAGAGGCTATATTCGGTCTGACTCTTCCGCGCCGACTGGACCTGTCGGAGGATTTAGGTGTACTCACACTTTACCCCAACGCGCGTGACCTGCCGATCGACTTGAGCTGTACCCGTACAGCACCGCAGCTCGCCCAAGTCGGGTTATGAAGGTGGGAAAGCGACTCTGACTTCCTGGATCACTACGTCAGGTGGTGGAGGGGTTTTTTTGCGACCCAAATTTGGCCCAGACCCTTGTGGCCTAATCCAAAAATTTATTACGAATTACGTACCAAGCGTGCACTAATGTCAATGTTATGTTAATTGCCGTATGGACACGGCACAAGACAGATGTGCAATGTAATGGAAGATGGAGCGAGATTGACAACGATCGAGCCTTCCTGTGCACGATGCCACGCGGCCGGAAAGTGAGTAGCTGCTGCTTTGCGGCTGCGTCACCATGATGTAGGCGTTCCTGTTGATGAACTTCATGAACTTCTCCAGGCACCAGAAGCAGCACTTGAGGCAGCAGAGCAGGAATTTCAAAACCCGGTTCTCTGCCCCTGTGAGGCAGAAGCGGGAGGCGCGCACACACATCACGTCCGTGTGTCTGTGCAGTGGGGTTCTTGTGTGTGTTGTCTGTCTCGCTAACAGCACTTGCCCCAAAAGTCCGTTACAGGCTATACGGTGGATCTGTGTCTTTGTCTTTTTTGTCTGTCTCAATAGGTGCTTGCTAACAGCACTTGCCCCAACAATATTTCACAGGCTATATGGAGGATCTTTAGCTTTGATGTTTATGAGTGTGCACAAGTTGGAGTGGTCGTGTAGCAGTACACGCACTGTGCTATGAACCCGGTAACCCGAGTTGGATTCCCACTCAAAAGTCCACACCGGTCACGTCTATCTGAACCGTTGCTGGGCCTCCCCTAGGACGACTCAATCCTTGAGTACCTCGTACGGTGCGTGGACATCAGTATTTTCAGAGATAAAGGTGGCCAGCCTTAATAGGTGCTCGCTAAAAGCACCTTCCCCAACAGTCTGATGAAAGTTATAGGTGGCATATTTATTTTTGTGCGAGCACAAACTTTTTTCTGTATTCCTGTTTAATAACTCATCAGTAAATTGGACCTCACTTTAAAAAAGAAAACATAAACACCTCCCCTTTCACACGGGGGTGATTTCTTTTTGTAACACGTCTGTTGAACGCAGGGCCCAAAGGCCCAAAACACCATCAAGCGGCCAGCGACAAACAGCACCGCGGCAGTTGTAAGCGGTGAGAGCGGAACGCGTTTCTTGGATTTTATGAGAGCTTGGGACGAGCGAGAGTCGATGGGAGGGGATTTCTGGAGTGGAGCGGTGCGCCGGAAGAAGCAGGAGGAGATAAGCGTAGTGTGAGCTGCGGCGTGGAGGATCAATTATGTTAGAGGCTGGATACAGCACGACCCTTGTGATCGAGGCCAGCTGTGCTCATATCTGAAGCAGCGTGCTTGTATCAGCAGCGGAAGGGAAATAAAAGAGGAATGTGCAAAAGCGTATTTATTCATTACTTATTTTGTTCCCTACTTATTTTCATCATGCTATTCATTGTGCACGGGTTGCAATTTATTTTGCCCAACCGGTGTCGTGACGGGTCTATCATTTCGTTCCCTTTGCTCTGCGCCCCCTGTATCGTCAACAAGTCTGCTCAATCAATCGTTCCCGCCCTGCTGTCGTGTGCACCGGTGGCGACACCGGCACATAAAGTGAAGACCGATTGATTGAGCGCACTGTTGACGATGCCAGAACTGTTCTCATCGCAGGCGTGCTTCTGTCCAGCTGCACAACGGAGAGCGCACTGCGCCACGAAGCCAGCTGCCCGAGTTCAATCCCGCGTCATGGAGTCGGCGTGGGAGCGAGATGCACAGATCGCGACTCTGCTCGCTTAGGCTCGACTTCCCGTGTGTGTTCGCAAAGGTGGAAAATGAAAAAAATTATTGACTGTAATTTAAAATATTCACCATCTAACCCATATCCCGTGGTCGCGGACGGGAGCGGAGTGTAGCGGGTGGAGGGGATTGAGTGGTGGAGGCCGAAGCACTGTGCCGGGTCGCATACATCCACGTTTTTATTTTGCTATGAAAAGTCTTCACCAATGGCTGCAACACGTGAAGGATGTAACACATGTGGAGATAGAAAGGACCGGGAAGGGGAGGAGAAGGGACGACCAGGCCAAGATGTCGGGGATGATGATGATGGTGATGACAATGATGAAAGGGAAGGGAAGGGAGCAGGAAAGAAGGACGGAGTGAACAGAAGTGAGCTGCACGGAGCGGCGTCTGTTTTCACAGTGGGCGGCGGGGAGAGGGATCTATGGTGTAGGTGGCAACACAACAGTCACGTGATTTACGGGAGCCTTGAGCTGATTTTGACATGTAAAGATATGATTTAATTAATAAAATATTCGCTAAACTTGTTTTATGGAATCAGGCCCTGGTGAAAAACGAGGATTCCAGCAGGGACGTTGCTGGGCTGGCAGAATCCGGTGGAATCGCGGTGGCCGAGACTCCGAAAGGAGAATCTGTTGCCGACTCTGCTGTAGTTTCAGCGCCACACCTCTGAGCCTGTGATCCATGTATTCCAGGATGATCCGGATCAGCTGGATGATGGCGATGATGAGTGCCCCGAAGGCCAGGGAACCGGTGTGATACCTGTCCGTGACACAACCAACACTCATTCGTATATTCGCAGACTCAACTCAAAGGGCCTCCTTGCTAACCTGAGCAATAGGGCAGTGCTCATCTCCTCGAAAGAATTCTAGATTTGAAGCTTTCGTGACTGCAAGGATTCATACTCTTAGGTTTTTTCGGTAAAGTCACGTAGGTAAAAATAAATAATAAATATATAATACAAAAGTAATAATAATAATATTAATAGAAATAAAATTATAAATCACGACGTTTCGGAGGCAACACAAGTCTCCGTCATCAGGTGGTATCGTGACAGCTAAATTTACTGTATCAAGTGAAGCAAAATTCCAAGAGACAAGCTCTTAAAACAAAAATTAGCTGTGATGGTCCCACCTGATGACGGAGACTTGTGTTGCCTCCAAAAAGTCGTGATTTATAATTTTATTTCTATTATTTGTATTTTTTTTTATTCTTTATTTTTACCTACGTGACTTTACCGAAAAAACCTAAGAGTATGAATCCTCGAAATAAATTAACTGTGCTCATTGGTGAGAAGGCATAACTCAAAAACTCTCGCCACATTCATCATCCAAATATAAGTTTCCAGTTAATTTTGTTGAATCGGATGAGACCTCATGTGACCAGGATGAGTCTTATTTGCAAGAGTGAACCGGGGCATTAGTGTGCCAGTAGGTGGCGATGATTGCTCTGTTGCAGAGATTCGTGGTTGGAATCCGGCAGGCCACCATGGTTATTACTGCTGGTGTATTAACCATAAATGACGTGTCAAAGATCCTGTGACGTCATTCGCAGAAGCAGACCACTGTGTGCCGGCGTCACGGTCGAACGTTGCCAAATTCGATCATCACTCGCAAATGACTCAGTCGGGATAACACACACAGCACCGATCATTGTTCCCTACTGGCAGACCGATGCCCGCTTGCAGGCGAGGTGCCGATTCATCTTGCACCACACAGGGACAGTCGCCGCTCGGGGTGCCAATAGCAAATGTTTGAGACTAAATGTGTCGTGAGTCACTTATTGCGTGGAATGCTCTCCGCAACGTCCCGGTGTAAAGGGTACGATGTAACGAACAAATCAAAGTATGAATTTGTTTTTATATTTTACCAGGGAAAGCCCACTGAACTGTCTAACTCTTTTTCAGGAGCGGCCTGGCCACAACCTGTCTTATCATGTGTAAATTTAAAGAATGCACGTTGATACTAAATGTGGCGGGGAAAACCGGAGGACCAGGAGAAAAATTCACGTGACAACAGGGAGAAGGTGCAAACTCCAAATATACACGAGTCAGGGTCGGGGTTGAACCCACGACCTCCTGCATGTCAGTTGAGCGAGTTAATATCTCAACACCGGACTCGTGCCACATGCAGGTGATTTACTGCACCACAGCCAAATATGTCACTCGTGTTATCCAGTCAGATATTTCCTTTACATCTTTGGTGGAGAGGTGGAGCAAGGGTTACTTGAGGCTATAGTGGTGGATCTTTGTGGGAGGGGATGCTCATTGATAACCAAACAGCAATAATCCCAGAAAAGCCACACCAAGTCCGAAAATGCCCTTTTTCTCAGGTTTGAGGAGTGGTCTGTCCAACGCACTTCAAACCCATTGAGACCTGAGCCACGATTTCTGACCGCGGCTGACACCCGAGAGGTCCCACACACCTGAGCGCTCTCATGAAGCTCGCCGCCACGGGGAGGGCCGGCAGGTCCCGTGGCTTGTGGAAGGCCCAGTAGTAGGAGGCGAAGGCGCCGGCCAGAGTGCACTGACCCATCGCGATGACGAAGTTCATGAGCCACAGGAAGGCGAACACGTTGAAGACCTGCGCCGTGAGGCCACGAGGCGGTGGCCCGTTAGTGCGTCAATATTGCTCTGCAATCTTACGGTGAGTTTTATTTTTTTATTTACAGATCTACGCTGGGGTCAGAATGCTCAACACACAATCGGGAGGCCAATTGCCAGTTGGGTTTTACGGTTCAGCCTTCCATCATCATCATCATCATCAATGGTCATCATAATCATCACCATAACACAGCAACCGTGACAATCCAGCCCTAGAAACTTGCGCAGACCTTAACGCTCACCCGAAACGATCCTTAACCCCAAACACTGACCTCAACCAGAACTGCGGCCCAGGGAAGCAAACGCGACCCTAACTTAGAACCCCAACGCAACTCCAAACCTGACGGCCGTGTTTTATCGATCGAGGCAAAAACGTTGAGAGTGCGTGGCCGGATGCTGGGAGTGAGCGGCCCGCTCGTGGTGCAACGGGGCGACAGCGCACCTGGAGCCAGGGCAAGTTCTTCTCGTAAATGCTGTCCCCGCCGTAGTGCAGGAACGAGCAGCGTGCCTGCGGGCAGCTTGCCGAGCTGAAATTCTGGCAGAGAGAGAAACAGAGGGGTGGCGTTCTTGGGGAGCGATAATGCAGTGGTTAGCAAACTTCGCAATGCACCTGGCTGTTTGAGTCCCGTTCAAGATCAATCAGTGGCGAATGTCTGGACCGGTCCTGGGCCTCCCCTAGCTCGACTCAGCCTCAAATGAGTACCTGGTGTGGTGTGTAACATTAGCATTGGAGAAACAAAGGCGGCTGGGCGTGGTTCTGGCCACACCACCCCATCGTGTGCCGTGCCAGCCTTCGTCGGTGCTCGCTAACAGCACTTGCCTCAACAGGCTGTTGAGGCTACAACGGAGGATCTGTGTCTTTGTGTCTGGAAAAATAACCTACAGCAGATGGTAACATCTGTAAAGCACACCGGGTGACCGGTAATTTTATTATTTTGTTCTAAATATTTTTATTAACAGTCTAGATTTGGAGTTTTCGTGACTGCAAGGATTCATACGAAACGTCGTGATTTAATTTATTGAAATTTTTTACCTACGTGACTTTGCCGAAAAAAACAAAGAGTATTTTTACTAACACTTATTAACCCACAAAGACCCGAGTCTCAATACCATTTGTCAGGAGGTTTCTTGCGAAAATTTTGTTTCCAGTAAAGGGGGGTGGGGGGGGGGGCAACAACTGCTATGCGTGTTTTCCCACTACAGTCCTTAACGGTGTTATTTTATTTGTTAAATCTAGATTTGTTGTTGTTGTTGTTTACCGCGACACCGCTACTCGAGGGCCGCCTCCCCTTCAAACAAACGACGTCGCGCGGATCCTTGACGAAGCGACGCGGTGCAAGGGAACCTTCTTCCGGTGAAGGCACCTCTAGCAATTGAACGCCGCGGGCAGCCGGATTCGACATGGAAGTGTGCGGTGGGGTGGTGGTGGGGGTGGTGGTCTCACGCTCGGGTGGCAGTCTGTGTTGCTGATGTTCCTGCACTCGGCGGAGGCTCCGGCCTGGTCAACGAACACCTTGTGGATGGGTCTCCCGGACGTGCTCAGATACCTGTGCGTTCTATTAAGGCTCGAATAATAATAACAAAATGATGATGACGATAACAATGAGAGTGACAACGATGATGATGATTTGTTTTTGATAGAGCCGTTCTCCTTTACGCCGGAGCATCTCAAGAGAGCTTTACACGCAATAAGTTGCTGGCATCACCACACCTGTCACCCTTAATCAGTGCCCTACCTTATTACAGACCAAGTCAGACCTTATTTGGTCACCCGATGCCCCCTTATCAATCTCAACGTTCATCCTACAAAGTCCCATCACGAGGCAGAAACACAAACAAAGAGACAACTTTTTTTCCCCGTATTGAAACGGCTGTTACGCCGTATTGACCAGAAAACTCAATCTCCCCGTACAAGAATACGAATAAACCGTATGGATTCACAGCTATGCATCACGGGATACAGTACTGAACTTCGTTTGCACCGTATGTAGCCAACCGTGCTAATCGGAGGTGCGGGGGAAGGAAAAAAAAACTTTAAAGTGCACCCCCGGTGGCAGCTGTCTCTGTGTGGCACGAGGCGACTCGCACCTGGCGAGCACGCAGGCCCCGGTCTGCCAGTAGGGAAGATCGACAGCTGCCTGTGTGTAATCCTATTTGAGTAAACTGCGGTGTGATTTGTTTGTATCTGACGCGTTTGTACCACGACCCTAACAAACGACGTCACACGGGATCTCTAAGGTCCACTGTGAAGCGGACAAGCGCGAATTTCGTCGAGGTTCATAGCCCCGAAGCAATAACCAGGGCGGCCGCCGGGCTTGAACCGCGAACTTCTGCAAGAAGTGGCGAACACACGCGCACGCGCTCCGCCGACCCTGTCCACCGATGACTCAGGCGATGCACGCAGAGCTCTTATCTTATTCCCATGGCACGGTTTGGCTCGACGAGTTTTTTTTATTATTACATGCTTTTATTTAACTCACTCTGTCTGTTGTTGTTGTTGTCGTTGTCGTTGTTGTATCCTCAAATCTTGCAACTCAATTTTAACCCACTTCTCAATGTGGTATCGACTGAAAACTTGGTATACGTATGTCATACTGATGACAATAATATATTCTATCATAAAAAAAATACAAAATATATATTTTTAAACGTTATTTTTTATATGTTATGTTTCGGCTTGGGTCTAATTGTCCACGGTCAAATGACGTTGGCTGTAACTGGCTATGGTCCCTTACGTTATGGCAAGCTTCGGGGCCACTTCCTGGAGTCGTGGAGTTTTGCCATTACTAGTACATTTCATAAAAGCGTGTTTAAAAAAAAAGTTTTTTTAAATATTATTTATTTTTCAAACGAAGAAGGCCACCGCCGTGGTCCACGCTGCTGGCGAGGATACAGCGCGGTGATGCCCCAGTAGGCGACGCACACGAAGAGCAGCACGAAGGTGACGAGCGGGTAGAAGAGCGACGACATCATGTAGCTGATGGCTCTGGCGAGGCGGGAAGACAACGCAGAGGAGGGCGAGATGTTAACTACCTCGCCTGGTACGCAGGAGGTTGTGGGTTCGATCCCGACCCTGACGCCTGCTGCTGTATATTTGGAGTTTGCGTCTCTCTCTAATCATCATCACAGTGGTTAGGAGATGTTAACGACCTCGCCTGGTATACAGGAGGTCGTGGGTTCGATCCCGACCCTGACGCCTGCTGCTGTATATTTGTAGTTTGTGTGTCACTCTCTCTCATCATCATCACGGTGGCTAGGAGATGTTGACTACCTCGCCTGGTACGCAGGAGGTCGTGGGTTCGATCCCGACCCTGACGCCTACTGCTGTATATTTGGAGTTAGCGTGTCTCTCTCTTTCTCTCTCCCCGTGGTCTCGTGGTTTTTTTCTCCGGGTCCTCCGGTTCTTTCCTCCGCATTTAGAGTAAACGTCACGCGTTTATTTGGCCGCTGTACAATTTCCACATGATAAGCCACTTCGTCAAGCGATCATTTGAGGCCAGGTCGCGTCTGACGAAGAGCTGCATAGCTCAGTGGGGCCTTGCCCGGTAAATACAAACCAGAATAGGAATAGATCAGTACAAGAATGCACAGTGGGGAGCACAGGTGGTGCATCTGCCACTCATCTCACGCAGTCAACTCATAACACCTGGGGTCTGCCCCGTGGCCTCCTGCCAGCAGAAAGCCTTCGACGCTTCACATTACGGCCTCAAAGTGAACCTATCGTGGCACAAGCGCCAATTAGTGGTGAATAGCGGCTTTCGTTGTTGTTGTCGTAACAATGCACGCCTGTACACAGAAACGCACACACTTGTGTACACACGCGTATGGAATACAAGCGTGAGTGCATGTGGGGAGTGGTGGTGTGGCGGTTAGTGCGCTGCACTATGAACCCGGCGATCCGAGTTCGATTCCTGCTCACGGTCGACACCAGTGACGATTATCTGAACCGGTCCTGGGCCTCCCCTAGGTCGGCTCAGCCTCAAATGAGTACCTGGTGCGGTGTGTAAACTTTGTCACTGGGGAGACAAAGGCGGTCGGGCGTGGTGTTGGCCACCCACCGCCTCGCGTGCTGTGCCGGCCTTCATAGGTGCTCGCTAACAGCACTTGCTCCAACAGTGTGTTCAGGCTATACTAGGGATCTTTGTCTTTGTACACGGACGTGCGTGTGTGCGTGTGTGTGGGGAGTGGTAGTGTTAGTAGCCGGTGCTCTTTTCCTACAAACCCGTCTACCCGAGTTAAATTCCTGCTCACAGCCAAATCAGTGACGAATAGCTGAACCATTCCTGGGGCTTCCCCTAGGTTGACTCAACCTTAAATGAGTACCTGGCACGGTATGCAAAAAACATCAGCATTGGGGAGACAAAGGCGTCCAGACGTGGTGCTGCCCACCCACCGCCACGTGTGCCCGTGCAGGCCTTCAATAGGCCGCTCGCTAACAGCACTTGCCCCAACAGTCTGCCGAGGCTGTATGGGTCTCCTGTTGTTTGTACAGGGAGAGCTCACCTGCTCGCCTCGCGGACCAGCGCGATGGCGATGAGCAGTCGCTTGCGCAAGAAAATCAGGATGAGCAGGATGAGTGCTTCCACCACTGCCAGGACGATCACTGCGCACAGCAGCAGCAGCAGCAGCACACACACACACGGGGGGAGTCTCGGTGCCACGGAGTCAACGTGCGTGTCACAGAGTCAAGGTCACAATCACATAGCAAGGGCACACTGGTCAACAAAAGAAAAATTCTGGCCTGGACTTTTGCAGCTGTTTTAGACTAATTTCAGGGTGCTGATTCCAAATCTGATCTCAGATTTGCTCTATCACATCTAATTTTTATGCTATCGGAATACCCCATTTTCATTGATTTTACCCGAAATTAACTCTGTCACTTATGATTGCAAGTTGTTGCGAGTCAGTGACTGCTTTAGTGTTAAAATACGGTGCTGTATTTTTAGGATAGTGTATTTATAATATAATTGTATGTAGATATCCACATTTATTTATATTTTTCTTCCGCAGTTTTTATTGAAAATACAATATTTGATATCTCAAAAACCAGATTTGGAATCGACACCCCACAATTACCTTAAAACCGTTGGAATACCTTATGCCAGAAAAAGTGTGTTGACCAGTGTATAACCAACGCCAGTTCCAGAGAGTCAATGTGTCAGCATCACAGTGACGCAGTCAACGTTGTCGCCCTTCCCCCACACCTCCATTTGGCTGCGTACGGTGCTAAAGAAGTTCAAAATATGTACATACACTCATACGTCACGGAGAAATCGTCACACAGAGTCAGTGGCACAGTCAGTGACACGGTGTCACACACGCTGTGAGAATGTGTGTGTGTGCTGTGATTGTGTGACTGTGTGTCACAAGCACGCAAGCCACACGGTGTGTCACAGTCACATTGACCGTGACTCGGCAGCACGTGGCCCGCGTCGGGATCTGCGTCCTGAGCGCGTGACTGAAGCGGTGCGCTGCGCCCTTACTGAACGCCAGCCACGTGTCCCTGTACTGCAGGTACACGGACAGGTCCGTCTGCAGGCCGACGTCTGTGATCTTGAGATCCGCTCCGGGCTTTCCCTTCAGGTTGTCGTACTCGCGGTAGCAGTGGTAGATCCCTGCGTGGGGTGGGAGGGGGGAGGGGGGGAGGGAGCCGTCAGTGCACTGGGGATCGAAGCGAGAGGCTCGGAGGTGCTGCGCTCATCCACACGCGGATCTAGAAACTTGGCAAGGGAGGGGGTGGTGTTCTTCTTGGTTCTTTCGGTAAAGTCATGTAGAAGGGAAGTAATACAATAATAAAAGAAAGAACCAAGAAGATGAATCCCTGCAGTCACGAAAGCTTTAAATCGAAAAAAGAGGGGGTGGATGTTGAGGGGGTGAGGGCTGTCCTCAAGTTTCAATCGAAGGCCCCATATAAATAATAACAACATTGGATAGACAGTGTGGTCTGGTACAGCTCTGAGTGGTTGTCCAACCGAGGTCATCTGTGTGCCCAACTCGGGCATTATGAATCTCCCAAAGCGGGTTCAGGGCTTGAGGTTGGGGTAGATTTCGCCACCTCTCCGGGAATCAACGCCTGTGCGTTTGGTGGCAAGAATCGAACTTGTACCGAGACGTGGCACCGCTGCTGCTGTGTGGAACTTCATCGCAGTCAGTTAGACGACTGCGTGGCGCTGTACCGATAGACCCGGTGCTGTACCGTATCCGACGACTCCCACGAGCCCGATGATGATGGCCCAGATGAGGAATCCGGCGGTGAAGCGCAGCAGCAGGAGGAAGAGAAGGCTCACCACCATCGCGATGACCAGGCATCTACAGAGGAATATTAATCGTCGCCATCATCAGCAGCAGCATCAGCAGTAAATATCGTCGTCAGCAGAAGAGTTCAAGCTTCACGGGTTCGAAGGTTACTCAATTTAGCCCGAGACCAAAATGAGTCTCGTTTGCGTGAATGACCTGGGGCCAGAAGGGGGGGGGGTGGCGATGTCCCAGTGGGGTCATTTTGTGGGTCAGTTGTCGAACTTGGGCCGTCACGTGACGCTGGACCACGGTGGCCTCCTCTTTACGAATGGCGTCAATGGATCTCTCGCGCCACCCGCTGCTCTGCAGAGGATGGTGCGCGGTTTTGTGGTTCACGACAGCCGCAGTGGGTAATGGACCCCAGGGCACGCTGCTGCTGCTGCTGCTGGCGGGGGGGCGACGTCGCTCGACTGGCGGGTTGAGAAGCGAACGAAATGAAGGAACGAAGGAACGAACACCTGCAGTGTGAATCAGAACACAAATGTCTTTGTGTGCTATGAAGAAGAGCCGCTGCTTAAAGCATCGCCAATTATATATGTTTTACTTGTTGAGTTTGCGTTGTTGTTGTTGTTACTTGTGCTTGTGCACCAATGCCAAATTGTCTGCATGGCAGACCTATGAGTTGAATCTCTTCATATCCATGGGTTTGCTGCAAAATTGCAGTTTTCCTCCAACATAGGAATCAGTCAAACGTCACAAAGCAAGACTCTCCTGCAAAATGAATCTCATGACTCAGCGAAGCTTTTCTGGTTAATCCTATGACTTCTATTGCTGTTGATGACAATAATTTCGACTTTATCCCAGAGAGGCAGAACAGCACCTCCGATTAGCGCAGTTGGCTACATACGGTGCGAAAGAAGTTAAACATACGTACATACACCAGGTTCAGTTCACATGTTGTGCTGTACCGCCGTCTCCTGGCAAGCCGGGGTATAGCACCTCAACGCCCACGGGAAGGGAGTTTCACAACATTCGTGAAGTGATTCACCAACCCACGATGTCTCCACGGTGCCGGATTACAGGCCACGTGCGTTAGCCACCACCGTGCCATGATTGGCGTAATACGTAAGCACGACATTTACCTGCAGGGGATCAAGAAATTAAGTGGACTCACATGATGATCCAGTACCAGGACTTGGTGAAATCAGAAAAGATTTTCATTCCCAGGTCACGAGCATTCAACACACCGGCCAAGTAACTGCAACAAAAATAAAAACAATATTATTATTATGACAAAATTCAAAAGTAATTTATAATCCACAATATTTCCACGTAAAAAATACCATTATATAACTTAGTCCATCCATTTATTGGCTTTCCAGACGAATATTACCCAGCTGCATTTGTGCAAGCAAGGAATCTCCAGACCAATTTCGGCCGTCTGGGACTTGTCAACAAACTTCTGCGATAGGCCCCTTAGTCGGGTGTGTCTGGGGTTAGAGTGGTCGTGGCGGGGAGGGGTCGGAGGGAGGAGTGGGGGGCAGAGATGCACGGTCTTGAATTTGGGAGGGTGGCGGGGGGGGGGGCCTTACCAACAACGTCGAGAACCTCCGACGTGAATAAATAAAACGAAACACGCGTACGGATTCACCCGGCGGGCGAACGCAGCACCGAGGCAATGGCCAAAGCGGCTCGCTCCGACCGCGTCCGTGACGGACCTCGGCTCTCGCCACCGTCCCCTGCAGCAGTTCACGCGGCTGCCCGTCCCGCCAGCTTACTTGCTGGCCTCCTGCACCGCCTGTGCCGACACCGTGCCGGAGGGCGTCTGCACGCTGCTGCTGCCGTTCACCGTCACGTTGCCGCCCGACGCGTCGCTCAGCAGCACGGGGACGCAGCGGTTCACGACTTGCGGGCGGGAGACACGCGGAGGGGCGGGGGTTGGGGGATTAAGCGAGTGCGGGGCCTGTTGGCATATGTTATGAAGGGGCACTACATTTTTTTAAACGCACGGAAATATTAAAACACGAATTTTTTTACTTGCATGGTGAAGTTATTGTATTTTTCCAATTGCTATAGTCAGATAATACGGCAAATTGCTAACGTTAGACACCCAGTCGTCCGTAAAAGTTGAAGGCGGTATATTACTATAGTTATAGAGCAAGAGCGGCATCACTGAACCGGATAGCTTCAATGTGCGGGCCCCGTAGCATTATGCAGCTTCTTGTGTTGCTTGGATAATCCGGCACTGGGTTTATCGTTATTCCCGCTGTTTTTCTCTCTCTATCTCTCTCATATCATCCCTCTCACTCTCACCAGCACACTCGGAACGATTCTGCCGCGAAACCTCGAGTCGCTCGCGAAATCGCGCGCGGCGTTCGCAATTCCGGCCGTGAATTTTCACGAATTCCGGCTCGAGCGTTCCCAGCGATGTTGTCGTTATTTGCTCATTTGCTCGGTCAGGATTCTCGTCTCTGGCCGCCGAGACGACCAAGTGGGAGCGACTCAATTGAACACGTAGTAAGGCCTTCGCGAATCAACATTATTCGTAATAAAAGTTCATTTGTGTGAGATCGCCTAAATGCAAATGTGTTGTTAACCCACCACCGCCCGTCCACAGCCAATTAGTCAGGTTTGTCACGTAAACAACACGTGCCAGAAAGTTACTAATCCAGCACTAACCGCTTGTGTGTTGGGAGAGTAAACCCCACAACATTTACAACCTGAGTACGCATTTAGCCGGCGATCACAACCAGCTTCATCGGGAAACTCGTCGCGCATCCGACCGCCATCCATCCCCCCTGACCACTTAACCGCCCACACGCGAAACGCGTGGCGATGGGACATCCGCAGCGCCTGCCGCGTCCGCCGCAGCTACTCAGAGAAAGCGATCGGACACTGACGGTTCATTCTCAAGGCTGGAACAGTACAAACTATGGCGGCGTAAGCAAACGCAGTGATGGGGCTGGAGGGGGGGGGCGAGAGAGTTGAGGCTATCAACCCTCTACGCTTGCGAGCCTGGTCTTCATAACGGGTGGCTGTCAGCGGCACCTGGATTCAATTGTGAGACTCAGGATTGAAAGCAGGTGGTGGGTCTGTCACTGAGCCAGGACTCGTTGATGGTGGTGGGTTATATCCCCACTGAGTGAAGTGGTTTCACATTCATGAGCACAGTTGCTGAGCAGGGCTCATAGGCTGCTCACTTTAGGAGAAGTAAGCAGACCAAAGCACACGAGCGGGGCTCTGCGATTGTCTAAGCAATCGATCACTCTGCCGATTATCGGTTCGATTACCGACCAGCCGGACAACATTGAAATGGTTGGAACGAAGTTTCTTCTCCGTTCCCGTGTGTGCCTCTGGACGGGAGGTTATAGGTGGGGGTCTTGGTGACATCATCGGTATCATCAGCTGTGTTGTCACACTGGGCATGGCATGTTTTTGTTTAAAATGACCGTTATTATTATTACGAGTGAGAATAACATTATTTGTACTCTGTCTATACATTTTCTGCCAATGAATCCGAACGATCGTGACACGAAGGTGAATGCGAACGGGATAAAGCGCTTTCACCGATCTGATCTAGAAAATATTTTTCTAAAAGCAGAATTCCTTCGTGCCCCGAGAAGAGCATCAGAGAAGAGCATCTCTTCAACCAGTGCACGTCGCCAGCTACGACGATGTGCGGATCGGAAGAAAAAAAACGCAGGCCGGATTTCGCACGCGGTAGCGTAACGGTTATCGTAGCGTCACGGGAGCGCGACGGATGGCGTAAAAATTAGGGGGGGGGGACCTTTATCCGGCAGCGGACAAATGACGGGGCCACGGCGATGATGGGTTGATCCACGTGATACTCACGATCCTTGCTGGGCACGGTAAACCCGGCGCAGTCTTCCGCTTGCAAGATCTGCTGCACCGTCTGGAATAGGGGGCGCGAACCTTCGGTCAAGTCGGTGAATCGTTGAGAAAACCGCGATGCCGCACACTGAAAGAACGTGCCGCTCGCTCATGCCCATGCAAAGCCCCCTCGTCAGGGCGCCCGCATGACCACTGCGCCACAGCTCCCCACTGCTGCTTCACGCACATGCACACACAAAGGACAAGGACCCCCCCCCCCCCCGTATAGCCTTGAGGGCACGTGCTGTACACAAGCACCTATGAAGGGCGGCACAGCACACGAGAGGGTGGGTGGCCAGCACCTTGCCCGGCCGCCTTTGTCTCCCCAGTGCTGATGTTTACACATCGCACCAGGTACTCATTTTAGGCTGAGTTAATCTAGGAGAGGCCCAGGACCGGTTTAGATATTCGTCACTGATGTTGGTCGTGAGCGGGAATCCAACTTTGGCTGACGGGATCGTGGCGCAGCGCGTGAACCGCTCCACCACCGATCCCCACACACAACACCTGCTATTAGCACGGTTGGCAACGTACGGTGAGAAAGAAGTTCAGCATACATACAAAGACAAAGATCCCCCGTATAGCCTTAACAGACTGTAGGGGCAAGTGCTGATAGCAAGGACCTATGAAGGCCGGAACAGTACACGAGGGGGTGGGTGGCCAGCACCACGCCCGACCGCCTTTGTCTCTCTAGTGGCAATGTTTACACACTGAACGAGGTACTCATTTGAGGCTGAGTCGACCTAGGGGAGGCCCGGGACCGGTTTAGATAATCGTCACTGGTGTTGGCCGTGAGCGGGAATCGAACCCGTGTCGCCGCACACGCACACGTGCACACACACACACACGATTGTATATACAGTCCCAGCACTCAAACCCACCGGCTCAAAGACGCCTGAGAGAGGTGGCCAGCCAAGGGAGTCACACGGAGCATTGCTCGTACCGTGAGCGAGACACTGACCTTACTGGTGGTGGCCAGGTTGAACCCCGGGCGGCAGTACTCAGCGATGAAAGCTTGGGAGGGAGGCTGAATCATGTTGACCACCCAGAAATTCTTTGGGCACTGCTGGACACATATCTGCATCGATCGGGTAGCAGGACAAGTTTCAAGTTGATTTTTGTTTCACCAGGTGAGAGGTCAAAAGACCAGCGCGAGTCTCATTTGCAAGAGTGACCTGGATCACTAAACATGGCAAAAGTAATAACGCAGAAATAAACTAAAGGGGTGAAGAAAACAGAAATAAGAGCAGCAACAACAACCGCACTATAAAACAAATGAAAAACAGTGCACAAACAAAATAAATTTACTGTGGACGATTTACTTTTGAAAACGAGTCACGGCAAAATTGACTCAGAGAAAATGTCAAATTATACGAATGGTGACGATTCGCACAGGAAGGACACCTTAGCATCAACGTGGGATTTAGATCCAATTTGTACGATTCCATAAGATGGCCATCATGTATTTGTGACTCTAAGTCGTCCGTGATACGAATGTGCGGGCCAAACAACGGCCAATTCATTTTTCGCAAAAATGTACAAAGGCTTTGTGTCCTCGACTGTCCGAAATGAACTTGAAACTTCAGATAGAGGGCGGGGGTGGGGGGAAACACATTTAGAGTTATGGGCAGGGGTGTCCTGGTGATGCCACTGCAGGAGGATTGCCGCCTATTCCACAACCAAACTTTGAACCCGCCCAGGTTTCTCATGAAAACTGTTCAGTCGTCGACTATAATAAAGTTAAACACTCTACCGGTAACAGATCTCGGTACAAGTCAACCATTCTCACCCGAACACAGACGCAAAATTAACCTTGTGGCGTTACCCCGGGGTTCCATAGCACCCCGGCTCTCGCATAATGTCCGTGATGCAGTCACCTCGATGCGCTGTACACGATGCACTATTCAACGTTGAATTTTTCGATAACGATTTTTTTATGGCAATGTTTGGCGTTTCGACATCACGGAGTGTGGCACTGATTTCGGATCGATTGGTACCCCAGTCGCAGAGTTAAATACATCCCTGGAAAAAATAGTGACCCAGAAATAAAATATTTCATTGCCTCGGCCCAATTTGTATTATTTGGTATCTCGGGGTACCGCCATAAGGATCTAATTAGGGGCCGTCCATAAATGACGTCACGCGATTTTGGACGATTTTTGACGCCCCCCCTCCCTTCGTCACACGGCGTCACAAAAAAGTCAGAACCTCCCTCAAATATGACTTCACAAAGCTCTGCCCCCCCCCCCAAAATTAAACATGCTTCAAATCG